>OZ001353.1:2956019-3334179 GCA_963924055.1 Drosophila limbata | reverse complement strand
GTCTTATAGACATTACTAGACCTCAAGTTAGCTAAAACTTATTTCTACAATATAGAAAGGTCGCAAAAACAAACATTTTTAAACATAAACGGACGACACGCCGGAATAATTTTTGAAATAGTAGCAACACTCTCTTGTTACTGACAAAAACATATTAAAAAAACAAAATTGTTATTGTAACAAAAATGCCGATGGCATTTGCACAATAACGACGGCAACAACAACACACAAAGGGCTAGATCAGCTTCACAGCTATTTTTCACTTTTGAGAACTAAAATTCACAACTGGTTCTGGCTTCTCAAAAGTGACATTAGGCTGAGATCGCTGGTCAAGTCAGCACAACGGTACTGATGATAGAGATTGGCATCTCTTGAAACAGCTGTATACCGTGCCATGCTCCTTGCAATCTGCAAGTGTTTTGTGTGTTGTTGTTTGTTGGTGTCTTATAGACATTACTAGACCTCAAGTTAGCTAAAACTTATTTCTACAATATAGAAAGGTCGCAAAAACAAACATTTTTAAACATAAACGGACGACACGCCGGAATAATTTTTGAAATAGTAGCAACACTCTCTTGTTACTGACAAAAACATATTAAAAAAACAAAATTGTTATTGTAACAAAAATGCCGATGGCATTTGCACAATAACGACGGCAACAACAACACACAAAGGGCTAGATCAGCTTCACAGCTATTTTTCACTTTTGAGAACTAAAATTCACAACTGGTTCTGGCTTCTCAAAAGTGACATTAGGCTGAGATCGCTGGTCAAGTCAGCACAACGGTACTGATGATAGAGATTGGCATCTCTTGAAACAGCTGTATACCGTGCCATGCTCCTTGCAATCTGCAAGTGTTTTGTGTGTTGTTGTTTGTTGGTGTCTTATAGACATTACTAGACCTCAAGTTAGCTAAAACTTATTTCTACAATATAGAAAGGTCGCAAAAACAAACATTTTTAAACATAAACGGACGACACGCCGGAATAATTTTTGAAATAGTAGCAACACTCTCTTGTTACTGACAAAAACATATTAAAAAAACAAAATTGTTATTGTAACAAAAATGCCGATGGCATTTGCACAATAACGACGGCAACAACAACACACAAAGGGCTAGATCAGCTTCACAGCTATTTTTCACTTTTGAGAACTAAAATTCACAACTGGTTCTGGCTTCTCAAAAGTGACATTAGGCTGAGATCGCTGGTCAAGTCAGCACAACGGTACTGATGATAGAGATTGGCATCTCTTGAAACAGCTGTATACCGTGCCATGCTCCTTGCAATCTGCAAGTGTTTTGTGTGTTGTTGTTTGTTGGTGTCTTATAGACATTACTAGACCTCAAGTTAGCTAAAACTTATTTCTACAATATAGAAAGGTCGCAAAAACAAACATTTTTAAACATAAACGGACGACACGCCGGAATAATTTTTGAAATAGTAGCAACACTCTCTTGTTACTGACAAAAACATATTAAAAAAACAAAATTGTTATTGTAACAAAAATGCCGATGGCATTTGCACAATAACGACGGCAACAACAACACACAAAGGGCTAGATCAGCTTCACAGCTATTTTTCACTTTTGAGAACTAAAATTCACAACTGGTTCTGGCTTCTCAAAAGTGACATTAGGCTGAGATCGCTGGTCAAGTCAGCACAACGGTACTGATGATAGAGATTGGCATCTCTTGAAACAGCTGTATACCGTGCCATGCTCCTTGCAATCTGCAAGTGTTTTGTGTGTTGTTGTTTGTTGGTGTCTTATAGACATTACTAGACCTCAAGTTAGCTAAAACTTATTTCTACAATATAGAAAGGTCGCAAAAACAAACATTTTTAAACATAAACGGACGACACGCCGGAATAATTTTTGAAATAGTAGCAACACTCTCTTGTTACTGACAAAAACATATTAAAAAAACAAAATTGTTATTGTAACAAAAATGCCGATGGCATTTGCACAATAACGACGGCAACAACAACACACAAAGGGCTAGATCAGCTTCACAGCTATTTTTCACTTTTGAGAACTAAAATTCACAACTGGTTCTGGCTTCTCAAAAGTGACATTAGGCTGAGATCGCTGGTCAAGTCAGCACAACGGTACTGATGATAGAGATTGGCATCTCTTGAAACAGCTGTATACCGTGCCATGCTCCTTGCAATCTGCAAGTGTTTTGTGTGTTGTTGTTTGTTGGTGTCTTATAGACATTACTAGACCTCAAGTTAGCTAAAACTTATTTCTACAATATAGAAAGGTCGCAAAAACAAACATTCTTATTTATTTATTTGATTCCTAGCGCTACAAGACAAGTCTTATAAATGAAGGCGCTAGTCATACTTAAGATTACATTCAAGTTTTGGACAAAAAACTAACTTAGGTTTAACAATGTATATTTTTCGCCTTTTAACTAGAAGGGCAGCACTGTCTTCTCAACAGGCATCTGCCTATTTTGAGCTAGCTATGTACGTCATTGAGGTTGTGTTTGTCAGCCAGAGATTTGGCTCCAATGATGAAATACTCTCACAAACAAATAAGTATTTCGATGACCTCGATAAATCTTCTTTTTGTAAGGGATTGGAGAAGCATGAAAGGATTCATTCAAAAAGTCACGGGCTTATAAGCCCGCTCTCGATGATAATGCAAATGCTTGAAACGGCCGATATTTATATTTAATTATTTAATTTATTTAATATATTTAATTTTTTAATTTAATAAAAATATTGAATTTTTTTCAATAAAATAAATGTTTTGCAGAAATATTTAAATTTTAATTTTAATAACTCTTATTAATTCAATCTATATTATAATAATTAAACTTTTGAACAAAAATGAATGCACATACCAAAAATACCAAAATGACAAAAAAATGTATTTTTATAATTTTTTTTATTGCTTGAAATGTGACTTGACAGGCGTAAGTGACAGAATGAAATAAAACTTTAGAAGTTTTGAGACTTTCCATACAAGAAACATATTCGTAGGTAAAGCAAAATCTATGAAACACAAAAATTAAACTCGATACATAAAGCGGAAAACTAACCAGAAACCTTTCAAATTAAACACTTTTCCTACACTTGTTCGACTTCTTCGACGTCGGTAAGTATTAATTCGATCGGGATGTAATAAAACTGAACATATTTCCGACTAGTTCCACGCGATGAGCGCTCAAGAGGCCAATCTCGTGTGTGAGAATTTGCTGACCTTTCAGTGTCTGGACAATCAGTTGGAGTCCGCCAAGGAGTATGCGCTGTGGCTGGCCTCCAACATGGAGGTATCCTGGCGAGGCAGGCTGATCCATGGCCTGCTCGGGTTCCTGCGGGAGCCGAGTCCACAGCACACGCCTCGGCAGTGCATTAAGGCGTTGCGGGTGCTGCACGAGATGACGACGCACTGCACCAAGGTGGATGTGAAGCGTCTCGTTCTGACCACAGAGCTGCTGGCGCTGTTGCGTCAGATTCTGAACATGTCCCGACTGCGAGGCACCATCAGATGCTGCTGTCTTGCGCTGCTGAGCAACATCCTCGTCTGCGGCTGGCGGATGCGAGATGCCGTTGTGGAATCCGGCCTGTTGTCCGAGCTGTTGCGCCTCTTGAGCCATGGACACCATGAACAGGGACAGGTGCTGTGGCTGCTCTATCAGGTGCTAAAATACAAGGTGCCAGGTCCGTCTTTGTGTGCCATCAAGAAGATTGCTCAGGCGCTGCCCGCCTTGTTGCATCACTCGCAGGATGTGGAGCTGCTCCTGCCGGCACTGCAGTTGTCTCGTCTTGTCTCCGAGTATCACTCGGCCATGGTACCGGCGATGATCAAGTCGAGGCTGCTGAGTCGTGTGGTTCGCTTTGTCCTCAGTCCAGTGGAGAAAGTGCAGCGGGAGGCGATCTTTGTGTTGGCGAATGTCTGCTTGGAATATCGACGCCGTGAGTCGCTCTTTAAGTTCCCCAAGAGCATTCTCCTGCATATCCATGGTCTGGTTCTGGGTGGCCGACAGGAGATACGGATTTTGGTGCTGCAGCTTCTGAGTGGAATCATCGACAACAGATGCATTAAGCTGGAGCACTTTGTGGAACTGGGTTTGCTGAAGAAGATTGTCTGCTGCGCCAGCAAACAGGAGCCCAATGAGCAAGTGCGTCTCACCGCCGGCTGGACACTTGTCAGTTTGGCTCTGCATCTCTGCCGTTGCTATCTGGAATACTTCATCGATTGCGGAGCTCTCCATGCCATTTGTGATTTGCTGCGTCTGGAGTTGCCCGTCCAGTTGTTGCGCAACATTCTAGTGGTGCTGTTCCTCCTCAGCGAGAAGCATTGCCACAGCAAACAGTGCCTGCTGCATGTCATGTGGCAGTGCGACATTTGGCCCAAGGTTCAGTCCCTGCAACGGAACAGCAACGCCGCCGTCCGCACATTGAGCACTCTTCTGACCTCTCGCCACTCCATGGAGTTGATATTTCCCGAGGGTCTCGTCTTTGTTCGAATGTAGTGCATACAATTCCCAAATAACACAATATTTCATCCAATTTCTCATTTGTAATAGATATCTTGTTATTAAGACTATACTTATGGATGATGGAATTCAGAGCTTTGTCTGTCCAACTGTCTGATTCTGTAATTAAAGTCGAAAATGCGAATACGCTTCTCCCCAGTGCGGTTTTCATCTCTTAAATTAAACTATGCTGACCTGATTAAATTGTCTGACTCTTTTGGTGGTTTCATTCGCTTCGTAAACCGTGCGACCACAGAGCCTTCGGCAAAAGCCAAACGCTTTTTTCAGTAAAACCCCAGAGCGGCAAAACGTTGCTGAGAGAGAGCGCACAAAAAAATATTTCATACTGCGACTAGATTTTCAACTGATCGTTCCCATGTCAGCTATATGATACAGTTGTCAAATTTTAACCAAATTTAGTCAAAATGTATAAGACCCTATTATATGCATATTCTGTCAGTTTGGTTGAGATATCTCAAACAACAAAAAAGTTTTTCGTAAAATTTAAAAACAAACTTGATCTGCGTCCGGTATCCAGCAACCTACATAACAAATTTGAAGTCTCTAGCTATTATTATTATTTCACTTTATGGGGTCGCAGATGCATTCTTCTGCCTGTTACATACATCAAATATTTTGACCATTTTCATTTGGCACAGGATATACATAATATTAGACAATTTTTTCCTCAGTGGTGGAATATGTGCATCTGTACATGTGCAAAATAATAAGAACAGAATTATATTGATGGAGCATCATTGGAGTGAGGTTAAAAAAGAATTAAAAGATGCTAGGACCAGAAAATGCTTAACAACTAGAAAAAGAAAAACCTGAAAACCAGACAATAGTTTTTTCACCGGGTATAAAATGCGTCGTCTTTTCACCGATGCTCATCTATGAAAGTAGAAGACGTACTCTTTTCATCCCTTTTTGCGTTGATCATATGCCTACTAATGCATTTTTATATGAAATTCTGCAGAGTCTGATCAGATTGTGTGAGAAAAAAAAACGACGCTGCGCTGGTGAAAAAGGGTCGGGAACATAAGGACTAAATATATCACAAATATAAAATATAGATATATCTCGATATACATAATAACGAATTCTTATAGCTTTTTATACTATAAAAATAGTAAGAGATCATATTAGAAATAAATAGTTTTTCAACATTATTGGGAAAACCATGCTGTTCTTATTATTTTGCACACGCCTGTTCGTTGTCTAAGGTTTTCACGCCATTTTAATGATTGATAAAAATATATATCAAACAGCATATATAGTAGTTACATACCAGGGACTGCAAATAATGATTATTTGTTTTTTTTTTTTAATCAAAATTTCATTCACTTATAATAACTTTGAGACACCGAGAAAAATACCAATATTCACCTTTATGGCATTTATGCATTTTCACCATTATCATGAATTTTTCAAGTTTTCTAGATTTGCTCACAAAATAATGATTGAATTTAAGTTATACTTTACTTCTCAACAACTTGAGTTTTATTTTGAACAAAAAATAAAACTCATGACATAATGATTATTCGTTAAGCTTTACTTTTTTGCTCAAAAATAATGATTATTGGTTGAAAAGTAAAGCATAACTTAAATTTAATCATTATTTTGTGAGAAAATCTTTAAAACTTGATAATGATATATAATGATTACAGTTCCTGGTATATACAGAATTTTGAATAACTGCTGTCAGATTTATGCTAAAATACCACATTGCATAATTGACCAGATGTCAACCAAATGAATTATCATCTGCCTATATTTAAAATGACTTTGAAATTATCTTTAGAATTGAATTGAAGACTCGAATAAAATGCGATGTGATTATTAAAGATGCTAATTGAAGGAAAGCAATCTATGCTAATACATATTTGATTTATGCATTTTAGGAAATTGTTGTTGTTGTTCATGTTGTTGGGCATTTGTCAGTCGTAACGATAAAAGTTGTTGCTATCGCAGCGATATTCAATTTGTATTTCTTTTTATTCTCATTTAACTTTACAAACTTTTTGTTTGTGTGTTTTGTGGTGTGTGTGTTGAATTTACATTTCACAAACTAATTGTATGTAAATATGTCAAATGTGTGTCTTCAACACCTGCATCTGTGCCTGTGTGTGTGTGTGAGTGTGGGATGTGGTGTGCCTGACTGTGTGTTTGTATTGCATATTGACAATTTCATAAATGCGGTAACATTTTCAATTAAATATGCGCAACGCCGCAAACACAGCTGCACAATCGACGCACACATCTTATATATAAACACACATCAACATATGTGTATTTATATGTATATATATTTTTGTCACGCCCTTCAAACGCCCAGTCCATCAATTCCGGGCAAGTCGATTGATATGTACGTACACACATATGTGCAGGTGTGCAGCTTTTGGTCGGTTACAAATTGCAAATCAATCAATAAATAATTGAAATGAAAATCATTTTGCTGGTTTCAACTTATCTTCCCCCTGCCCCCGTCTCTTCTACCTTTGCCCCTTCCTCCCGCTCTTCTTTTTTACTGCGTTACGCTTCGGTTTGGCTGCGTATGCAAATGGCCAAAATTGTGTACATCTATCACTCGGATCGGATCGGAATCAAAATCGAAAGCGGCAGACAGAACAACTTACACATAGACAGACCTACACACACACACACACACCGACATAGACCCACACACAGTGAGCGTGGCGTAAAGGATACAAATTCCGAGTCGTGAGTGCGTTTCCAGGTGTGCCGGATTAGAGATGAGACAACTGATGCCACAAGTTTGCATATGTGTATGTGAGCCCATATGTACGTGTATGTGTGTGTGAGTGCTTGTTACAACTTTAAGTGTGATTTGTTTGTAGAATGTGAGATTCGTTGAACTGTGATTAGTCTTGCCAATTCTTTGTGTGCAATTGCAAGTGATTTCCACCAAATCGCAATGATTTCTTTTCTTCCAGATAATCTAAACTGCGATTTAGAATATCGTTAGACATTTGCATCAAATGTCACAATAGATTCATTCGCTTAATGATTTTAGCTATGCTAACTTAAATGAAGAAATCAGGGATTAAAACCCTAACCGAAACCGTAACCTTTAACCGTTAAAAACCGATTGAAATTGAAAACCGTAACTAAAACCGTAACCGAAAGAAAAATTTTCATTTTACCGAATCCTTAAAACCGAAACTCTGCAAACCGAAATAACCGTTTAGTAACCGTTTCATTTATATGGGTTAATTTCGGTTTTTCATCCATCCAAATAAGAATTATTTTTTATTTTTAATTTTGATTTATGATTTTAATTTTCTTATGTTTAATTTTCAATATTTATTTGTAATTTTCAAGATAGAATTTCAAGATGGAATTAGCGCAAATAAAGTAAATTTCTTAAATGAAATATTAAAATTTTTAACATGTAACTAAACTACATAAAACTGAAGAATATGTGAAAGAAATGTGTTAATGAAACATTAAGAAAGTAATGATTTTTAATTGTTATTATTATATTATTAACATAATTATATTTTTGCAAACAAATTTTTTATTTTGAGAACCGAAACCATATCGGTATTTCAAAACCGAAACATACAAAAACCGTTCACCGTTACGAAACCTTTATTCAAAGATTTAGAAATTCAATTGAAATATGGATTTTTGGGTTTCTATATTATTTTTATTTCCAATTAACTATTTACTCACTCGAAAAGTAATTAGTGTTTTCAGGACTCAAAATACTTAAACTGAAATGAGCTATAAGTGTTATTTTCCAGCAAAATAGTAAGTTTTTATAATTATATGTAATGTGTGCATAGTGATCCTAACCAAATCTTAACCCTCTAAGGCTATCTTTGAAAATAATGAAGAAACAGAAGTCGAACAATATTTTCTAAGATGAACTTGGGCCTCTGAATTCAAAAATGAACTCAAAAAAGGTGTACAAGCCTTCGTTTACCTGTAAGGTGACAAAATGTTAAAAGTGGTTCAAGGTTTTTTTGGGGCTATCAGTGAAAAAAGACGGCTGAAATTATTTTTACATTTTATATTTGTCAATTATCTTTTAATATGTAACTCCAATTCAACAGATTTTGTTGTGTGTGCAGCATAAGAAAAGATTGAAATTGACCCTCCCGAGATTTTTCGAGTGAGAAAAACTGAAAAATCACATGGCATGTCCAAGTCAAAATAAAACCACTATTAACAGCTGCCGAAAGCTTTAAAACTTGTTGCAAATGTCAAGCTGTGTTTATTAGCAACAATTAAAAAATATTTTCATGTTAAAATACGAATTACTTTTTTAGTTATTGTGATTTAACGGATAAGTGTCTTGAGACACGCTTGGGTGTTAGAGGGTTAAGAATAATTAAATTGCATTTAATGTACTGATAATAATTAAATGTAAATAAATTACGAAATATTTTGGTCAATATTTCTATAACTTTTATATATTTGCTTGATTTATTTTGTAAGAGTCATTATCATAATTGTTTTTTTAAAAACTAAAAACATTTCCGAAAACAAAAATTAATTTTTTTTTGCTGGTGTTTTTAAGGTTTGTGCCATGAAACCGAAGCTGTTTCAATATTTTTTTCTAGGTGCTGTGTCTTGCTTTCAAGTGTTTACAGATCATCGAATATCTCATTTGTTTGCCAACAAGACTGCCAACACTTTCCTGAGATGAATCAAAGAAATATCGCAGTGATTTGTTGGGTCATCTCTAGTGGGTTTTGAGTGTGGACTCAATGTGTGTTTGTCTGGTTGTATTTTGCGACGGATGTGTTGTTGCTGTGTGGGTTGATATTTTGGTAAATTACCAATTTCACAAATCAATTTGGCACTTTTTCAATAAAGCAACGCGAACAGATCCACATCCAAGTCGAGGAATGAAGCGTGTTTGCCATTTTAAAATTGAAATTCTATGAAATTTGGTAAATAACTTGTTACCCAAAAAAGAATAAAAATAAAATTAAAATAGCGCTTGTCCAGGACAGAGTGGCTGCTTCTTCTACCAGCTCCTGCTGCAGCTTTAGATTCATTTCCATCGTCTCCGTCTCCGTCTCCATCTCCATCTCCATCTCCATGTCTAGGAAGCTTCTATGGCCACGGGTTAAATTTAATTTCAAAGTTCGCTTTTGTTTTTGGCTGTGCTTCGTTTTTGTCGTTATGCCCAAATCCCGCACAAATCCTTTGAGCTAGCACACGAACAGCTGCTTTGGACCACGACGAGGACGAGGACGAGGACGAGGACGTCAACGTTGTTGCTCTCTCTCTTTGTTGTTGCTTTTGTTGTTGTTATAAGCGGCGCTGCTTTGGTTGCAGATTTACGCACCAGCAAATCGTTGAATTTATTGGGGGCTGTGCAACACCATGAGGCAGGCAATGCGTTGGGCGTGGCGCCATTTTCAATTTTGTCGCTGCATTTCGAGGCGTGCCTGTTTGTGGAATCGCTAAAAAACCCCAACTGAAACCTAATACGAAACCTGAACTCCAGCCCCAACCCCATCTCCAACTTCAACTCCAGTTTCAACCTAAACCCGCAGCCGCAGCGAGGCTGGTCTTGATTGCATTTGCCAAATGCCAACACCAACTTGCAGACACACATCCGTCAGCTGGGTGACAATCTAATCAAGCCAAACAGTCCAAAAAGGGACCAAGGGCCATACGACTTAAATGGGGAATGATGGGTTCCCAGTCCTCAATCTGCCCCCATGCAGACAACCATTTTAAAGGCCATTCACATGTCCAATAAAGTGTCAGCCTCTTTTTGAATAAATAATATCAATAATTTATCAAACGCATTTAGAGAACTTCTCACAAACGTTTTTATTATTTGACACTACCTTCTAATCACAACAAGTGGGAGCGGCAGCAGTCGAGCTTGCTCGACTGTTAGATACCCTGTGCCAGTCCCCATAAAATAGAATATTGGTTCTAATAGAATTAGTTATATGTATGTAAACAAGTAAAACATAAATATTTAACGCCGCTCGAAATTTCAGTATGATAAACATAGTAGTCGGATTTTAACCAAATTTAGGTAAAATGTATGGGACCATCCCGTGTGCATATTCTGTCAGTGTGCTTGAGATATCTCAAGCAACAAAAACGCTTTTCATACTGGGACTTCATTTTCGACTGATCGTTCCAATGGCAGCTATATGATATAGTAGTCCGATTTTAACCAAATTTTGGCAAAATGTATATCTCAAACAACAAAAAGTTTTTCATACTGAGACTTGATTTTTGACTGATCGTTCCTATGGTAGCTATATGATAGAGACAGATGGATATGGCTCAATCGTCTCGGCTGTTGATGCTGATCCAGAATATATATACTTTATGGGGTCGGAGGTGCTTCCTTCTCCCTGTAACATACATCATACAAATCTAATATACCCTTTTTGATCATTTTCAATGGGCACAGGGTATAAAAAGGTTTGTAAGCTAAACAATAATTTTGTATGATGTACAGTGGGTTCTGAAAATTAGCAGTTTTCGGAATTCGCTGGTTCAACTCCCAGCATAAGCAGTTTTTTTTTAAATTTTTTTTCGTTTCACAATTTATTAATTTTTTTCTGACATTTTATATTAATGTTTTATTTACATCAATTCAATGTAATTATTTAATTTTTTTGGTTTATTATTAAGAGATCTAGGTAATGCACATATCGCTGCCTCGCTTTCTCGAATGCTTAAATCAATTAATTTTGTGCATTTATTATAAAACAATTGTTAAATGTTATGCTGTAATTTAAAAAATCATTTATAATATCTTTAATATAAATATAAACTCAATATATTAAGGCGAAAAGTACATTTAGTACATAATTATATTAAATACTTGTAGCGATTTATATTATTTTAATTTAAGCAGTGATTGCTTTTCTATAGCATCTACGGGGTGTCCAAATGTCGAGTATGCTCGACTGTAGCACCGCCCCCTGGTTTCTTTTAATGTGCGAGAGCGGAACTAGCTTCGAAGTTCGACCTCTTTGAAAAATCTGAACTTTGCCCTCTAAATTGATGCCGCCTTAAATTTTTTCATAATTTTATTTATATGTCAAAATTATAATTTTTTTTGTTTTTATTTCGTTAACAAATTATTGTTTTATAAAGTATTTATTCAAGTACAATGTGCGTAGCTTTTCTGCAATCAAAATAAAAATATCGAAAAATTAAAGTTAAATTAAAAGACTGATTGACATAATATAATTTTCAGGAAATCAACTAAATTAAGTACTTGCAAAATATCAATCATTCCAGTCGTGGCGTTCGAACAATTACTGCATTTAATATATTCATAGATAAAGTGTATTTTTAATTTTTTCAATGAAGCAGATTATCAGCTAAACAATTTCAATTTGAATATTCGATTCAAAAAGCAGAATAAATTCACCAGTTGCACAAGACATAGCTTTTTGTTGTATTTCAAATCTCGGCTGTGGAGTTGTTTAATAAAGTGCCAATGGAGTTGACAACGAGCTGTTCTCACAACAAGATACCCCATAAAATGAATGGGAAAGTTGCGCGTGCCGTGCTCCAAACTGAAGAAGGATGTGGATGTGGATGTGAATTGTGGATTCCACATTGTGGAAGTCGATGCGTTTGGTTCACGTGCGGCACTTCATGCAATTCACATGAGTGTTCCATGATTTGGTTCCATCTGTTTGGTCAGAGTTTTTTTCGGGGGTTTCGGACGGGTTTATGTAAATGAGATATTTTGTGGTTTGGCAGCAGGCGGCGTGGCACGTACACATTCAAATGCGGTCGAAATCTGCATTAACTATTGCAATTAGTGCAAAATTTCAAATAAATTATGTAAAGAATAGTTTTTGGCGCAGTTTTCTATGAACTAGTGCAGCAATGTTGTTGAAAAGCATTTTCCAAATTTGTTGGGCAAACACACACATACATATACAAATGCATATGCACATGTATACATACATGCATATATGCAAAAGGCAGTAGGGTGTGTGAATTGCATTGGCTGCCACTTGCCACTTGCCAGTTGCCACTGCATAATGCAATTGCATTTAAAATTTAATATTGGTTTTTCCTGCTCACATATTTCGGGTATTATTACTTAGGCAATTAGTCTTGCAAGCCTTTGAAAAGTAATGCAACTTAAACATTTATTTCCTTTTCTAAATATCACAGCATATAAAATATTTAGCTTGCGACTGATTAGTTATGTATTTTCTTGATTTGAGTTGCAATTTTATATCAATTGCTATGCAGTTCTTAATTATTCTTTTGAGTAATTAAATTACATATGTTTTAAATCAATGTATTGATTAAACTTCAATTTCTTAAAAGATAACTCCTCAATTTATTCAAAATGATTTTTAATCCTGTAATAATGCTGAGAACAATATAAATAATTATTTAAATTATCCGGGGTGCCACAGAAATCGCAAGCGAAAAAGAATTCCGCACGGAAATTTTCGAGGTGCCACAGAAATTCGAATGATTTAATGTTTTTTTTAGCATTTTCACCAACCTTTTCGAACTAGGCTGCTAAGGGCTGACACCTTCTCAGATTAAATTACCCAAGGGTTTGTTTGGCAACTTGTTTAAGTTTATAATTGCAGAACAGTAGGTTTTTAATTTTTTTCTTATTTAATTAATATAATTTAATTTATTTATGTAATAATTGATATTGTTTAGCTGAAAAAAAATTAGAAGTAATTCGTGAAAAAGGTTTTCACAAAATTTCACAATAAGTTAACGGATTTTTGCGGTAAAACTTGATTTACCTCAAAAGACCTTTTTTTTAAATGCTTGATTTAAAAAAAACTGAAGTGGTTCCATATATTTTTTTTAAATACCTTACTTCGAATTCTGACTAAAAAATGTGGCATCACTGACCCTGACTTCGAAAATCTAAATCGGACTAGGTGGCAGCATCGGACGACAGCGATTTTAGAGCTAGTTTAATACGCGTAAAATTATTCTGCGATTTGACCTGTGACACAGCGAAATGAAATTGAAGAGAAATTCAAGCGAAAGCGATTTCTGTGGCACCCCGTATAATTTAAAAATTTAGCTTACTCTACTAATTCATTAAAATTTAACTAGTTAACATTGACACAATTTTATAAAATTAAGCATACTCATTAATAAATATATTTATTAGCTTAAAAATGCTTTAAATTTACAATAACAATATTTTACTAACCGTTGAACAATGCGATCCTCAGATATTCAATTGTCTCTGTACAGTCCTAAAAGAATGCTTCACATTATGGAGAATCTGTGTCAATTCCTTAAAGGAATTTGAGAAGAAATATTGTAAATTATTATATTACATATTTAATTTTAGCTCAATATTTCTTGTTCAAACTTAATGTCAATAAATTTGGAAGAGCAACTATTTTTCGGCTAGATAGTTAATTTGAGAGTATAATGTTTAATTCTTGTTTATATGTTGCGGGATCTGCGTCCTTCCTCCCCCTGATTGAAGGGTGTGTTCGAACTATTGTGCGCTTCACTTGTCTGCTGTAAATTTCGTTTAGATGTGCAATTAAATTTTAATTAGCCTGCCTCTTCAATTACTATTTCCATTTCCATTTGTATCTGTATCTCTATTCCTGCTATGTATGTTTCTGTTTCGGTTTTTATTTGGAGCTTGTGGCAAATAGATCTCTATTTGAGCACATAACAAAATACCTTTCATTAGTTGAGGCTCGCTCTGGGGCTTTGCCTGTATTATGCCCTTAATGTGGCCTCCTCTCGACAAAGAGCTTTATTTAGTTTGTTATTAGTGGCATGCCACGGACCGTGCCCCTCGGTCCCCTTCAATTTCCACTCTTATGCGCCATTTAACTGTAATCAATTAATTCATTATTATTCGTATTCTGCTTTCAAAACCTGCCACTTTGCTTTATTGCATGTTGAAGTAGTTTTCATTATTGGTTCTACCTTGTTGCACAGCAGCAGCAGCAGCACGAGGAATAAGGATCGGGGCAAGTTAGAGCGAGGAGATGCCAAGGGGAACAGGAGCAGCAAAAGCATTGCCAGTTACCGACGTTGCTGCCAGTTGAAAGGAGCAAAAGCAATGCAAACTTGTCGGCAAGTTTTGCAAGGCAACTTGCCACCGGGTTGCAAGTCCACTTATTTTTATATTCTACTCCTCTTCACGTACTTCTGTTTGTTAAGGTCTCACGGGTAACATTCCAACCAGATAGCCAGCAACTGGGCCAAATCTTTCTGCATCAACATAAAGCGCGTTGTTCTCAAGGCTTTTTATAAGCTTTGCTTTATGTTTGAACTGATACTGATAGAAAACCCTTTTTCCTTTGCCCAAAAAAGAAGTCTGTCAAGTTCAAGCACCGCTAATTATCACACTGAGAGTAAGAAAGTTTTCAGCTTTTCCACCATTTCAATTTAAGGCATACAAGTTTGAGTCTTAAGATATCGTTAGATTGGTTAATCTCAGTCTGTATTGTAATATATTATAAAAAAAACTAATGGAAAAACCTTTTCAGTTTGATATTATAATTTCCAATAAAGTTTTTTTTCTCAACAAAACGTTTTATTGATATTAAACGAGGACTTGATAAAATTTTTTGTTTTCTCTCAGCTTGGCAAATACGTTTCTAACACATGACTTTTTATATAAATTGGGATAAAATTTCTATTAATATGCAGTGAATACTAACTCTTGAAAACTTATTTGATTATCTAATATTTTCTATATATTTTTTTTTAAATTTATAGCATACTATTTAAAAGAAAGTGTGTTCAGTTTTAGCTGCACGTTACATTTTAAACAAAATAAAGCTTACAAAGAGAAAGATAACTTAAGATTGGGAAGTTATTACATAAAATATTCCTCCAGCATTCATTAGAATGAAACGCAAATACTTGTTCTCTCATGTCAAATAAACTAAAACAAATTTTTTCATTAAATTAACTAATCTACATATTTGTGATAAAATAAATTCGATTTGTTTTTTATTTATTTTTATATTTATTTTTTTTTAACATCCTAGTGCTACAAGTTGTAGGGAACTTATGATTATTGCTCTAGTCACAACATAATACAATAGATTTAATCCTATGATTGTTATTACAATTATCTTAAAATAACTTATACTTAATTTTAACAATTCGATTTCAATTTAATAACTTTTAATAATTACAATTTTCAATATTACTTGCTTTTGAACCTATTTTAAATAAGATTGTTTAGGTGCATAGAAAGTTTGGTTTTAAAAAGGAATGAGCTTCTAATTGTCTTTAGAAATATTATTCTAAGTTTTAATTTAAGAAACCGTTTTGAAAATAATACCAGATACCGTTCCAATTGCTTCGGAATACTTATAAAGGGGAAAGTTTAAGTGAACGAACTTAGATAGAGTTTATAGTTTTATAGTTTTTTGTATTTTATTTTATATTTTATTGTTTATAAGAATTCTGCCAATTACCATCAGCATTAGCAGCTATTTTATGAATAACTACAGTCATGACAGATATGAGCGAATTTGCAAGTATTTCATAAGCTGTCCCATAATCATAAAAGGGTATAACTCTACCATCATATCATTAGCCCGGGGGAGGTTCTTCCCTTTCTGCTGTGGTCCAAAACCGTTTTGTTGTTTTCAGTGTTGACTTGATTGTTGAGCTCTAAAACGCTTTGCGACCAAAACTTTTGCCGATTGCCGGCGAGTCGCATAAACGTCGACATCGCGCCATCAACAGCAACAACAAGAACAACAACAACAACAACAGCAACAACAACAACAAACCATGCCCTTTCCATTTCCCTTTTCCTTTCCCTTCATTTTCGTATTTTCATTTCGAATTCGCATTCGCGTTCACGTTGCCCACATTGAATGTTGTTTTTATTGTCGCTGCTGTTGCGTTTTCATTACATTAACCGTTTGTCACGCCCCTCCCGCCCACACACAGCTGCAATTTCATTGATTGTTGTTGTAGTTGTTGCTATTGTTGTTGTTGTTGTCATTTTTGTTGTTGCTGTTACTCTGTGTTTGTTTTGTGTTATAATGCCAACTACTCGTACTTTTAGCTGCTGTTTTACTGCGCTGCTGTTGATTCTGCAGTTGCTGAAGCTGCACCCACTGAACCAGCTCCTAATCCACCTCCATCCATCCCCCCCCCCCAGGCCCATCCCCCTCTGTGCTCAGCTGCTTACTTGGCCAGGTGCTTTGCCAAAAGTTTAACGCTGTTGTCGTCGAACAAAACGAAACGAAAGCAAAAGCAATCGAGCTGAGTTGGCTGAATGGCAACCAATTGCAAACTATTTGAGCAGCTTCCTCTGCCCAACTTTGATGGAGCTTGGGATGCTTCTGCCCCTTCCCCTTCCCCTACCCCTACCTCTACTCCTACCCCTTCACCGCTCACCAATCAATTGGTATTGGTGATAGCCAAAAGTTGAGAGCAGACATATGAATGCGTCAGGTGAAAGCGCTTTTATAATGCTATAAAATATACACGAAACTCCCCCTTCGCTCTTCTCCCCTTTCTCCTCGCCTGTCATCCAACCAAACCTTCGAGCACGCACGTAACCTTTTCTCGGAGCGATCGATGTCGATGGGACTGGGAATGCTGCAGGAGCGAGAGCCATCCACTGTCAACGGCCTGTTGGCAACCCTTTCAAAGAACTCCAATCGAGAGGGCTGCCCGAAAAGTCGCACTACTTCTGAGTTATACGAAATGTCTAGTTTCGACCATACCTGTTAAATAATGATTAGTAATCATAATCATTAGTAATTAGATTATTTTAAAGCCTCTATAATCAAAAGCTTTGTCTACTTTTGTGAAATCTTAAAATAATTTGATTTATACTAAATAATCATAAATAATCAGAAATTCTCAAAAATAATCAGAAAATATCTAAAATAATCCGAATACTCAAAAAGATTGTTTTTGATTATTTCTGATTATTTTTGAAAAATTGTAATAATTTTAGATTATTTTCGATTTTTTGTAATCGTATTCATTAAATAATCATTAATATTTCAACAGTGAATTATATAGTCACTCCGATTACTCCCAAAAATAATCTCATTGATTAGTACTTCTAATCGAAATTAACCATGTATGGTTTCAACACTATAAATTATCAGGTTTGCCACAGAAATCGCTTTCGCTTTAATTTGACTTAAATTTGTATAAAATTTGCATGAAATTTATGTCAAATTCAAGCGAAAACGATTCCTGGGGCACCCCTGTATATTTTTTTTGCACAAATATGTATGCTATGAATATATAATTTTCCTTTTTATACCCGTTACTTATTAAAAATAAGTAAAAGGGGATATTGTATTCGTTGCAATGTATGTAACAGGGAGAAGGAAGCATCTCCGACCCTATAAAGTATATATATTCTTGACCAGCATCAACAGCCGAGTCGATATAGCCATGTCCGTCTGTCCGTCTGTCCGTCCGTCCGTCCGTCCGTCCGTCCGTCCGTCCGTCCGTCCGTCCGTCTGTCCGTCCGTGTGAGCGCCTAGATCTCAGAGACTATAAGAGCTAGAGCAACCAAATTTGGCACACAGATTTCTATAAACCCCACGCAGGTCAAGTTTGTTTCAAAATTTTGCCACGCCCTTTTCCGCCTCCGTAAATCGCGAAAATCCACCACACGCACAGTTTATAAGATATAAGGTTTTTTTAAACGGTGAACGTTAGCTATTGTTTTTACCTATCATTCTACTAAATCCCAACAAGATCGGACAAACAGAAAGGTGGTACTGGCTGATTAAAGCTTTTAAGCAATAAAAGTGCCTAAAAGCATGCAATAAAAAAAAGTTAAATTTATTTAGGTAAGTAACGGGTATCCTATAGTCGGGAGCTCGACTATAGCCTTTCCCACTTGTTTTTTTTAGTTTTCCTTAAATTTAAGCAAAATCTATATTAAAGAAACCTTTGATAATATTTTTAAGCGTATGGATATAGTCTTGCTCAATTAACTTCATTGATGTTATCAAACAGTGTTTTTATTTATTACTAAAATATCATATTTACCATAAATATTTAAACTTTCATCAAATAAAATATCTATCAATGTTTATCAGAAATTTTAGTTATATTTACTTCAATAGTTTTATTTATTAGTAAACTTGAATAAATATTTCTTATGTCATAATGTATTTATTTACGATAAAAGTACAACAAATTTTGTAATCAGCCTTTTTTTGCTCAGTTATTTATTATACCCGTTACTTATTAAAAATAAGTAAAAGGGGATATTGTATTCGTTGCAATGTATGTAACAGGGAGAAGGAAGCATCTCTGACCCTATAAAGTATATATATTCTTGATCAGCATCAACAGCCGAGTCGATATAGCCATGTCCGTCTGTCCGTCCGTCCGTCTGTCCGTCTGTGTGAGCGCCTAGATCTCAGAGACTATAAGAGCTAGAGCAACCAAATTTGGCACACAGATTTTTATAAACCCCACGCAGGTCAAGTTTGTTTCAAAATTTTGTCACGCCCCTTTCCGCCTCCGTAAATCGCGAAAATCCACCACACTCACAGTTTTCAAGATATAAGATTTTTTTAAACGGTGAACGTTAGCTATTGTTTTTACCTATCATTCTACTAAATCCCAACAAAATCGGACAAACAGAAAGGTGGTACTGGCTGATTAAAGATTTTAAGCAATTAAAGTGCCTAAAAGCATGCAATTACAAAAATTTTAATTTGTTTATGTAAGTAACGGGTATCCTATAGTCGGGAGCTCGACTATAGCCTTTCCCACTTATTGTATATTTATCAAGTTATGTTTTTTAAAATGAAGTACGAAAGTTTGAAACTTTTAGCACCACCCTCGTTCTGATTTGGGCCTGGTTATGTTTGGTTTATGTTATTTCGGAGCTCATTCTCGGCCTCGGACTGAACTTGGGCCTGGCCCAGAGAGATTTATGTGCGTAAATTTCATGCTGACGGCATCAGGTGATTTAACACTTTAGATAACTTGAAACAGTTTATAGTCCAGCTAGCCCCAACTCTCAGCTTTTCTTTCGCAACAAACCAAACAAACAAACAAACGGGTGTACAAACAAACAAACAAACGGACAGACAGGGAAAGTTCAAGGGGGAAAGTGGGCGGTGAGTTGGCGAGGGGACAAAAGTTGTATTTTTATTATTTTATTTTATTGCGCTTACATCTTTAAATATGTTTGCTTGCCTTGTTGCCGACGTCCTGTCCTGTGAGCTGCCTTCAGTGTCCTGTGTCCTGAGTGCTTCTCCACCAGTTGCCCCTCCAACTTGCCTCCATCCTTGGCTCATACGGGAGTTAGCCTTTGGAATTGATGTGTCTTTTGGGGTCATAAAAATTACAAAAATTTCTTTCGCCTTTTTGGGCCGATTGTGTGAGATTGAAGGAAGCAGCAGCAGCAGCATCGGTCCCAGGTCCTTTAGATAGCCTGCGAACGATATAAATTATATTGAGCGCTTTGAATTAGTTTTTTATGTGGCACGCATGTGAGCGAGAGTGAGAAATGAAATTAGATACGTGCTGGTTGGGGAGTTAATTTGTGCGAGCCTGTGATTCCTCGAGGAAAGTCTGTCTGATTTTCAGCTGATGGACGGACCAGGAGTGCTTCACATTTTGGGATGCTTTAACTGATTCACATTAAATGTTTAGCTGCCTGGACCACAATGCACCACAATTTGCAGTGCGCTGCGAATCCTCCGGGATGGGAACGAGTGCAACTTTGCAATCGAAGCACAACAATGGCAAGCAATTACCCAAAATACAAAAAAAGGAAGCAAGCAAAATATATATGTATAGATAGAAAGCAGGGAAAAATAGGAAGAAAAAATGGATGAAATTGAACACGAAAAGGGCAAAGCGCGAAAAGGAAGTGAAAGAGCGAAAATAACATCGAATTGTTAAGAAACTGCAAACTGCAAATCCATTAAACCACAACAAGCTGGGGGAACTACGACTAGAACAGACCCAGAACGACAGACACACAGAAAGAGATGGAGAGAGGGAGAGAGAAAGTAAGAGATGGGGGAAAACTGATTCCAACAGAGTTTTAAATTGTCTCCCACCCTCCAGTGGGAAGTTGGAAGGGCGTCCGCTGACACAAAATTGACTGAAAATTGTTGTAGTGCATCGCACTGAGAAAGACATTTGCAAATATGTGGCTTGAAGGGGATTAGCTCTTAAGGCATCCACGTCGACAGACAGATGGCATTTGGCTATGCAAAGATGAAGGATTCTGTAGTCAGTCTCAAGGGTGTGAACCGATTGGAAGTCGGAACCATAAAATTCATTCACTTTTAAATCGATATATTTGCACGTACAAATCAAAAGTTTGAAATTATATTTTAATTATAAAAAACATTTCCCTTTGGGACACGTTGGTTACCAAAACAGTCTGTAATTATGAATTTATTAAGGTTGTATTCACTTAATTACCTTAATGAAATGTGTAAACACTGCAACTTAAATCAATTTCATTTAAAAACGAAATTAACATTTATGAAAATTGATTGAATCTTTATTTATTCTGTTTCATTCAAATCCATTAAAATCAGGGTATCAAACCGAAACGGTTAAAGGTTAAAGATACAAAATCTATGAGTCGATTTCGTATCTTTGAAATATCGGCTCACAAATTAAATGACATTCTTAGTTAAAATGCTAAAAAATTAAAAAAAAAAAAAAACACTTATTCTTTGATTTCCAGACAGAATATCTATTCAATGACATCAACATTCAAATTGTAAATAAAAACCAAAGTTAGTTTAAGAATCTATTATATGATTAAATTTTAACCATATAGCCGTTGTACTAAAGTCAGTTACTATTAGTTCGGTTTTGGTATAAGAAAAAAAATTTGCTTCGATTATGGTTTCACATACGGTTACCAATTTCTTAATACTTTCGACCCCAACTTTTCCCCATAGAGTGAAAATTTTTTATAAACTTGTAATTATTTTGGAAATAATTTTTTTGTGAGCAACCTTAGGCCAACAACAAAAAAGTTGATAATTACGCAAGTCTTTTTTGAGAACTTTTGCATTTATGAGTTCTGAATGTTTTTCACAATTAAAAAAAATTTCTCGTTATAAATAGTCTTCAGAATTTTGATTCATACATGTAGGAATCTAGAAATATCAGTAAGAATAGAATTAAGAAAGTATCGATAAGTGAATGAAGTGGCAGCATAAAAAGAATATCGAGTAGCTGGCCATCGAGTTGGCAGCATGCGAGTCAGTGGAAACTCAATTGCCGAGGAGTGAAGTTGCGAGCTTATTAAGTGTAATCATTTGTCAAAACTATGAACATGAAGAATTGAATTGAATCTGTTATTAAAATAGAGTATTACATTATGCATACGAATAAACATTGAATTGACGAGAGAGTGTGTTTCAATGTGATTGAAAGTGGCCCTTGGCAGTGGAGTAACCCACATACATAATATTTCGAATCTGTTCTGTTGTATGGAAATTATTGCTCT
This sequence comes from Drosophila limbata, assembly GCA_963924055.1. Lineage (NCBI taxonomy): Eukaryota > Metazoa > Arthropoda > Insecta > Diptera > Drosophilidae > Drosophila > Drosophila limbata. The sequence continues at coordinate 3,312,249 of OZ001353.1, read as the reverse complement.
ATTGGGGTGTATCTATACAGTTTTCACCGGACTTATTTCATAAATATATTTTGCGAAACTTAGAATTCCCAATCAGTTCTAGCTTGTCTGATAGCCCTTTATCGAGTAATGTAAAATGAATTATTGACCATTAATACTATTTATATACATATGTATCTGCCAATCTTTATAGCTTATCTCCACTACTTATGGCCCAATCGTGTTGAAAGTTGGTGATTAGTCTTTGGGCATGATCCTACACCCGTTGATGCAAAAATTGAAAATGTTAGCATAAAGCCTGGCAAAATTTAGACATAAACTGGTATTGCCTAACATAATAAGGAATCTTCATTCAAAATTTGGTGGTCCTAGCTCTTACCATCTCTGAGATCCAAGACAAGGATATATCGACTCGACTGTTGATGCTGATCAAGATTATATATACCTTATGGGGTCGGAGAAGCTTCCTTCTCCCTGTTACATACTCTTTAACAAACTTAATATACCCCCCTCAGGGTATAAAAGTGAATCTTAAGCACTGAATAGTGAAGATGAAAACATTAAATTTTTAAAACTTTTTTTAGTATCTTCATAAATCTATTTCTAATGGGATTGAAAGTAAAGTTCATAGCAATCGATATAGTATCGATATTAGTATCGATTGGAATGCTCAGTAAATTTGACTTGAATTTTGCAGCATTTTAGACTTTATTGCCTGGATAAATCCTTAAAAAGCCACTGCCCTCCAGCTGATATGTCTGTTTAAGGTCTTTAAAGTCGTTCCATGGCATTACTGCTTGACCAATGCAGCTAACCGCAACAACCCTCAACCCTTGACATCATCTCCATCCCCATCTCTATCCCCATCCGTATCCTCAATCTCTCTCGCCATATTCTCGTCTCTAATCCGCATTCGATGAGCCACCCAACTATGAAAAATTTACTCTTTGCAGCATGCCATTTATTTGTCTGTTGGAATCTGGCATCACATCTTAGCATGCGGTCGGAACTTGCCAACTGGGCTAAAAACGGGTAGGGGTGGGTAGGGGAGGGGTGTTATATTTCTTGGTTGGAATACCTTAAAAATTAATTGAAACATCACTACCGGCTAATATTGTATATTAAAAACGGAGCAACAACAAGAAGAAATGGAAGCGCATAAAACATGCAATGGCCAAAAAAGGAGCATAAACTTTATATACAAAGATACAATATCTTGGTTAGTTGGTCGGTCGGTCGGTCGGTCAGTCGGTCGGTCGGTCAGTTCGTTTTGGGAAAATGCGTAGATAGGGGGTTGTGTGTGTGGGGGGGGGGGGGGGAGGGGAAAACTTGCAAATTGCCTGTGTGCGTGGCCATTTGTCAGTCTTAGTTCTTCTCGAGGACTAGAAATGTTTTACAATAAATTCGACGAACACATCTTGGGTTCAATTTTATTAGCTGCCGGCCGTTACCTGCGGTCAAAGGGCGCATCGCCTGACCTGAGAGGACAGACATTCAGTCTCACACCCTCACACTCCTCATTCACCGCCGCCCACCGTCAACTCTCTCAGTATCGCTAGACCAACCCACTCATTCATTCATCTTTATTGTCAAGCGTCATCAAATCACTGTCCGTTTTTTGAATTTCAGCGATGCTGTGCTGCAGCATTGCCAGATTGAATTATGCGAGAGCAGTCGCCAACTCTGCGCATGCTCAAGCTCTCTTTCGTCGGTTGGCGCTCTTTATTGTTCGCTCTTCTACGCTTAATGCTGTTCGCTGCACTTTTGGCACGTTTTTAATGTTCGTCTGTTGCGCCTAGGACAATGTTTTTCTTATTGTATGCTGGCGTATGCTATCGGAATTCGTCTTCGGGTTTCCGCTTCGTGGGTGTTCTAAAAACGAAGCTCACGGCGAAGGTCGTCGGCCATAAAATGCGCATAATGTTGTGCGGATGTGTCAGTACACGTTTGTTATTTGGCGCGACAACAGCGGCGCAGCGATAGTGGCAGCGGCAGCGGCACCAAATCGAACAGCGAGAGCAGTCAGCAGTAGACGTAGTCGAAGACGCCGCGTGGTTTGTCGTAATTCGCCATGGCGAATCTTTCTAATACGTGAAACGTGAATGTGAACGTGGCATTACAGTTGTAACGGTTAAGAAATCGACCAAGAATTTACAGCCCCCAAAAAGTGTTTATTGTTCTTCTCGATGTTGTTGTGATTGTAGTGAGTGTGAATGTGAGTGTGTAAAGTGTTAAAGTGAAGTGCTCTTCAAACTGTAGTCGGCAAGAAGAAGAAGAAAGTACTTACATATGCAACAACTGGATACGGATACGGATACAGTCCAGCTTTAAGCACAACTAAAACAGCCAGACAAGTAGGTAACATAACGATTGATGCTGTGCCACTGCCCCTACCCCCTACCCCCTACCCCCTAGCCACTTACCCCCTTCCAATCACATGGTCTTGACTAAAAGTTCAATTTCCTGCGATACTTTAATTGAAGCGCAGTGCAAACAACATGCGACTTGTTCGCACACTGCCCAATTGCTCCGACTGGGTAGTCAAAGCGTTGTGTAGAGGGGGAGTGAGTGATGACGGGGGGACGTTTGACTCTGGTCAGTCATTAGTCATTTGCTCATTTCCGCAAACGCAGCCGGACGTACAGCACTTGTCAGCCAATAAACAAGCGATGGCAGCGTCAGACGGATGAACGAGCATTTTGGGGGGTGGGGGCAATGGTTGGACTGAGGGTGGGGAGTGTGTGTGGGGACGGCCACTCACATTGCTCCCTGGGCACAAAAATGAATGAAATGCTGTCGGACACTTTCATGTCATGGCCTGTGATGGAGTCCAGAAGAGTTGGTCAGAGTGTGTGTGTGTCGATGTGTGTGTGTCGATGTGTGTGTTGGCTTGTGGCTTTTAGAGTTCGATCTTTGAAAAGCAGTATTTATTTATCGCCCATCAACTTCAATACACAGTATGACAAGTAATTATTTTGACAACAAAACTTGACATATTTGTTTTTATAATCAAAGTTTCAAACTAACAATTTTTCTAAAAATCAAAATAATAACATTACAAAAAAAAAAACAAAAATTAAAAAATAAGAAAAGAATTCGTGCATTTTTCTTATTTAGGGTATTCAGAAACTCTAATATTTGTGTTATGTGGCAAAGTGTTATATGTTGTAATGACAACAAACACACAGAAAAAAGTATATCACACCAAACATGCCCTGGGGTATGTATACAAAATTCGTCGTATTTAGACAAAATTTCAAAAGGAGAAAGGTTGCCAGACTGTTTAAAGTATCTAACGAAATAAGGTCACACTGAGGTTGGTATTGATATTGGTTGTAAAACATAGTAACTTTTGTTGGTCCGGTGGCTCTACGGTTAGAGTCGCCGACCTGTCAAAATTAGAATTTTTAGTTAAATAACTAGGGTTCAAATCACACAAGTGATATTTTTAGTGATTGTCCCTTAGGACAGATTTTAAATTTAAATAAAGAGATGCAAATTTTTTAAATTATTAAATTGATTTTTTACAGTGGCAAAAGCATTAAAAAAACAAGAGTAAGAGAGGGTGAAACCAAATGCATGAGCTAAAACGAAATAAAAGGAATGCTTGCTTTATACAAAACAGCTGTTCATTGAAATTTAACTCAATGATATCATAAATACTACAACAGAGACTTAAAAAGGTCACTCACTAGCTACAGTGTTATCACTTTGCCACATAACACAAATATCATAGTTTCTGAATACCCTAATTGTTAATAGAATAATAAATTTATCTTGATTCTTCAATAATTTTAGAGTTATGTTATACTCATGAAAGTCCCAATTAACTAATTTCTGCCTCGATCAATGTTCACTTTCAATTCAAATAATCCTCTTGACCGTATTCCACAGAATTAAGTGTAGCATACTTTGTGGATGCTTTTCAAATTTAAGTCTGGATCTGTCCCTATGTTTCATTTATTCATAAGTATCTTATCAGCTTATTCGAAATAAATGCAAAATGCATATTTCGTGAATTATCTTTGTAATAAATGAAATTCTCTGTAATTAGCATGGCATAATTTGTGGATAATCTAATCTAAAAGAAAATAATTTACGCTGTGTTTGTAGAATGCATTTTGAGGTGCACTGTGGAACTACGAATCAGTTCCCAGGGAACAACTGTCCATTTGTCAATATACGTCACAGTCTGAGCTCGTTTAATTTTCCCTGCCCAGATTTGCTGTGTGATTTGCCTTGCTGAATTTCCCAACAGATATATGATTGTGTACAATAGGAATACGATGTATGTACAATGTTCATACTTTCCTGTTGATATCCGTCTGATTGATGTGATATGTAGTCAAGTGTCTCTGGGGCTGCAGGCTCTCGGCTCTTGGCTCTGGGCTGAGCTTAAGATTTTCTCGGAAGTGGAACGCATGCGAGGACTGGCAGCTGGATATGTGTCATGCATTCATTTTGGAATACAATAACAGAAGCAGACAACAAGCATGAAGCATAAAGCGTTAGCATAGGTGTGTATAGAAAAAATGATACAACAACACACGTAAGAAAAAAACAGACCTGCAACGCAACAATGGAGGAGGCACTTCTCACTCTCTCTCTTTCTCTCTTTCCGCAACTACTCAACCTGTCGCACCTAACCCAGTTTGTTGATGTTTCTTCATGGTTCCAGTTTTGTTGCCCGTCTGCTTCGCCTCCCTCCTTCGTTCACATTGCCGTTAGATTTCTTTTTATGACTTGACTGACGGCCCTCAAAACGAAGGAGACGAACCTCAGCACTGGCTCCTAGTTACTCAGTCCACAAAGTCCACAGTCCACACAGCTCTCCCGCTCTCCCTCTCTCGCTCTCTGAGTGGAACCCACAAAAAGCAGCGCTTTGATGGAACTTGTTTTGTAATTGTTTTTGTGTCGAGCTGTGCGTCATTTGTTGTTGTTCTTATTGTTTTTTTTTTTTTGATACTCTGGCTGCCGCACAGTGGTCAATTTTGGTAACTTGTATGTCAATTAAGGATGCCTTGTAAAATTAACGAGTAATCATATTTGAAATGTACCCAAAAGATATTTAATTATGTTTTTAATTTAATATTTTTATTTTCAGTTTATTTCGAAGCATTTATTGCTTGCCTGATAGCTAGAATTTACCACTGTGTGCTGTTTGTGATTCCTCTTACTCTGGCTTTTCTTATACCTTAGCGTAGCAAAGAAGAGCAAGAAAGAGAAAGAGAGAGAGAGGGAAAGGGAACTCCCCGGGCCATTGTCACGTAAATCTGTGACAGAAATTAGCCTCGTTGACAAAAATATGCCTGCTTACACATTATTTGTACAAACAAATAGACAGGCCACAGTTATGGCCGTCACGCAGGGAATGCGACTTCTATCTACGAGGAACCCAGGGAGGGATTTGGGGAATCGGAGGAGAATCGAGGGACCCTTGCGAAATTTGCATGGGAACTGCGACAGTTGCTGTTGTTGGACTTTGTGTTTCTTGCTCTTGACAGCGGAATGTAGTTTTGTGGGTGTCCCCAAACTTTGTTTCCGCTTTATTGATCTGTTTATGCTTTTGCCCTCTGGACAATGCGAATGCTCATACTATGTGAAACGAAATAAATAAAAAGAAACAACAACTTTTTTTGATTTCCTTCTCCTTCTCCAAATCCTTTTATTTTGGGTTCCATTTTTGGCACACAAAGTGATGGAATTTTGGCCCAAGTTGATGATGTAGGTTGAGTTGTCACCGCACATGGGCCTAGAGTCACAAAAGAAGGTAAGGTTAGTGCTCAGAGGAGCGTGAAAGTAATAATAAACAGAGTTTTCTGTCTTTCATTTTAGTCAAAGAAAAGTGACGCTCTCTCAGACGTAACTTGGCCTACATACTACTGTCATAACTTTGGGCTAAGAATTCTCTGCCCTTTCTGGAATCACTTCAAGCTAATTAACATTTCATAAACAAATAAACACCAGTTACACGTTATGCCCCCAAAATGTATGTACTCGTGTTTTCTACCAGTTGAACTGTCAGTCAAATCTGGAATAGACATTCTTTGATAATGTCTAGTGGGCGTTTACCAGAAAAAGCCCCCTCCAAGATCCCGAAACTGCGAGACCTTCGGAATGATTGAGTGCCCTTGACATCCTATGAAAATGTCAGATTGGGTTTATCGAGCTGCTTAAGCTTTTTCTACTCAATCTAACTAAGCAGACTGCAAAATCCAAAGGGCTTTAATCACTTTAAAATGTTGTACCCATCGCACACTAATGTTAAATCCTGCCCAGCATGTTACCAGGCAAACTGAAGTCTATTAATTCTTAAGCTTCTGCTGAAAGTGTGGCAAAATAAAAATTTAATAAATATTGCTTGACTTTTAAGAAAAGTTATTTTATAACAAAATAAATTGCAACTTTAAATCTGTAATCTGTAAAGTTATTGCATAGAATTGCTTTTGAAAACAACTGTTCGAAATTTCGGAGAGATTTCATTTTCTCAAACTCATTTTAAAAGTCACAAAAATTGACAGCCACTAATTCATTTCTAATTTCAACAAAAAAAGGTATTTTTGATATAATTTATTTATTTATTTATTTATTTATTTATTCATTGTTGCACAATGAAAAAAAAATTAAATTAAATTTGGCATTTTACCAAATCCCATCAATTTTTATTATACATTTGAAAACATCGCTTGCTTGTTTTCAGCAATACCGAAACTTGCTTTTGGTTGAGAAACTACTATATTATTTATATTATTTAAGAAAGCAATGGCAATTTTCTTATAGCATACATTTTAAACGATCCTGAAATTCTACATTGTTAAATAGAATTCCAGCTCTTGAAAGGGATTTATTTGAAACTTACTGAAATAAATCCCTTTGTCATCTCATACAATTAATTCTTACATCAAAACTACTGGTTAGTAATAGAAAGGGACCACAAAAAAGAGTTATAAGAAACTAGATAAACTTTTATTTGTTATTTGTTTTTTAAATTATAGAATAAAATCTTATAATTCTTATAATACAAATTATTCTTCAATTTTTATTATAATAGGTGAAAAATAAAAATTGAATGCAATTGTCTTTTGAACCGGAAGGTGTATTTCATTCACAGATGGTGGTGAAAAATAACCTTTTATTTTCAATTCCAAAATTAAAAATTGAAAAAAAGAGTTAAACTATAATTAAAAAATAAACTTTTAAATCAGTTATTATTTTATAATTTTTGTATTTAGAATGAAAAATGAGTTTTCTTTAAATTTTTTTTTTGAAAACAATCAACAAATTAATTTTATTTATTATTTATATTTTAAAAATTATAATCGTTACGGTCCCTGGTAATAGGTCACATAATCTTGAAACTACCCTATTATCGAAAACAGATTGTAGCATGAATACAAATTTCCCATTGCCACAATCTTTGCTCAAGTCCCCGAAATTAATTTGTATTCCTTTCTAAATATAAACTTTGTTCACAATTATTTCCTCTCCAATTAAGCTATTGACTCCAAACCAATCCCAATCTCAATCCCTATCCAAATATAAATATGTTGGCCGAACTCAAATCTCGGCCTTAATCCAATGTTCCAAATCACTTGTTCGCCTTCAATTGAAGGTCATGTCAAACATTTCGTCCGCAGACATGAAATGGAAACGTTTACGCCTTAATTTTTGCGGTTGCACGCCATCTAGTGGTCAGTTTAGTAAGTAGCCTTGTCTATTGTGCTTTCGTCACACTGATTGATTTTTAATTACGAGAACGAGCACGGAATATGGGGAGTAGGAAATGGGAATGGGAAACAGAGCGAAACAGAGCGAGTGAAACGACCTCACTGATTGATGTTAATCATATGTGTATGTGTGTGTGTGTGCAAGTGGAAGCAAATCGAACGATTTGTGACTGTTACATGTCCGTGAAATCATTTTTGCGCTTGCCAAACAAATACGTCTATGAAATACGACGGAAATTAGAATTTTATCATTTCGGGTCTCTGTGGTGGAGGGGAATAACCGCTGCACTTAACCGTTTGCCAAACCAATTTCACAAATTTGTGAAAAACTGGAAATCGAATATTATCCTGATAGTGCAAAAGATCCATTTACGTGACTCGGAAAGGCAAATAAAAACGGTTTTCATTTTTATTGAATTCGGTTAAAAGCGATGGCTGCTGAGTCGGAAAGAGGGGCATAAGGCAGCGGGGGCGTGGCAGCCGCACAGACAACCGACAGCAGCCAGAGTCAGAGTTGGACCGACATAAATAAACCTCAACTAAGCCGTGTGTTTTGACATAGATTTAAATTGACATGGCTCTGCAAACAAAAACGCAAAACGCAGAGGCAAACAGCAAAGCAGTGGAGACAACAGGCGGTTGCGTTCAGAGGGGGGAAGAGGCTATAGACTGGGGAGGGAGACGTTGCTCATGTGGCAAGTGAAAGCCGCTCAAATTTGCGTCAAGGAATTCGCATCGCTCGAGTGGGTCACACTCACACACACACACACACACACACACTCACACACTATTCACATTGCGAGTAGCATTCACATTTGCCTAATGCCCAGTCGCTTGGCCATTGATACGAGCACAAAGACAGAAATAAGAGGAAAATAAAAATGCAAAATAGTTTGTTATTTAACATATTTGACGGCGCTTGGTTACAGCCTCTTGTCCTTTATGGAAATTGCCCGCCAGACATTGCCAGACTTGGATGACAAACAGTCGGAGGATTGGGAGAATAGAAAATTGTGGTGAACATGGGGGAGGGGATAACCCTTTGACAATATGGCTCTTGGAGCACTTCACTTCGCTCGTTGGCTCGTTGGCCAAAGCCAAATAGTCTAAAATATTTGCCAGGCAAACATCTGGAAAAGCGGAAAAGCTCGGGGATTGGATCGGGGCGTTATGTTCTACTAACTGGGCAAACACACAGTCAGCAAATTGAAAGGCACACGCGCAAAAAAATGTGCGTGAGGACCAGGCCAAAACGATTTCAAGTGGCTGGAGTGGAATTGGCAGTAGGAAAATGAAAACACATCCGACTCTCTGGCATTGGCTTGCATGAATGCCAATTGGTGAAGGGGCCAATTTAAAAGGACTTACTTTTTAATGAAGCGAGCTAGGAGCAGCACAGGATACCCGAGATACGAGATACAAGATACAAGACACGAGATACAATCACAAAGCGTGGGCTGACAACGGAAAGCCAAAGCAAGCGGAGAATTCTATTACTGGCAAATGAAATTCGATTTGAATTGTTAGACGAGACACAATTAGAGCATAGGAAAATGGATAAATTATGATGGACAGAGAGTCAAACAGCTCCACATAAATGATATATGAGGAACAGCGAGGGATTCTCCTAGAGAAAGTCGAGAATGCAAGTGGAAATCATAATGAATGCAAACAGAGAATGACGAAAGTAAAAAGTTATTCGCACACACCCATACACAGACCGTGTCCATTATAAATATTATAAACTAGAGAACAAAACATGTGTGGGATGAATCGATAAATACATTAAAATGTTCCACCTAGAGCAGATGTGGGGAAAAGTAAAGATTGCCGTGGGAAATAAAAACAGAAATAGAATGAAACAAATGGGATTTTAGTGAGAAAGGTAAATAATGAATGAGGAACTTTGTAAGTTATAATCTTACCCAGAAATAGCTTCAGTGGGTGATGTGGTCCAGAGAAAAATCTTTAAGAATACAAGCAAAATGTTGAAGTGGAAAATAATGAGTGTATCAAATTGCATTTAAAAAACACACACACCAATCAATTACTTATTTCTCTTGCCTTGAAGGGAATACAATCATTTCTTCTTCGGATTTTAAAGACTTTGGAAGCGTAGTTCAATGCCATTTGCTCTGCGAAAGTATTAAACTGTTGTCTGCTATTTGGCACAGTTGCCATTTCTCTGTCATGTCCATTTACAAGCTGACTTATGGAATGTCGGCTAATTGGGTTTCCGAGCCAAAACGTACTTAGCCCATTGCAAGGCGAGTAGTCGTAGTCGTTCTTGCCTGGGCATGGAGTGAAACCAAATCAAATCACATAACATGTCACAGCCAAAGCCACCAACTAACCGGGCTAACGACTAACCCACCTGTCAACATACCAACTAACCAACCAACTCGTCAAACAGCTAACCAACCAACCGATGAACCATCACAGTCAAATCCAACTGTTTTAACCAGCTATGCTAATGACGTGCATTTTCTTTTACGCTGCGAATAGCTTTTCACTTAGCTAGCTCAGGGAAACACATAGATACTGAGCTAGGGGCTGAGGTATTGTTCCCTCCCCCACCCATCAATAGATTTTGACTTGCGTTCCAAGCACTACACTGCATTCCCTCTTACGAATTCGTTATGGTTTTCACTATACTCTTTTCGATTTGGGTTGTATTGCTTTGTGTGTGTAAAATGCTATTGGACTGGTTAAGTTTCCTTCTGAAAGTCTTTTTTCCTATTATTCTGGAATTAGTTAACTATAAAATCCTTATGACATCTCTCTAGTTTTATTAGCTTTACAATCCTTATTATAATTTTCTGACATATTTATTTAGTCTTACTCGATTTTTGCTTTGCTTTAATCTCTTGAATTGTTCGTATAAAATACCTTTCCTTATTTTTTTATGTGTATAATTTTATTTTCCGACTATTTCTGTTCTACATTGAAAAACATAATTTAATTATTTTAATTAATTGGTTTTTATTTCCTTATATTAACTTGACTTAACTGATCAAATAATTATTATTATTTCATTATTATATTGAAAGTTCCAACTAAATACAGTTCTAAATTTTAAATCAAGTACTTACAATGTTGACTTGAAAGTTTAATTTGTCAACTATTTTCACGTAGTTAAAATTTGTAGCACAATATTTAAGTAAATAGGAAAAGGTTTTACTTACAATGATAATTCAAAACTTTCAACTTGTATTATGATTATGATTTGAATATGAGCTACATGAGATAATAGGATTATTATAAATACATAATTAAATTAATATTCAAAAATTTTTCTCTGTCAGCAATACTATTACTGAACTAAGAATATATACAAATAAATATATGGGCTTATATGATATTTATAGCTGGTAAACAAGCAAAGAAACGAGAAATGCAAACATTTTCCTTTGTAGGGCAGGTAATCTTCGACCTGTCAAATGTTGCACTTTTATTTCGTATTTTTCTATATTTATTCGTATTCGCATCGCAGTTTGTTGCCTTGTCGTTGTTGTTATTGTTGTTGTCGTTGCTCTCCTTGTTGTCGTTGGCGTTGTCGTCGTCCAATATGTGTCAAATGCAAATTTAAATCTTATTGAAAAAGGGGATTAGGTGACAGCAGCAGAAGCACCGAGAGTAAGGAAGAGGCAGCGATAGAGGTCTTGATGTGGGTGGAGGTGCTTGCAACAAAGCGACGTTTTCCCAGTGTTTTGTGGCATCAAAGATGGAGCGGAGAAGATGAAGAAGTCGAAGAGGAAGAGGAAGAGGAAGCTGAGCCATGCCACATACGCTCTCATTTGCATCCTTGTGCGAGCTGTGCAGCTTTTTGGGCTGGCAGTTTTTAAATGGTTTTTTGTGGCTTTTTTCTATTTTCCTTTTTTTTTGTGCATGGTGCATTTCAGTACATTTATAGTCATATCATTTCGACATCATCTCACTCGCTGCCTTCTCGTTTTTCAAGTAATAGAAATTCTGCAGCAGAGCGGAGTCTAATCCCACAGCACCGTTAGACATATCAACATATGTTCAATGAGATTTCAGCTCCAACCAAAGAACCAATATAAAAGAGAAAAAACCTCTACACGCGGACAATACGGAATCCAATACAATGCCAGAGACATACAATTTTTTCACAATTTCAAAATGTTTTATGCTCCAAGCAGCTCAAATTCTTTGTGTGTGTGTGGTGAGTGTGTTTGGGGATATTCAATATTTTTTACCCGTATGTTAAACGAGGGGGGAGAAGGACTGCGGGTATATTTCAAAGCTTTTGTTATCAATATGTCGCCTGCTTATTGAAAATAATACAATATGTGTACGTATATATGTCTGTGTGTGTGTGTGTGTGCGAGATCTTGCCGCTTTGTTATATGGTCTCATCTTGTAGATACTTTCATATCCACATCCAGTATGTATCTGCAGCTCTGCGCTGTGCTTTGTCACCTGTCTGGCAAGGTACTTTTTCATTGATTGCTTGCGTAATTCGAACAACAACAAGCAGATCATCATACAAAACATCTCTATCATCTCCACCAGTGTCATAATAATCATCAATTGCATTTTTTGTGAGTTTTGTGTTAAGAAAAACATTGACAAGGCTTTGCTTAAACTAATACACAAAGTGTGAGAAACACACACAGATTCAAATATGTATTTATGTATGAAGTTTGGTTATTTGTTTTAGGTTTGTTATTGTGAACCAATTTCAATAATGGCTCGCTTCATGATCGCATTAAATATGCATGTTACAAATGCCAATGCACACTTAAGGACATGCAGGACATGCAAAAAGGAAGTTTGTGTGTGAGTGTGGTCGTGTCTGTGATTTTGGCCAAATGCCTTGCACGTAGCCACATAAATTCCTGATTCAAAGACACACATTGAGCTCTTCTTCAATAGAATTCACTTACATATACACATAGATAGATATATATTTAGTATTCGGCGTATCTCAATTTATGTGGGGCTTTGTTCGCTTTCGATTCGTGCAGGATTTGACTCGTGCCTAATTGAAACATGCTCGTAAATACATTAAAGCCAAATAGCACAAAATAATGATGCTGATTAATTCAATCAGGCGTAATGGCGGAGAGCCCACTTCATGGTTTACCAATGTGCCAAATGGTTCGCTCATAAGCCGGATACTGAGTCCGGCCATCTTACGGATATGTTTAGAACTCAGTTTCAGTCTCCATCTCCGTTTTGTTCTCGTATTCAAGTTCAGGTTCAGGTTCAGTGCTTTTGTGAGTGCTAAGTAGTTTAACACGCTAATGTGATTCCAGCTCATTGCTGAAAGCCACTCTTGGCCACGACTGATGGCAGATCAATGACTACATGATACAAAGACGACCCCAACCCTTATCTAACTAAAAGTTGGCGTGTGCTTTGTAATTCTTTAGGCAATTGAGCAAACATACTCTCAACCAAAGTGGCTTAACTTATAGAAGCCTTAGTGAGATATTAAATGTGAGATAAATCATTTAAAGTTAGAGTTGAACTAAAATTAAAAATTTATTCTTTTGCTCTTACTTCTTAAATCAATTGAACATTAAATCTTTAATAAAGTTATTGGCCGTGTTCACCAGAACAAATCGACAACAGAAAATCGATGAAATTTGCATGATTATTCTGGTGAAATGCAGTGATTAGCAATCATGATTTCAAATTTTGTGATGTATGATGACTGAAAATTCATCACCAAAATAGTACGCTGAAATTCTGTGATGTGATGCTTTGTTATCGAACAAACAAAATACATGATTACTGATTGATTCAGTCACTTGTTTGCATTCGCTGCCGACGGTCGTGTTCTGCGCAAAGTTTCTATCTAATAATTGTTGTTGGTATTACAGCTTACAATTTGAATTTTGGACATCGTCTTGAACGGTGTCGGCAACGGTTTCGATCAAAACAAAGATAAGAGCATAAACAACAAACGTCGCGTGCTCTTGCCCAGTGGGCAAGACTAAAGCCCTCGCCCGCGACCGCCCGCGATCGCCCGATAACGAGGGGCAGTTTGTTATCAGCAAAGTTTGTGTTTTGCGTTTTGTGCAGACTTTCGGTCAATTGGCAAGCACTCTATTTAGTTAATAAATATTGTGTTGTTGCTTTAACAATGAACAATGAAACATCTTCTCACTCCCGACTTGGAAATAAGTCGCTGGATTTCGAGGCAATGAAGCAAGTAGCTGGTGAAACACCTGGAGAACTGCGAACCTCGCTCATGAAAAATCTATTAAAAGCTTCAAGATTGAACACTCCGCAAATAAGTAGCAATTGCACTACTACGACTAGCACGATGTCATTTTCTACTGTTTCTACTGTTGGTTGTGGATCAACGTACACTGTAGCAACAACTACAACCAGCTACATATGCTCCCCAAGCTCCAATATTGGTAAAGATCAGGCAAATGTTTGCTCTTTTCAATTACCTATGGTTTCCCTTCGCAGAAAACAAAAAGGAGCAGAAAGGATATCAAAAACAATCCAGAAATGTAAACCAAATACAGTTAACTTGACTGATAATCGGCCAAATACTAGCATTGCTCCCACCTCTTCTTCGGCTCTTCGCAATAATCGTTTTGCCGCTTTAGCTGATGAAGCCGAAGCTGTGATGGATATGGATGATCAAGAAGATTTGGAATATGACAGGTCTCCTAATGACTCCGACGGATCGCAGCAGACAAAATCACCACCTAAGCCTCCTGCTATCTGTGTGCCTCATGTTAATAAGCTAGACACTCTTGAGACGGTCCTCAATACCACTATTCCTACGCATGAATACCACATACGCACTTCCAAATCTGGTGTTTCACGTATTTACGCTGCGAATGCTGAAATATTCAGAGCTGTAGTTAAAGTGTTAACGCAGCAAAATTGTGAGTTCTGGCATCATCAACTGAGGGAGAACAAACCGTACAAATTGGTGCTAAAGGATATCCATCCAAATGTCCCAAAGGAGCTAATAAGGAAAACGTTTGAAGATAAAGGGTTCGAAGTACTTAACATCTATTGTCCAAGAAGAGCTGACTGGCGCAGCATCCCAATCAGCGAGAATGATGACGAACAAATAATTAATGCTAAAACTAGACAAAACATGTTTTTTGTTAATCTTAAGCAGACTCCGAATGTCGCAGAAGCATTGAAAGTTAGTCAAATAGGAAGACATAGGGTTACTCTTATGAGGGCAAAGCCTGGCAAGGAACTGGTACAGTGTTTAAGATGCCAAGATTACGGACACTCCCGAAACTATTGTCTTAAAAAGCCGGTCTGTGGAAAGTGCTCAGGAGATCACCCAACTGGGTCAAACTTTTGTGAGCTGCGCTCCAGCGCTACCTGCATATGTGCCAACTGTGGTGATGATCACGCCTCCGACTTTAAAGGATGTAAAGTTAGAATTGATTTGACCAAGAAAATAAAGCCTTCTGCGAGATTACCGACTAATGGACTTCGAAACGTAGAAAGGAAGGGCACTCAGAAGTCATCAAGCTCCAGGGCAACATTTATTCCAGATTCAGTTGTTAAAAACGGGTACTCTTATGCTGACGTGACAAGACGAAACACCAACAGCAAGTACAATGGTTTTGCTACACAGTCAGTTCCGCACTCAATCAATCGTGTAGAAGATCATGGAAATAATAATAAGTTCGCTATCCTAGAAAAAGCAATTCAAGACATTAATGCAAGAATGGATCAGCTTTTCAAATTAATCCAGGACTCGATGGATGCTAACAAGGCATTTCGAGACTTGGTACAGAAGCTAATTACGAAATGATCAATTCTAATATAAAAATTGGACTGTGGAACGCACGAGGGTTGCTCAAAAACATCGAAGAGCTTAAACTTTTCCTCAGCGCCAACTCGGTAGACATCATGCTTGTAACGGAGACTCACTTCCGCTCTGGGCAAAACGTATACATTCCTGGGTACGACACTTATCATGCCGATCATCCTAGCGGCAACTGCAGAGGGGGTGCTGCAATCATCATTAAAACCAGCATCAATCATTCCCAAAATGAGCCATTTTCACGCTGGAAGGTGCAAATAGCAAGTGTGAGCATACAAACGAACTGTGGAATCGTTAGAATTGCCTCCTTATATCTTCCTCCTAATGAACATTGGTCAAAGGCTGACTTCGATCAATTATTGATATCCATGGGCAACAAATTCGTAGCTGGTGGCGATTTTAACGCTAAACACAGTTGGTGGGGCAACATAAGGTCAAATTCTCGTGGTGATCGATTGCAGGAAGCTATTGTCAGCAGCACATGTCAAGTTTTAGCTACTGGTGATCCAACCTTTTATTCATTTAACACCCAGCTCACTCCTACTGCTCTGGACTTTTTTATATTCAATGGGATACCAAGCAATAGGCTCTCTGTAGAAAGACGCTATGAACTTTCATCTGATCACCTGCCTATCATAGCTGTTTTACACCAAGTTCCACAAATCCAGTCTCGCAGGCAACGGTTACTCTCACCTGGACATTCTGTTGAAACGTTTAGAGCAGAACTAGATAGCAGGATTAACCTGGGAATGAAAATAAATAGCCCTGAGGAAGTCGAAGAAGCGATCACAATATTCATGATCAACCTGGAACTAGCTGCAACTTCTGCATCTCCGACGGCTGCACAGGCTTCTCGACAACACCAGAGAACTGAATTGACCCCAAATGCTGCAGCACTCTTGTGCCTTAAAAGACGGGTAAGAAAGGAGTACGTTAGGACTGGTGACGAGCGGCTCAACCAGATATACAAGCGGTTATCGAATCGTCTGCAGAAAGTGCTTAGGAGGAACAGGCAAGCAAAAATTGATGACCTTCTCGAAAACGCAAGTCCCGATGTAACATCCAACTACACTCTCTGGAATCTTACAAGACGTTTCAAGCGGCAAGTAACTCCCAAGGCCCCATTGAAGAATCCTGCAGGCGGGTGGTGTTACACCGGTTTGCAGAAAGCTGAAACCTTTGCGGATAATTTGGAAGAAAGATTTAGGCCACTTAACCTGTCACCGGATTTTATGCATCGGTACATACAAATATCGCTGGAAAGCCCGTTTCAAATGTCTCCACCTGTAAATCCAGTTACGTTTCAGGAGGTGATGACGATAATAAAGCAGCTTAAAGTCAAGAAGTCACCTGGTGCTGACCTGTTGGACAACAAAACTATCAAGCTTCTGCCAATTAAAGCAGTGCTCTTCATAGTCCTAATATTTAACAGCTCATTAAGACTGGGCTATTTCCCGAAGCTATGGAAGTCTGCCTTAATTACGATGATCCCAAAATCAGGAAAACAGTTAACAGAAGTCAACTCATTCAGGCCGATTAGTTTACTGCCTGCATTGGGAAAGATGATGGAGAGGGTTATCCTTAACCGGATTCTAAAACTTGAGAGCGTGACGCAGACAATTCCAAAGTGGCAGTTTGGTTTTCGAAAGAGTCATGGCACTCCAGAACAGCTTCACAGAGTGGTCAACTTCGCCTTGGAGGCCATGGAGCACAAGCAATATGCTGTGGCAGTATTTATGGATATCCAACAAGCCTTCGACAGAGTTTGGCATAGCGGTCTCCGAAGTAAGCTGAAGCGCATCCTAACACCACAGCTCTTCCAGCTGGTGAGCAGTTTTCTGGAGGACAGATCGTTTTCTGTAGTCGTGGATGGGGCGAAATCATCCGAGAAGCCAATATGTGCAGGAGTTCCACAAGGCAGTGTCCTAGGTCCCACCTTGTACTCACTGTACACAGCTGATATGCCAACATTCAGCTCTGTTCGTGCCGTTGACAGTCAGGATGTGCTTATTGCCACCTACGCCGATGACACTGCTGTTCTTACTAGAAACGAATCTCTTGGCATTGCAGCAACGGCATTACAGGAGTACGTTCGGAGCTTTGAGAGATGGGCCCTTAAATGGAATATTGGCATTAACAGCAGCAAATGTGCAAACGTCACCTTTGCCACAAGAGTGGGATCCTGCCCAGGAATAACGATGCTCGGCTCGGTCCTTAAGCATGAAACGCACTACAAATACCTAGGCATCATCTTGGACAGATACCTTAACTTTGGTCGACATGCAACTATGATTCAACGAACCGTATTGACAAAGGCTGCAAGAATGGCGTGGTTGTTGTCCCCTAGAAATAAGCTCTCTTTATATAACAAGGTAGCCATTTACAAGACCATATTGAGTCCGATATGGAAGTATGGACTACAAGTCTATGGGATCACTGCCAAAACCCATCTCAACAAGATTCGCGTGGCTCAGAGCAAAATCCTCCGAAAGATGTGCAACGCTCCCTGGTACATGCGCACTAGGGACATTGAAAGGGACCTAGGAGTTCCAAAGGTTGGTGATGTGGTCCAACTTCAGGCCGAAAAATATAAAGACAGGCTGGCCTCGCACCCAAATGCACTCGCTCGACGTCTTACGCGATACAAAGGGAAGAGGAGACTCAAAAGACATCATCCACAGGATCTGCCCACCAGAGTCCTGTCGTAGACTACTGTTGTAAAAATGTAAATATGATGTACTCAAACGAGTTTAATGTAATATCCGAATTGTATATTTCACTGTAATTGTTATTATGTAATTGTAGTCACTATTTTTTTGTCTCTGATGTAAAACTAGCTTAAGCTGCCATATGGTAGCAGTATAATAGTTAAAATGTTACATTTATAAAAATTTAATAAAAATTACTTTTAGAAAAAAAGAAAAAAAAAAAAAAAAAAAAACTGATTGATTAGTTCTGGTGAACACGGCCATAGATTTAAAAATGATATTTTTTAATTTTGTTTTTAATTTTAACTTACCCTTTAAATTTCTCACATTTTGAAATTGAACCTGAAGAGAGAAGAACCTTGGCATCCATTTTGTTTACTGTGAACATTATAATTTATATATAACACATATTTATTTATTTAATTTATTTATTTATTTAAAGCAAACATTGATGCCTCATGCAAATTTAACAAATACAAAATATTTAATAAATATTACAATTACATAAGAATTCAAAAAGAAATGAAAGCCTAAATGAGTTTACAAGTTTCACAGCCAAGGTCTGTCAGTGGCGTCATTAGGGCCTAATTCTGGATAGGAAAATTGAAAAAAATAAGGATAGAATAAGTAAATAAGACTTAATTTAAATCTTAAAATTAAAGGTAGAGTAAGGCTGAAAAGTGCCACCCGATGGGGGAAATTTATAAGCCGGTCCGGCAAGATATGCCCCTGTACACAGCTGTGGTTGGTTGCAAATTTCATAGGAAGTAGAAAAATATATATAAAATCTATAGAGTGGAGAAGAGTATGATAGAAAATAATAAAAAAGAATAAAAACAGAAATGGAAGTGAAAGACATTCAGTTAGAATTGGCCAGAAGTCGACCTGAGATGGGAGAGAATAGAAAGCTTAATAGAAGACAGAGAGTGTTCCAAAGAGAACACATGAAAAAGTGAGTTATGGCAGGTGCATACAGGAAATGTATTGAAATAGAAACATTTTTTTTACTAATGTTACAATATTTAAATACAAATTTTTGTGTTTGAAGACAAATTTATACTTTATTTAAAGTTTTTATACACACAAGTGTATAAAAAGATCTGAGTGGGTTGCATTTAGATCTCATCTTATTCTCCCTTAGGTTGAAGCCCGAAAAATGTTCCACGTCGGTGATTGCTTTAAAGACATTGCCCTTGATCCGACGAAATCCGAAAAGGTTACTTAGAGTGTTACTTTTGCTATAAAATCGAATCGCAATCAAATCGAGTCAACTCGTGGGATAATTCAAAGTGATAGTGGCACATATTGAAGATTGAACTTTACACAGTCCATTAAGTGGAAATGTCTGTTGACCTTGACTGTTTATATTATACAGTCCATCTATCAAAGCAGCGGCGTTGTCAAAAGTTAAAAGTTCAGTCTACAATTTGAACATGACATTTGTCAGGAGACAGGAGACAAACAAGGAGACAGATACAAATACAGAGATAAAGAAAGAGAAGCAGAGCGAAATGGCGACATATCAACTGAACCTTAAATCAAGTTGTAAAGAGGCTGGGAAATGTGTTCAGGAGCTGGCAGCAGCTGTTGATGAAATGCTAGCGACAACGACAACGACAACGACAACGACAACGACAACAATAACAACAACAACCAGCAATCTAGTCAAAAAATGGAAAATGGAAAGACGACAAGCCAAAATGAAGCTGGGCAGCTGCGAGGCATATGTACGAATATGCAGACATTCGAATATAACATGCACATACATAGATACATTTACACACAGAAACACACACTCATGCTGCTATAAAAGTGACAAATGTTAAACGAAATGTAAAGAAAAACTGACAACAGGAAGACGCGACGTAATGAAGCATAAAAAGCACATTTTTCAAGGCGACTGCAAATACATGCGACAATAACAGTATGATGAAAGAGCTGGAGCATTGATCGACTTCGAGTTACCCTGTGTCCAGTTTTGAGGTGCCACATTACTTTTTGTTGGTATTTAAAGCTTCATTAAAATACTTAGATGTATAATGAGGCACCTAGTAACTTGTGAACGCTAGGTGCCGCTGGAAGAGACTTTCAGATTTTGCCCTTTTCAGAACATTATCAGGCCTGTTTTGGTTTTAACTTGTTATTTGCGAATTCCAATCCGAAAG
The DNA here is from genome assembly GCA_963924055.1 of Drosophila limbata. Lineage (NCBI taxonomy): Eukaryota > Metazoa > Arthropoda > Insecta > Diptera > Drosophilidae > Drosophila > Drosophila limbata. The sequence goes on along the minus strand of OZ001353.1, from coordinate 3,291,884 downwards.
ATTTTGCCGAATTTCATCTGAATGTCCCTTTCATTTCCTTCGAATTGGCTGTCGAATTTCCCTCGTATTTTGTGTTGCATTCTTTTCAGCAGAACAGTGTTGAAAAATGTTCTGGGCAAATCAGAATTTTGCGTCAAAAGAATTTGCGCCTGTTTTAATGCGTAATCTATTAATGAAATATGTATTTTATCACAATAAGCAGCATTTTTCAAAGGTGAAATCTACTTACGCTATAACTTTTGTATATTTGAAAGTGCGGGTTGATTTCAGTGCTGAGAGATATCTTTTTGCAGAGTCGTCAATTGTTGCATAGTGTTTGTTTATAAAATAACAAAGAGTTTTGTCCAAGCTTGATTGAAAAGACAAGGAATTTGATTTACGCAATATTTACAAACACCTAAATTGTTGTTTTAAATATGTACCAAAGAATTTACTAATTTTATCACATACAAGGTCAGCTCTAATAAATAACCGATTCACGTTCACGTAAATTAGAACAGGCCGAACAAATCCGACAAACATTTTTGGTTTGAGTCCTATTGATTTTGAGGTATGATGAAGTAAAAATAATTTAAAAATCAAATAAATGATTTTTTATTTATCTGATGATGCATCATTATTCCTAAATCCAAAATCATCGAATTATCCCTTCCGAATTCAAACTCATTAGCTCAATATCAAGTGAATTCGAAGTGAAAACCGAAATAGGGAGGGAATTTCATTTCCAAACAAAATTATGCCGAAAGTGAAAACCGAAACAGGCCTGTATATTTGTGAGAAATTTAAAAATAAAGTCGATATGTGTATAAAAAATGTAATGAAAATTTTTGCTCTTAAAGTCTGTGAGATTGACTTACATATGGACGTAATTAAGATAATATTTTAATTTTAAGGTTTAAATTAAATAAATATAAGAAGCTTTTGGAAAAAAACTGTCGATATTAAAGTGAAATGAGAATGAGTAATGGATTGAAATACTTTTTGGAATCACAGCCAGTGAAATCTATTTTCACTTAAAGTAATTTAAGCGCCCTTTTTTTGAAAATCAAAGTAGACAATCACTCGATTTCTCAAGCACTAAGCAAATTGAGAATTTCCTTTTGCTCTTTCCTTACTCTATGCCAACGCACAAATCATAGCATACCTTGGGGCGCCAACTGACAATGAGCCATATTTTGTTGCATTTGATTTTTTTTTGTACTTCTTTCTGTGGTTCCGACTTCAATTGTCGCATATTCGGAATTCATTTTCACGCTTGTAATCAATGCGATGTCGCTTCGAATTCTCACTGCCACGCCCACTTGCCCACTGGCAGCAACTTATGCAAATTTTTGCCGCCCCCTGGCACGCCTCGTAATTGCTAAAAATTTTTGTAAAACGCAAAAAGAAAAGAAAACGGCAAACCGAATTTAATTTGTTTTCGCTCGTTTTTTTCTTGTGTTCTGCTGTTGGAGTCCATGTTTTTTATTTGACTTTTCTTTTCTTTCCTTTTTGTTGTTGTCTAGCTTGTAATATTTATTATCGAATTGTGTAACAGCGGCAGCAACAAGAGGAAGCCAACAACAGCAACGGCAATAGCGCCACATGCCAACGCAGTGCGAGCAATTTCAAGAACTTGCCCCGACTGCTCAGCGTAATACCCTGGGGCTAAGTTTGGCTTGTGGATGTGATGTGCTAGCTGCAAAAGGGAATATTTAAATTATAGAAAAAGATTCAAAATTAAGCACAGCTGAAATTACAATGCCTATTGTAAGACGCGTGTCAGTTAACTTCTATAATAATAAATGATATCTAAAAATATATTATTCTTTTAATATTTAACTAAAATAAACAGAATATAATTAAAATTTTATTTTATAAGTTAATTAAATCTGCGATAATAAAAAAGGTTTGGCCATCGCTTGAAGATCTAAAAAACAAATAATAAATTGAATTTGCACCGATATTAAAATATTTTTTGTTTAAAATATGAAACGTTTTTAATACACCCTTATTTCATTATCTTATAAGCAGTCTTGCAATCAAGGTTCTTTCTCCATTTTTTAAGCAATATTGTTTCTTGACGCATTTTTGTGCCGAAAATTCTTAGATTTGAGACAAAAATGTAAGCTTTACATTAACGTTGTTGGTACCTCACAGTCGAGCAATCTTGTCATTGCAGTATTCATGTCATTTTCTTTGCTGCAGGTTCAGAACAGGTCCCCGCATAAGTTGCATTTGTAGCTACCAGTTGCGAGTTCCGTTTTGACTTTTTAAAATGTTTGCCAACATTGCCATTGGTATGCACACGCGTGGACCTCGCATAGTTGTCCTCAGCCTCGGTCTTGGCCCCAAAACTCCTTCTCCTCCTGATCCACATTCGCAGCGTCGTAGTTGTAGTCATCGCTTGTCCTCGCCAGAAGGTTTCGCCGGCATATGCCCTGCACGTATTGCCCTTATAAATTGTTGCCAAATACTAACGGAAGACTCTACAATTGTATATACTATATATTGTATACGAGTGTATGTACAAATGTGAATATGAGTGTGCGTGTGTGTGTTTGTGTGTCTATGGGTGACAGTTGCAATTGTGTGTGGTGTGTTTGTAGTTGCCTTGTTGCAGGTTTTTTGGTATGCACAGAACAATTTTGCTAGCAGTTGAAAACTCAAGCAAACTTTTTGCCTGGCCATGTTAACTGCCAGTCAATACGAATACGAAACAGATATGGCTTATTTGTGCTGAGTGTTGTTGCTGTTGTTGTTGCTGTTGTTGTTGGCATTACTATTGTTTGGAAAGCCAAGACCTTATGACTTATTCAGATGATGCTGGGTCGTCTCTCTTAGTAGTATGTTCATTTTTGTTCACTTCTCGTATCTCCTCGGCTGTTCTGTTTGGTTCAATTTCGTCCTGTTGACTTGTTCTGTGGCTCTGACTCATGTCATTAATTATACGACGCGTGTGACGTTGAGCCAATTAAATTTACGCATTTAATGAGAGAAGCGCTACGTAAACTACGCAACGCGAGGGTTGCTCAATTACTTATGTTTGGGAGTTGTTAATTTCGACCTTTGGAACTTGTAGCTCAATACGCTTTGTTTTTTCAACAACTCTTAAAGCCTCTTAAAGAGATCAAATTTATGAGAATTGATAATACGAAAAATAGAATTCATTAAAATAATAATAATACAGTACATAATATATGTTTTTGAAATGTTTTTATACCCCTTACTTATTAAAAATAAGTAAAATGGGATATTGTATTCGTTGCAATGTATGTAACAGGGAGAAGGAAGCATCTCCGACCCTATAAAGTATATATATTCTTGATCAGCATCAACAGCCGAGTCGATATAGCCATGTCCGTCTGTCCGTCCGTCCGTCCGTCCGTCTGTCCGTCTGTCCGTCTGTGTGAGCGCCTAGATCTCAGAGACTATAAGAGCTAGAGCAACCAAATTTGGCACACAGATTTCTATAAACCCCACGCAGGTCAAGTTTGTTTCAAAATTTTGCCACGCCCCTTTCCGCCTCCGTAAATCGCGAAAATCCACCACACGCACATTTTTCAAGATATTATGTTTTTTTAAACGGTGAACGTTAGCTACTGTTATTACCTATCATCCTATTAAATCCCAAAAAGATCGGACAAACAGAAAGGTGGTACTGGCTGATTAAAGCTTTTAAGAAATTAAAATGCCTAAAAGCATGCAATAAAAAAATTTTAATTTGTTTATGTAAGTAACGGGTATCCTATAGTCGGGAGCTCGACTATAGCCTTTCCCACTTGTTTTTTAATTATTTTTTTTTAAATATATAAATGGTAATTTTAACTTTTGCTTCGTTAATAATCTTGAATACAAGAGTAAATAATGATAATAAGTTGAAGGCAAAACATCGTAGATGGTATATAATGAATATAAAATAATATATAGTAAATATGTAATAGTACAATAAATGCTTAATAAAGTAACTTAATAGTTTAAAAATCCTTCAGATTTGGGTTTCTCATGGTTTTTGAAAATATTTAAATAGTTAAAGCAACGCCTTTAAAATTTTAAAATCTTTAATAAAATATTGGATTTATTTATACTACCAGAAATATAGCTTGACTTATTAAAAGCTTTTCAAGCGTACCACGTATGACGTATACCACATCTTGCAAGTTTAATACATTAATTAGGTTTATAACGGTGGCCAGCTATATCAGCGTTGCGTTGGCCTGGTCGTAATCATAGCTGCCTTTATGCCCACCTCCCCCCCGGTTAACCCCAAGGGGGTCATTGACACACATACTCGCAGCAAACGAAAATGGCCAGGGACTTTGGCTGCAATGCATCAGTTGGCTGATAGCTGAGCACAAGTTAAGCACAAGCGAACACAATGAAGAAGGTAACCAATACATGTATACTTAGATGGGACTTAAAGTCCAGTAACTTCTTCGACTTTAAATGCGACCTTTCGACGGCGGGTCAAGTGCTTTACATAATAAGCAGGCAAAAAGCGACGACAATAGCCAGTTAGCAGAAGCCCAAATCCCAGAAAACATTTTCGCCTTGTTTTCTTGGCTTCTGTGCGTGCCCAAATGCCGGCTGAGCCCACTCGCAATTTCCAATTTAATTATACACCTGCTGGAAATTTGAATATTCCCGTATGCGAGTTAAATACACACACGCACACACAAATACATACAAATGTTACTACACATGGCATATACTCGTAAATTAAACACATTAAGATATTTAAATAAGGTTTTTTCTGCCTTTGCGCTCTGCTTTATGTGTCACGTGATTAGCCTGAATCATGCCGCAAATTCATAAATTTTGCGTAAGTCCCGACTAAGCCAGAAGCTTCGGGGCACGAAAGTCGTTTGAAATCTTAATGAAGAAATTGTGGCAAGTCTCGATTGCAGATTGAATTTCTCAAGATTTAAACGAACTAATTGAAAATGTTAGGTTATTCAGCATAGCTTGAATTCCATATGATCAATTTGAAGAATCTTAAAGTTATTAATGATTTGGCTCGCTTCTTAAATCCATTAGCCAAGAGTGGCATTTGTGAGATACTTGAAGTCGCACATCGTTCATCTTGTTCGCTTTAAAACTTGGATATGTCTGATGGTATTCGTAGCATAAATCACGGCCACACTCGGTTCAGTTCATTGAAGTGTCGTTTATCGTTTGGCTATTTTGGCAACGCCTTTCGTGAACCTCTTGGCCATAAATATGCCAATTTGGCCAACAGCACCCCTCACCAGTTCCCTCAGTCAATCTGTCGTCAGTCAGTCAGGCAGTCAGGCAGTTGGAGTCAGCTGAACAATAAAAATAAAATTTATTACTCAAGTTTATGGCAAAGCAATAAATGTATCTTTCACTGAGTATCTCACTAGTAGCATATGTATGTACATGCATATGTATCTGTATCTTTTTCAGTTCGGTGTGTGCGTAAAGTATCCATCCATAAATATGCACCCATTCGCACCTAGGACACCTAGGTGTCCTGGCCACATGTGGTGCTCTCCTTCCCATGTGTTCTGTTCGCAGTTACCTGCTGCTAAAATGATTATGTTGTTGCCCATGAGCCACTCACCCCACTCACTCCACTCAACCCACTCAACTCACTCATGACTACAAGCAACCCTTGATTCAAATCCCATAAAGTTGTCCAACTTGCTGCCGTTGTTGTTGTTGCTCTGATAGTTGCCGTTTATATGGCTGGCAATTGCCGCATCATTAATCTTACTCACGGAAACGGCGCTTAGGTCAAAGTTTTGAGTTTGGGTAATTTATCTTCGAGTCTTGCCGCAATTATGTGCCGAAAACGGTAAAAAATCTGCAACTGAATCGAGCTACACTCGCACCTGAAGTTTGGCCTAGGCAAATGTTGATGGCTAACACTTTTCCGGGCCGGAAAAGCAAACACTTTACTCAAAAGTCCTGGAACCGCGTGCTTTGGTCCCCGCTCTAATAATTCTTAGCCTTAATAATTGAGCAGCAATTTCGCACCAGCGGCACTAAAATTAAATTGAACTGTTTGCAAACACATGAATTGCTTATGAGCGACTGCCAAGCGCCGCTAAACTAAACACACACACACACACACACACACACACAAATACAGACACACAACACCATAAGGCAGCACAACGGCGCTGTTTCATTGGGGAGGTGCCACCTCCAACCTTGGATGGATAGGCGTGTCAGGCTGTGTCGTGTCGCACGCGGGGCGTGGCCGGACGTATGTGTGTGTGTGTGTGAGTGAGTGTGAGTGTGTGTGAAATGCTTATCAAGTAAATGACAGTGCAGAACTGAAGTTGAGAACACCAAACAGATGATGACCAAGCAACCCGACCGCACAGTGGTACAAAACTGCAGTGCATTGAAGAATAATTGAGTTGTGGGCAGAGCTAGAAGTAGAGTAAAAGGAGAGTACAAGAGATTGAGAGAGATCTACAACTAACTTGTCTAGCCAATGCTGCAGATTTCCAAAATGTTGATGCTTAATGATTAATTTACAAGAATATCGCTTAGTTCTGAAAGGGAAATATGGATTTGGTTCGAGGATCGGCCTAGGAATATTCTTAGCTCAAGTTAATAATATATACCTTTTTATTAAGAACATGCGGGAATGGATATTATCGAGACCCCGACTATAGGTTCTAGCTTGAACGTAATGAATTTTACACGATTTGTTCCGATCTCACACAAACTTCGGTTGATCTAGCTATTGTCGTCTCGAAGATTTAGGTTTAAAACATCTCTATATATATTCAAACTAATATATGATGTATACTACATATATAGGCTCGGAAAAGCTTCCCTTTCCCTGTAACATACATCACTGCGGACGGCAGTCCGCGCTAGTGACGAAAGCAGCACGAAGGGTGCGAAAGCGACTAGCATATATACACAGGAAGAATGGAAAATTTGCTATGACCGTTCGATCGGGTCGAGTTATATACCGATCGAAAGGTATCAATTTAACTTACAAATGTGCATACTAAGACTTTTGGAAACTCACCTGGTTCGTGAGATAAGCAGGTGTCAGTGGGAGGGGAAAAATTTAAATTATTCGAGCAAATGGGGCCGTTGGGGCCTTTTTGATTTATTTTTTAATTTTTTACTCTTCTAATCAAAAATACGCGTCGAATGACACCTCGATCATCGAAATCCGATTACTGGTTCAAAAAATAATTAATGTTGAAATTTTTAGCGGCCTTCCGAAAATGAGATGAAAAGTCAGTATGTCTGTTTGTTTGTTTGTTTGTATCAAAGCGTTGATTTAGCTTAAATGTTTGAATGAGGACTTGTTCCCGCTCAAAAATATAGAAACGTTTGTTCTACGACTTTTTCGAAAAATAGCTAGTTTAGCGGGAAATCGCTAAAAACCGCTAAAATTAAAACCCTCATAGCATCCAAACGATAGAAGCTACAGATATTATCTATATATCGATGAAAAGGTATTTTGAAGGGCTCTTAGGCATACCTTCAAAGTTTTTTTTTAAAGTAAAAAGGTAAACAGCTACAGGTGAAAAAAATTTTTTTTTTTAATTTATGAAAAATCTACAAATGAATTCACTTTTAAATATGTAGTATGTTGTAGACAATTCAATTCCGCGTCTTTTGATATATAACACCTATCTCTCAAAATTCGTTTAGGCAAGATATTACCTGTTAATTGAATATACCTTTTACCTTTACACTACTGCATGTATACTACTGCATGTACACTACTTGCACTGCTTGCAGTGCATGTGGAAAGATACTGCTTGCAAGTGGTGAATTCTTTTTGCGGCAGATGAAACATTTTGTAATTCCAATTACAGCAAGATCGAAATATATTTATAAATATATATAATATTGAAACGTCTCTGATTGAATGTGTTTTTAATTCTCTTAATTAAATAATTATTGAATTGTTTAAAAAAATATTGCAATTGTCAAAATTTCCGATGTCTTTTTGAAAAATTTCTGATATCTTATAAAAAAAACCTCTTTACGAGGTAAAAGTCTAGTGCCGAAAACATTTTCATGCCCCAAAATTTCTGATATCCAATTTTGTGACGAAAAATATTAAATTTTACACATGAATTATTAAAAAATAAAATTTTTGTCACTGGGCACATTGCGCTAAATTTTTCATACCTAATAAATAGTACGTTTTTGCGAAGTGCCACTGACAAAAATTTTATTTTTTAATAATTCATGTGTAAAATTTAATATTTTTCGTCACAAAATTGGATATCAGAAATTTTGGGGCATGAAAATGTTTTCGGCACTAGACTTTTACCTCGTAAAGAGGTTTTTTTTATAAGATTTTAATGAATACTTACTTATACACTGATAAAAAAAAGAATCTAAAATCAAGATTTTGGTCTCAGAACTAAGAACATTGGTCTAAAAAATGAGTCGAGAACATGAAAATCTTGAAGTAAGAAAACACATCTTGATTCTAAGAACATTTCAGTTAAGACCATGTTCTTATTTTTAAGACCATAAATTCTTATATTTTCAAGACCACAAATCTTATTTATAATAAAACTAATTTTTTTTTTTAAGATTATATATTCTTATTTTAAGATCAAAAAGTTTTGAATACTCAAGACAAAAAATCTCAAATTAAGATTAAGAATGAATTAAGTTTTAGTTAACTTGAGGTCTAGTAATGTCGATATGAAACTAAACAACAAACAAAAACACACAAAACACTTGCAGAATGCAAGGAGCATGGCTCGGTATACAGCTGTTTCAAGAGATGCCAATCTCTATCATCAGTACGGTTGTGCTGAGTTAACTAGCGATCCAAGCCTAAAGTCATCTTTGAGAAGCTAGAACCAGTTGTGAATTATAAGTCTCAAGAAGTAACAAAATTTTAAGATTTTTGTTCTTATTTTAAGAGAAAAAGATCTAAGATCTAAGATTTTTATTCTTATATTAAGAACTTAAGATTTTTTAGAATAATATTCTTAGTTTTAGTAATTTGGTCTTAAAATGGTCTTGTATTAAGAACAAAATATTTAAATTTGAGAATTTTATTCTTATATTAAGAACTTTCGATTTTCAAGATTAATATTCTTAATATTAGTAATTTGGTCTTAAAATCTTCTTATTTCAAGAACAAAATATTTAAGATGAATGTTCTTGATTTTAGAAAGTGGTCTTTTTTTTCAGTGTACTTACTAAATATTCAAAGTAACGGGTATTAAAAATAAGTCTTGGGAAATTATTCCCATTCAATTCAATTTACTTTATAACATTGAAGAAAGTTAATCGAAGGTCATCGCTGGGGGCAGGTACCACCATGAAACCGGATTACTACTTTTTGCACTTAGCAGGAAATATCCGAACAATCAAGAATGTCAAATTTCGGCACCGTTATCAAAAAAAACGTGCCATTCAAAAACTTTAACTTATTTTAATTTTACGGACATTTAAATTACGTTTTATGTTGTTTTATGACAAAAATGGATTTTTATTCAGCAGGTACTGTTCACTGATCCATTATTGATTAACTGGCAAACCAGCTTTGCTCCATTAATAATCAGATTTAGGATTATTGATCAAAATTACCTGCTGAATTCTTATTGATTTACTTTTTATTTTAATTTGTATTAAATTTTATGTAAAGAAATTAGTTTATGGTTTGAACGGGATGTGTTTACAAAGTTTTGCAGCTAAGAAATTATGAACAAAGTGATAAACAGCAAGAAAGAGTGTAACTTAGCTGTGAGATTAATTAGGATACCTTTGAATGGATCTTTCCTTACTTGAGATAGTTTTAATTCTCAGTCCAGCAAAGAATTGTCTGTGGCAATGATGGAGCTAATTGCTAAATTGGAAAGAGTAATGAGGAAATGTAAATTTAATTTGCACCTTTTTGACTACATTGAGTTCGCTTAGTTCATCACTACTTTTGCACCACTGTTCAGTGTTTGGTCGCACAATTAATTGCGTAAACAAAACGCAATGACTGAGCCCAAGAGCCGCGCATTGAATTATTCAAATCGCCTATAATTACGACTCGCAACGCGCCGACTGACGCATTTATCAATTAAATGCGAATGCGGCAAATCCAGCAATTGAAACAACGGCAACAACAACAGCAACAGCACAGGAGCAACAGCAACAACAAAAATTGCCAGAGGGCAACGGCAATTAAATTATTAAAAGTTTGTCATAAATAAAGGCGGCAAGTTGACAATTATTAAAACGAATTACATGCAAGTTGTGCATGACCAAAATGATGACCTCGACTGTAGAACCCTTTTTGAACGTTGGGGGCGGGGTCACAACGATATATGTATTTGAGTCCTTAAATTTATGTGTTGTCCATAAAGGACATACTTGCTGTGCTTGCATGTGTGTGAGTAGGAATGTGTGTGTGTGTCCTGCGGGTTTATGAAATGCCGAGCGGCTGCTTTTTTGAACTGTTTAATCTCAATTACCAGTGCGAAATATGCAATAAATCTGTTATTGTTTGTTGTTGTTATGTGCACAATAACAACACACACACATATTGTTGTTGTTGTTGTTGTTATTGGTAATTTTGTTGCTGTCAACCGTTTGGGTTCAAGTGCTTGCCGCAGTTGTTTCAAATTGCGCCGCTCGACTCCTTTTTTTATGATTGTTTCATGAATCGCGCAATAAAAACAAAAGTAATGGCAACAGCAACAAAAAAACAAAAACAAACAGCAACAAAAAGAAAATATGATGTACGTACAACAGAATGGGGCAACATACGCAATTTGTGCTGTGTTCTGGGGATTGTTGCAACATTGCCGATTTGGCTTAGTATTTTTATTTTATTTTTGTTTTTCATTTGTATTTTGTTAGGCTCAGTTAAAGCCTTTAAGCACATAATTTCAATTGCTGTACATAACACAAAGGGATAAACTTTGATTTTGACATATGATTTGTAGGTATGAGTTGGCTGTGTCTGTGTGTGTGTGAGAGTGTTGCGTGTGTGTGTGTGTTCGGGGTGCTAAAAACAATTGCATGCTAAACTGATTGGAGCTAGGAACTTGGCCTTATGCCTGTTCGCATGTAAATTACTAAAAGTAAAACACAAAAAACTTGGTTAAGGCAGTTTTGGCTAAAATGCAAAAGTCGCACGCAGAGTTTTCGGACCAACAAAATAAAACCAAGTTGAGAAACTGAAATGCCTTTCATGTGGCAAAAACAGAACATCCATTGCCATTCTGAATGCAAGTGTGTGACTGTGAGACTTTTCTAAAGTCAATCAACATGAATAGGCAAATGTAATTTGCATGCAACTTACACTTTTTTCTAAACCAAATTCCTTTTCTGTTGCCTTTCCTGAAATAAGTGGTTTTTCTTTTCAGATTTAATTTATTATGTATGTAGCAACAACTTTCTCTCATCCACCACTTCATTTTAAAATAGATATTCACACATTTGGCACTTTTGATAAAGAGATACAAAACATGTATAGATACAACCTCATTTATCAGACTTTAACTGGTAATCAATTGAAATGTATTGAAGAAAGGGAGCCATTTTGTGGCAGTTAACTAAGACCCTTAGAGGGAGGTGCACGGGAGGAAGGAATAGGACAAGAAAATCGCAATAAATCTGGAATGAAAGAAAAGCTTCTGAGAAGCGATTAAATATTAGTTAGAAATATAATTAACAATTAAATGTAATTTGCACTTTAAGGGAAAATAATTTTACCATAAATGGATTTCTGTTATTAATTTAACAATTAAAATGTAATCAAGTGAGTTTTGTTTTAGTAAATTAAACAATTAAAAAGTTAAATCTAATTTGATTTTAGTTATTAAGTATCTGGTTAAGTAATTAAATTACTTGAATAAAACTTAGTAGTATGAAAAATTTCCAGTTTAATAAATTATATTGATTCCTAAAACTAGTAATGTTAAAAAAACCAACCTCATTTATAATAATAATTTTAATGATAGAGTTAATAAAAAATGTTTAATAACTTTTATGAATCTAAAAAATGCGCAGTTTATTTCGAATCATGATGATAGATAGATAACAGAGTTTAATGCCTTTGTTGTCGCATTTCCACCTGTCTTCTATTTATTTATGCACAAGTTACTAATGTATGGCCAGAAAATATTTATTTATAGTATTAACTGTGCATAAACAGTTAACGTATATCATTTATTGAAAGTATTGTTCGTGCTTTGGCTGCGGTTGTGCATTCACATTGTTAGTCGTGTTATGATTTTTAAATATTAATTTCGCGTTTTTATGCTTGTACTAACCAAAGTGTTAATAATTTATTGCAGCCGCAAATAATACAAACTGTGTTTTTAAACCGCAATTATAAACAGAGCAATCAATTGAGCAGAGTATTAAAGTGGAGCATATTATTACATTGCTCGACAATTCGAATACCCTTCATTTGCACAAATATTCAAAATAGCTGAGAGCGTTCTGAGTCTGACAGTTTGTGTGAATCGCTTGAACTCTTGTTTCATTACTTCAAATCCGACTGCTCTGCGCTTTGCAAAGTTCTTTGATGAACTACCAAAAAGTATTCGGTTTCTTTTGTTGGATTATGAAGCCAAAGCAAACAAAACAGCAGAAAAGAAAACAAAACAAAACAATTTCCATGAACTTTGCACTTCTAATTGACTTTGAAGCGCTTTTACGACGATTAACTCGAATGTATCTCACAGATACACGACGCCGTACAACTTACACCTACGTGTCGACAAGGGCTGCGAAAAATCGCGAAATACGCAACTCACGCACACGCACACACATAGAGGGAAACTCTGACATACACTTTGTTAAGTTCATTTAAAGTTTTGAGCCTCGTCTGAGCATCGGCTTTAAATTTGCCGACGAGCAATCCTGTCTGCCTCGAGTGCCTGCCTCCCTGCCTCGTCCTCCTCTGACCTGCAGCAGTCCGGCAGCTTATGGGCTGAATTTAAAGCCTGCATGCTACTTACACACACACAGATACACAAATACACTCATGTACAAGCAACTTACATATGTTATTATCGCACAAACTCGCAAATTTTCGCCAGAACGGCAGCGGCAACGACTCCCAAATGCATGCTACGTTTTTCAGCATTTTTCTTGCTGCGCTGACTTTGCGCTGCGCTGCTCTGCGCTGCGCTGTGCGGCGCTGCCTCCCCCTCCCACTGGACACTCATTCTCCAAATATATTTGTGCTGCTGGCTGGCAGGACTCGTTGGGCAGAGCTTGTATACATACTTGGTGATGCTGCCTTTGCTGCTGCTTTTGCTGTTTGTTTTGCAGCTCGTTGACATTTGATGTCACTGTGTCACTGGCATATAAAATTAAATGTATAAAAATGATGCAGACCCGACTCCAAGCCATGGTCAAAAAACTCAGTGAGTGACAGAGTGAGAGAGCAAGTGAAAGAGTGAGAGAGTAAGCGGGCAAATCGCTGGCATTATATGCGTAATAAAAACTTGCGGTCGGCCTTCTCGTCTCCTGTTGACCTTTTCGCAGCACTCTCAGCTCTCAGCGCAAGCCATGCTGGAGTCGGCACATGGAAATAAAGAGTGGGAGAAAGGACAGTTTATTGTGCTGTTTGCGCTTTGCCAGCTGCTTGTAATACCTCAGCATAAAAAGGGGTATTACTCTCTTTGTGATAGGTTTAAAATGAGATGGGTTATAATATTAAAAGTATAAACTGAAATGTGTAAAAGTATTGCCAATAGAATCAACAACCGATTAGAATTGTTATAGCTTAAGAACTTGAAAAGGTTTTTTGATATTCAGAGCGAGCATTCTTTTATTGTAAAAAAATGAATAACATAAAACAACAGTTCAATATTCATCCTTTCGCCTTTATCAACAAATTTTAAAAATATTAATTATTTCTTTTTTTATATGAAAATATAAACAATATTTTTATTGAAATTTCACACTTCACTTCTATAAATTAATTTATATTCTAGTGAAATAATTTTATTCCTCTCTTTTATGTTAAAGCTGACTGCAAAAAAAAAATGTTCAAAAATCTCTTCGCTAGTATTTTTTAAAATTTTTTGAAAATTGCTAAAAAGCTAAAAGCTAGTTAAAAAACCATAGAAAATACTAGCAAAGCAATACAGACACTCTTAGAATGGTTTGAAGAATCTTTTTGTATAAAAATTTTTTTCATTTTAAAACGAGTAAAAAGTTGAAAAAGTAGACTTTTACAAAAATTCTAAATTTTCAATGGGTACTTGATGGGTTTAAGAAATGGGTTAAGGTGCATACAAACGTTATTGAGTGACTGTATATGAATTAAAAAATAAATTTTTTATTAACTCAGTTTTTCTCAGGATTTGGTTATCTATAAGTACACCAAAGTGCATGCAATATTCGGTTATGTTCGCCTTTTGTTTTTCCACTTAACTTTTGTTTTTTAAAGTTTACAGTCAAGGTTTAGGGGGCGGGGCAGGGCCGTCAGCGCCCGCATTGGGGACAACTGGCGGTCTGTGCGTGACAGACGTTTGCTCGCCTGTCACTCGCTACTCGCCTGCTTCTTTGTTTCCATTTCTTGCCACCTCTCTTTTTCTCTCTTTGCTTGCTCGCTTGTGCGTTGTCTCTTTCTGGTTTACCTGCTGGCTATGGACGTTGCGTATGTCTGTCTGTCTGCCAACAAGTTAGTCATTTGCTGTATCAAAAATAAAACGCAAATAAAAAACTTTTACGACATATTTATCTTTTCTGGCGTATCCGTCGAGTGTCCTTCCTGCCCCGATCAACCGACCAACCGACCGTCCGACCGACCGGCTGACTGACTGACTAACTTTGTGTGTGTGCTGAAATACATTTGAAGGTGCATAAATGATGATAAGACAGAAGACAGACTGACACACACAGTCGACGCACTCAACTGTGTGATGTATCGTTTGTTTTACATGGTCAGCCAAAGTTGCAAAAGGCAGATTCGATTTGTCACCATCAACTTAATGAAAAACAATCAGCAAAAGTGGCAGACGGCAATTGAAGATTGATATTGATATTGCTAAGCAAAGCAAAACATCATTTGCTGAGAATGCAGATGATTAAGTTAACAGCAGGCGGGCAGCATAATTTTTGCAAGATTTACTTAATTTATTTATTTATAAATTAATAAAAAATAACTGAAATTTGCATACATCATCTATTTTCCAAGAAGCGTCGACGTTCGTTTTAAAAATCTTAAGGGTTTTTTTCAGGGCTCACTTGAAAGCTCTTATCACATTATTATCACCACATAAAAATATGTATTCACTGTAATAAGTAAATACTTTCTTTATGCCCTGCTTATCCACAAAGTGACAGTTACTTTTTTTGTTGCTTTGTCATTGGCTTAAGCTGAAGGAGTGAGATTCGGAATTTACAAGGATGCTTGACGTCATCAGGTTGCCTACTTAGCTTGCTCGCTTTCTTGAGTCTTCGGCGTGAGACAGCTGGACTTTCAGTCAGACTCCTTGGCGCCGCTCCAAGCAGCTCGATTTACAGTAGCCTCTGCCTGTTGGCTCTTTTCCAGCTTCTGAGCTTCAGGATGATGAGGTGGTGGCTGAAAACATATCAATTGCTAGAGAATTTGCTCAACAAGCGTTAGTTTCATAACATCCGACTCGAATATGCTCGTATACCAAGTAATGGCGCTGTTTCCTCTGACTCCTTTTTTTTACACAGGTTTCTGTGATAATTGTCTACTTTGTGGGGTGCTTATTGGTATCTTAAAAGTGTTACTTTATAGAACACTAGCGATAGTTTTATTTCTTCTAGTTGCAAAAGTATTTACCAGTTGCTTTCAAAATTGCATTGAGTTAGATAAACTGGGTCACGGAATTAAAATTTCGCGCTAGTTATTTTTTTCATGAGTTGGCAGCACTGTTAATAACATCTGGGCCAAATTTCATGTGAATGTCATTATCAGTAATATATTTACGCTTGTGTTTACCAAACGACCAAGAGTGCATTTTTCGATTTTTACTATGTCTGATTTGATTGAGCAGAGAAGTGCCATCAAATTTTGTTTGCGGGATGAGATTTCGGCTGCGGATACGTTGAGGATGTTGCGGAAGGTCTTTGGTAATTCTACCATGTCGCAGAAAAATGTGTATAAGTGGTACAAGGACTTCAAAGAGGGTCGAGAAGGTGTTGATGACTTGGAGCGCTCCGGACGACCATCGACGTCAACAGATGACCAACACGTCAATAATGAAGGAGTTAGTGCTCAAAAATCGTCGGTTGACTGTTAAAGACCTTACTGATATGATCGGAATATCAGAAGGATCTGTGAAAACCATTTTGGAAGACCATATGGCCCTACGAAAAGTCAAATCCCGATTGGTACAGAAAACTGCACTCGTTCTTCGTGACCATTTCGCCAAAAAATTCCACGCATATCGTTCCGCAATCACCGTATCGCCTGATTTAGATCCGTGTTACTTCTGGCTATTCCGAAGCTCAAGAGACCACTCCGGGGAACGCGTTTCGAGTCGATTGAGGAGATAAAAGCTGAATCGAAGAAGGTGCTGATGGCTATACCGAGCTGATTGGCATGTTTAGAGGATTGGAAAAATCATTGGCATAACTGAATTTCATCGAGCGGGGATTACTTTGAAGGGGATGAAATTGATTTACAAGAATAAATAAAGATTTTTAATTTTACAAACAAATTCACCTTACTTTTTGCCCACAGTAGCATTAGTTTTCCAACTTCTTCGCCTTTTACATCGGCCTCTTCAAATTCCTGAAAGGCAGAAAATTATCAAAATTCTGATAAAAGCTTTGATGATAGTTAAATTTACCACCTCTGTCGCAATATGGAGTTAAATTTCACTATTCAATTTATTAAATTAAATTAAATTTATTATTTATTAAGTAAATGCATTTATTAAATCTAGTGAGAGTCTTATTTAATAATATCGGTCAGGGTGTAAAAAATGAAAGATATGAAAATTTAGGTATTTAAGGTAATCTTACTGACTTAGAGACTGCCTGAAAAGTACCCTTAAAAAAACTATCAGTTGACTTCCATTGGCTCAATTCAAGTTCGCGACTAAGTATAGTATAGTTTACGACTCTTGGTTCTAAAAACAATAAAGTTGGGTCTTATTTATACATAAAACATATATTTGATTTATCCCAAATTCTAAGCCAACTTAAATAACCTATACACATGCCTTGCTCAGGAGTTGCCTAGCCTTGCCTCGTGCTACCTTGTGGAATCTATTCCATAGGCTATGTCAAAAAATGGCTGGATGGTATTTTCTGTTATTTCTTTGGCTCTAGTTTTATGGGCCCTCGTAATGTGCAAAAAGGTACCCAGACCAACGTAGTCTTAAAGCTCAACAATCGTGCTAATGGGCCGTACTCGTCGTCATCGTCGTCCTTGTCAAAGTCCCCGCAGTCCTCGCAGTTGTCGACTTCGTCGGCGTTGTCGTCTGGTATTCCAAAGTTTTTATTTGTTATTATATACTTTGGCGTGTCAAATAAACATCACACATCTCCGTACATGAAACATGTTTTATATGCGCGCGTTCTCTATGAGAGTCCTGCCCGAGTGTATATCCCAGTATGTATAGTATGTATGTGTGTGTCCTTACGTGCTGTGGTTGCGCACTTTTTAGAGGTTACAGGCCTGAGAATGTGTGAGTATGTGTGTGCCCGTGTGTGACTGCGGCTCATTTGCATGAATTGTCGCAAGCTTTTAGGCGAACTTCATCCTTCGCCATGCTGAGGAGTTGCACACGAGGCGACAATATGTGCACAGTGGTGCCTAATAAGTGAAAACTAATTAAAAATAAATCAGATACGTCACTATTAAATTATAATGTTATAAAAAGGCTAGAAAAATAAATGAAACATGTCAAAGAAAAAAGAATCACTAAGAAATATATATTTGTAGAAAATACATTTTTAAAAACATACATTTCAACGAATACTATTACTTGTTTTTATTAAAAGAAAGTTAAAATATTAAATTAATACACGATTGAGAAAATAGAATTTTCAATATTTATTTAATAATAAATAGTGAACTAACATAAAAACTTTAAAGAATAAATCAGGCTTTATGAATAAATAATTTGAAATATTTAAAAAAAAAAACAAAAACCTGAAGATTCTATTTAAAAGAATATGCCGTTTGAACCGATTGTCTCCGTCTATATTATTTTATTTTAACAAGGATATTATATATTCTCTATAAATAGTGATTATCAGTATAATTTATAATTTCAGATTGAAGAATGTTTCATATATTTTTCAAACGTTAACATTTCTTCTCTATTTATTGACCAATAATAGTTGATTTAATATTAAATAAATTATTTTACCTAAAATTTGCATAATTTGTCTTCCTAAAACTTCTTTAAGTAATTTTTAAATTAATTTATTAACTCTTATAAATTCATTTCTTAATTTAATGTGTTTGCTTTTATACTACTTATTTTTGATCACACTGTTCCATTGAGTTTTTGCCATTTGATGGCGTTCAAGCTCATGGGCGGGAGCCCCGTTAATTTTATGGCATTCCATTCGCTCCAACGTGCGATTTATGCTAAGCAGGGACAAATAAATAAATGCCTGGGCCGAAGGTGTCTGACAGAGCTGTTCTAATGAGCGTCTTTATATGCCGCGCTCCATTAACTCCAACAGCTCCCAGCCTGTATCTGAGAATCTTCCGTCATTTCAAATATGAATTTACATCATTTATTTTTATTTATTTATTTTATGTGCCATATTATTCATGCTACATCGGAATGTGACAGAATTTTCAATATTTATTTATTACTTATTTCAAATATCGAGAAGTGCTTGTATACTTATTTTCTTTACTGCATCGTTCATCTGACAAGCAGGAAAATTATTTTATGTACATATATTTTACTACATGAAGTTTTTCTTACCCTGTAGCCAGTAAGACCACTAAAAGGGTAGTATGCCAGCATCTGAACATATCCATTCAGTTTATGAGTATGTTTTTGAGTGAATGAGTTAAAATGAATCTTAAGTTGCTCACAGAGTATCTCCTAGTCGAGCACTCAAGAACTCTTGCACTTTGCATATACAATATTTGCACCGTGTTATTTATAACGCTTTCAACTCACGTGTGGTTTAATCTAAGTGCAAGTCAATACAGTACGTTACAATTTATGTACGATATTGCTTACTGAGTGCAGTTCTTTAAACGGGTTTCAACTTCCAACTTTCTTCAATAAGTGTGCCGCAATCTTTGGATAGAGCCAAATTGTATGTAGGCTTTCTATAATGTATTGCCTTAAGCTTTTAATGTATAGTTGATAATCAAGAGACTAGCATCTCAAAGTAATTAAAGCTTATAATTTATCAGTGCTGTCAAATTTATTACAGATGATCCAATTTGTTAAGTCTGCCAACATTCGTGTATCAATTTTTTGACTATAATCTCTGTTAAA
Organism: Drosophila limbata; assembly: GCA_963924055.1. Taxonomy (NCBI): domain Eukaryota; kingdom Metazoa; phylum Arthropoda; class Insecta; order Diptera; family Drosophilidae; genus Drosophila; species Drosophila limbata. The sequence continues at coordinate 3,272,514 of OZ001353.1, read as the reverse complement.
ATACCTATTTAGGTATTGTTTTTTAGGTTATAAATATTTATATTTAATAATTGATAATTAAAGTGATTCTTTTATTTAAATTTTTATTTTTAAGTTCCAACTACTGGAAGCTTCAGGACTGTCAACTTGTTTAGAATTTTAGTCTCCGCTAGTTACGAAAGCAACACCTAGGGTGCGACTAGCAATACATACAGGAAGAATAACAAACTTGCTATAACCGCTATGTCCGATCAGATCGAATTATACACCGATCCAAATGTATAGTTTCAACTAACAAATGTGCATACCAATACTTTTGGAAACTCACCTGGCTCGTGAGTTAAGCAGGTGTAAGTGGGAGGGGCAAAATTTAAATGATTGCAATAAATGGGGCCTTTTGCGAATTTTTTTAGTAATTTCTTACTATTCTTATCAAAAATACGCGTCGAATGACACCTCGATCATCAAAATCGGACTGTAATTTGACATTTTTAGTGTCCTTCCGAAAATGAGTTGAAAAGTCGGTTGGTCTGTCTGTCTGTTTGCTTGCATCAAAGCGTTGAAATACTATAGCTTAAATGTTTGATTGTGAATCTATTCCTTATCAAAAAACTGGAAACATTTGTTCTACGACTTTTTCGACAACTCGAAAATTTATGATATCCAATTTTGTGACGAACTATATTAAATGTTCCGCATAAATTATTTAAAACAAACAAAAGAAACTTTGGGGCATGGAAATGTTTTCGTCACTAGATTTTTACCTCGTAAAGACGGTTTTTATAAGATCTTAAGATCGCATTACCTGTTATTTTTGATTTTTAATTTCTCTTTTAAATATAGCTTAAAATAAAAGAATTTAATATTGGTACAGTCTCCGAATTTAAACATTTCATCCAATTTTAAGTGTTTTAGAAATAGTTGAGATTTTTAAGTTGTCGCACAATTCTTAACTTAAGACTAAAAATTAAAGGTGCTGCCAACTCGCCTTGTTTAATTGTGGTACAGTCACCGTCAGTCAACTCATGAAACTTTTTCAATCTATTTTTACAGTATGCACCTGTACCTGGCGTTGATCTCCTGCCTGGTGTGCACGGCGCACTGCTGGCAGTTCGATGGTGGAGGCGACGGAGCAGGTGGTGCTTCAGCTGCTGTGGGCCAAAGGCAGCTGCGGATGGCGAGGAACACGGCGAGGGCATTGGCACGCGGTCCGCCGCCGGCGCGAGGATCGGCAGCGCTGCTCGGCAGTCAGCAGCAGGATGTGCTCTACGCCTGTCCACTTAACTCGATGTGCCAGTGTGCTGGCCTGCCCAACGAGACGTCCACACTGATTGAGATTAATTGCAACGAGGTGGCGCTGTACAAGTTTCCAGGTAAGGTATTCGGACACCAGATGCTTTCGTTTGGCATTGTATTGGTCAACGTTCTCTCCGGTATGTGGCTGCTGTCAATATGTCCTTTCGTTTCGGGGGAGGAGCAGGTGCGGGCCAACTTGTCTCGTTTTATTTATGTGGCAAATATTTTTGTTTGGCTGTGCTATAAATTGTCACAGCCACAACGACAAACGCGACAATGCCGGTTACCAGTTTCCATTATTCCAGCTTCAGTTGTTGCCACTTGCGCCTTTCTTTCGTCTGTCTTTCCCGTTCTTGTCCTCGTTCTCTTTCCTTTTCTCTTTCTCTTGTTGCCGCCCAGAGCGAAATGTAATTTTTTAATGAAGCTTCAAACGGCTTTGTCCTGGCCTCGACTACAGACAAACAACATTGCCGAGCACTGCGTTTCCCACAACAAAATTAAATCTTACATTTAAGTTTGCCAATTAGTTGTAAAAATAAAGTTTTTTCGGTTGTCCTTCTTGGCACTGCCTCTCTTCACGTCTTCATGTCTCCTTCCTCTCTCCATCCCCTCATCTTTTCAGTACGCCGACTGGCACAAAGTTTTTAACGATTGCTGTGGCAAATTCCACGCTAATTTTGTAGTTTTTAAGTAATGAATGGCAAGTTTTGTGCTTCATTGTCATTTCGTTACCATGCCACATGCCACGCCCTCTCTGTCTCTCTCTGTTCCCGCCTCTTACTTTTTGTAGCGATTGTTGTGTTGTGCCAAAATATTGCCATTACCTCCAGTGCTGCAAAATGCAAACAACATCAAGTTGCCGCATAAAGTTGCAAACGAAAACCGTTGACTGGCAATACACACACACACACAGACAGACAGACAGACAGCCATTGGCAGTCAGGGCAACAAAATGAGGCAACAGCGTGCAGGCCAGGCCAGCTGTCAGATATGAGCTGGAGCCGTGCTATTGAAAAGTTTTCTTGGCTTACAATTGCACTGCAAATGGAGATGGAAATGGAAATGAAAATATGAGGCACGGGGCATGGGGCATAAGGTAAGAGGCATGGGGCATGGCTCACTGATATCCGCATTGCCAATTTATCTGCCACAATGCTCGGCGTATTTTCAAAAATTTACTTGCAACATTTGTTTCGCTTTTATTTCGATTTTATTTATATTTTTCGTTTCTTTTATTAAATTTACGATTATCAAATTTGTGAGTAACTGCAATGTGTTACTCTTTACTACATAACATTTTTTTACTTTTAAAATACGTTTAAGTAAATATTTCTATTGCAATATTTATCTTACATTTGCGATTCTCCAAATTGATATTTGTCTTCGGAAAAAATTTTTAAATTAAAATTATCATCTTGAATGTGACAAGACAATCTTACTTATTATGGGAATATATCGAATTAAAATTATTTCTGAGACTTGTACCCAATTTAAAAAAAAAGTCACTTTGTATAATTTTTATTTTTGTAAATATTTCAAATATTATTTCGAAAATATGACACAAATAAACTCCCCAAGGGAATAATTATTCAGAAAGTCTAGTATGCTTCTGTGGTTCTCAGCCAGCTTTAAAGTTACTTTAAAATCCATCTCTTTTTTGGGAGAGAAGTTTATAAACGTCTTTGTAAAATTTCACAATTCACATATGTATTTGTTTTTAATTTAAGTCCAATTATTTTCGACATTACTCTGTCCAACATGTTCTAAGAAATATAAGCAACTATAGTAAAATAGGAAAAAAAATAAAAACACCCAAATATGAATATTTGATTTTGACAAAACAATTTCTGTGACTGTGACATATGAACATTTAAAAAATATTTTGTGTAAAGTAAAATTTAAAAATTGCTCATTTAATAGCCAACTTTCAAGTCTATCTCCAGCATTTTATTTGTTGATTAACAACCTTACTTTGAAGAGCAGGTTTTTCGATTGCTTGTGTCCAGACATTCCAAGTGGCAGTTTGTGGCATTCTGTGGCACACATTCCGCATTCCTAGTGCCCTTCTATCGAACATTAAAAGTTTAACAATTACAATCTGCTCTTCAAAATATATTCAAACAAATGTCTCACTTGAATGCAATTTATGTCTTCCACGTCGCACAGTGGCGCCGTTTGAGTTTTTAGATTGCAAAAATCATAACTTTTGAATCAAACGAGATAATCGAATAATTTATGATATATGGCATATGATAGAAAACTCTTCAACCTAAATAAGCGAGAAAGGTGCCACGCCTTCTAATGCTTAGTTATGAGCTATCAAGGTTGAAACTTGTGAAAAAATAAATTTTATAGTTGCACAAAAATTATTTTTAGCAATTCTTGATTTTTCATATTTCTTTTTTAATGTCTTATGTTTTAAAATTATTTTCCAAAAAAATAAAATTAAGTGAATTAATTTTTTTTTTTTTTAATATGAACTATCTCAACCACCAATCTCGGGTGGTCTTTACATCAAGACCAAATTTGGTTCAAGTCGGATCACCATATCATATAGCTGTCATAGGAACGATCAGTCTGAAATCAAGTTTCAGTATCAAAAACTTTTGTGTTGTTCGAGATATCTCAACCAATCTTACAGAATAAACTTCTGGGATGGTTCTTCACATCCTGACCAAATTTGGTTGAAATCGGACTACTGTATTATATAGCTGCCATAGGAATTAGATCGAATTATGCAATTCTGATAATATGCACGTGTCCGAATAAAATTGTTGGTTCCCTGTGGCGATAATGATTCAACATTTGTCTGTGAATAAATGCTTGACTATTTGTACGCTAACATCATTTATACTTTGGGTGCGAACCTGTTAATTAAAATAAGCAGTTTATTTGTGCATCATGTACCTGTTACTGACTATTAGGAGCCGACTTTGGCAGAGGCTCTCAGGTAAGCAATCGAATTGAAATGCCATTTTCAAACTATTATATCAAAGTAATTGTCAGCCAAAACATGACATTATCTTAAACAAACAATAACGTATAACTAAACTTCTAAGAGTTGCATATTTGTAATCGTTGAACCATTTTCTATAAGATAAATGTATTCAAAATTTCGTCGGCGCACATGACATTTTTGATTTAAGCAACGTGATTTCGTCTACGGCGCCACTGTGCGTCGGTGAATTGCATTGAAGAAATGCTTTTGCTACTGCTGCCGAAAACTTTCGGCAATTAGCAATTCTAATGTGGAAAAAAGAACTGAGGCGGCGGGCAGACGGCCAGAGAAAACACTTTGCTTGACAGTCGGGCTAATTGCGTGCCACGCCCGCAAAACAGCCAACAGCTGGACATTGTGGGCAGTAAAGGAAGAGCAGGGGAAGAGGGTCGATGGGGAAGGGGTCCGAATGTGCCTGGAATTGCCACAGCCACAGGCATGGTCGACGCAGAGGACGCCGAGGACACGGGACACGGGACACAGGACTTCGGGCACAGCAGTCATTGCATACTTTTCAGCGCACACGCAAAAATACACAGAAATATGTATGCAACTGGGCGGGGCAGGACGAGGGGACACTCAGGGGAATTGCAACAACGATGACAACGACTTGAAATTCATTAAAAATTCCAAATTTTGTGTTGCCAAAAATATGCAGCAATAGAAGGCCAAGTTGAGGGATCGGGAAAGGGAACAGAGGACGTGAAGCCGAAGCAGCTGCCTGGCCAAAAACGAATGTGTCATGACAGCAAAAAATATTAAGAAAAATAAAAAAAAAAATTTTGTCCTTTATGTACGCAATTTAAAGTTAAATTTCCATTGTGTTCAGTTCGTAAATGATATTTAAGCCAAAAATGTGCAATTTAGATTTATTTTTAATGTTTCTGGTCATTTTCACGCTTGGCCAGTGCTGCTTCGGATGCGCCCCCAGGGAATCTGCAGTGGCATCCACAGCACCAACAGAGGCATCCACATCGTTCGATTTGGCCACAATTTTCATGCCGAAACTATTTCAGGCAAGAAAAGCCGAAACAAAATGAACGTACAATGAGCCAGGCAGGCGAAGAGGGGGACAGGAGGACAGGCAGTTGGCACAGCTGCCGCACGTTTCCTGGTCCTGTCATCCTTTTGGCTACAGCTCCTGCTCCTGCTCCTCCTTCTACAGACAAAAGTATATGGATATAAATGAAGCCAACACTTTCTTACTGTCCGCTCGCTTGCCCTCCCGTATGAAAGCCAGGCCAAAAACAATAACTTTTCAGCTGACGTAATCTTCATCAGCACATACGTTATGAGGTCTTGGGAAAGGACGGATGACAGGGCGAGAACGGGAAGCACGCTACATATTGAGGCATATAAGTCTTGCAGTGCACACCACTACACTTAGATGATATACAAATATACAGGCATATATTTTTCAGAAATATTCTTTAACACAATTAAAGAAGTGAGGATAGCTATGAAAGGCTTTTGAATTTTAACGTTAAAAATGCACCTTAAGGATCTTTTCTATGTCACACTTCTCCAATCGATAGCAGAGTTTCATTGAAATAATATATATTTTTAAAAGTTGGCTTTATACCCTCGAAGAAATATTTAAAGCCTAAACAAAATAGAACTTATTAACTTTTATCAGCTCGAAATTCATTCTATAGAGTTTATTTACCTTCAGTTAGCCAGCAAAGTGAGTCACTATTTGTGGAAACTTAGAAAACTTTGTAGACCCTTTTTTCCCTTTGGCTTAAATTCTTTCTATCAAATTTCGCTCTTTAGAGATTATAAAAATTTAGTTCTGCTGATATGCAATACATAAATTTGATATTGATATCAATAAAGAAATCTGAAATTATTTAATCAGTTCCGCTAGGTTAAAATTCGCTTGTTTTGTTTGCTTTCAAACTAGTTTTTCAATCAATTTATAAATTTACTAGGGGGCTCCGCGCCCTGCTCGCTTCGCTCGCCAACCCCCAGCTCGCTTCGCTCGCAACATTGTCTTTAGTTATCCGGCTTAACAAATTTACATAATATTCGCCCCCAGCTCGCTTCGCTCGCCAACCCGAAGCTCGCTTCGCTCGCAAAATTGTATTTAGTTGCCCGTTTTAACAAATTTATATAATACTACGCCCCCTGCTCGCTTCGCTCGCAACATTGTCTTTAGTTGTCCGGTTTAACAAATTTACATAATATTCGCCCCCTGCTCGCTTCGCTCGCAACATTGTATTTAGTTGCCCGTTTTAACAAATTTATAAAATATAGCATTTTTTCTAAAAAAAACCGGAAATATTTAGCTTCCGCTGTCCGCTGCGGGAATTTTTTTCCTTGCAATTGAACTTTGGCTAAAAAGTCGGATTTTGTGATTTGGCGGTAAAAAGCTAAATTTGGCGGGAAAAAGCTAAATTAAGAGAATTAGTCCAAATTTGGCACGAAGAGTTAATCTGGGAATTTTGTTAGGATATCTTCAATTGCATCCGATTGTTCCTATTACAGCTATATGATATAGTCATTCCACTTTGACCAAATTTGGTGAGTATGTTAGAGACAGTATCAAACAAACAATCTGCGAGTTTGGTTGAGATATCTTAAGAAACAAAAAGGTTTTTCATACTAAAGGTGTTTTTTATCGGATTGTTCCTATGGCAGCTATAAGATATAGTCATTCCACTTTGACCAAATTTGGTGAGTATGTTAGAGACAGTATCAAACAAACAATCTGCGAGTTTGGTTGAGATATCTTAAGAAACAAAAAGGTTTTTCATACTAAAGGTGTTTTTTATCGGATTGTTCCTATGGCAGCTATAAGATATCTTATAAAAAAACCTCTTTACGAGGTAAAAGTCTAGTGCCGAAAACATTTTCATGCCCCAAAATTTCTGATATCCAATTTTGTGACGAAAAATATTAAACTTTACACATGAATTATTAAAAAAAAAAATTTTTGTCACTGGCACTGCGCAAAAAAGTACTATTTATTAGGTATGAAAAATTTAGCGCAATGTGCCTACTGCAAGCAGTGCAAGTAGTGTACATGCAGTAGTATACATGCAGTAGTGTAAAGGAAAAAGTTATATTCAATCAACAGGTAATATCATGCCTAAACGAATTTTGAGAGATAGGTGTTATATGTCAAAAGACGCGGAATTGAATTGTCTACAACATACTATATATTTAAAAGTGAATTCATTTGTAGATTTTTCATAAATTAAAAAAAAAAAATTATTTCACCTGTGGCTGTTTACCTATTTTCTTAAAAAAAAACTTTGAAGGTATGCCTAAGAGCCCTTCAAAATACCTTTTCATCGATATATAGATCATATCTGTAGCTTCTATCGTTTGGATGCTATGAGGGTTTTAATTTTAGCGGTTTTTAGCGATTTCCCGCTAAACTAGCTATTTTTCGAAAAAGTCGTAGAACAAACGTTTCTATATTTTTGAGCGGGAACAAGTCCTCATTCAAACATTTAAGCTAAATCAACGCTTTGATACAAACAAACAAACAAACAAACAAACAGACATACTGACTTTTCATCTCATTTTCGAAAGGCGACTAAAAACTTCAACATTAATTATTTTTTGAACCAGTAATCGGATTGCGTTGATCGAGGTGTCATTCGACGCGTATTTTTGATTAGAAGAGTAAAAAATTAAAAAATAAATCAAAAAGGCCCCAACGGCCCCATTTGCTCCAATAATTTAAATTTTTCCCCTCCCACTTACACCTGTTTATCTCACGAACCAGGAAAGTTTCCAAAAGTCTTAGTATGCACATTTGTAAGTTAAATTGATACCTTTCGATCGGTATATAACTCGACCCGATCGGCCAGTCGTAGCAAATTTTCCATTCTTCCTGTGTATATATGCTAGTCGCCTTTCGCACCCTTCGTGCTGCTTTCGTCACTAGCGCGGACTGCCGTCCGCAGTGATAGTCATTCCACTTTGACCAAATTTGGTCAGAATGTAAGAGACAGTACCAAATATATAATCTGTGAGTTTGGTTAAGATATCTTAAGAAACAAAAAAGTTGTTCATACTAAGCAATTCCGTGACCTTTGACCCCGATTTGACCCACTTAGAGGTCGAATTTCGCAAAACGCCGTCTTATTGCACGATGAAATTATCTCATCTATGTTGTGTGCCAATTTCAGCTCTCTATCTTTTACCGTTTGGGCTGCACGTTGATTCTCAGTGAGTCAGTCAGTCAGTGAGTCAGTCAGGACAAAGAGTTTTATATATATAGATATATCAAGTGAAATTGAATAAATTTAACAAGTGGGAAAGGCTATAGTCGAGCTCCCGACCCGTTACTTACTTTAATAAATTCAAAATATTTTTATTGCATGCTTTTAGTCACTTACATTGCTAAAAAGCAGTAAACAGCCATTAACACCTTTCTATTTGTCTGATCTTGTTACGATTTAGTAAGATGATAGGTAATAACAGTAGCTAACGGTATTTAGTAAAAAATCCTAATTTCTTGAAAACTGTTCGTATGGTGGATTTTCGCGATTTATGGAGGCGGAAAGGGGCGTAGCAAAATTTTGAAACAAACTTGACCTGCGTGGGTTTTATAGAAATCTGTGTGTCAAATTTTGTTGCTCTAGCTCTTATAGTCTCTGAGATCTAGGCCCTCACACAGCTATATCGACTCGGCTGTTGATGCTGATCAAGAATATATATATATATATACTTTATAGGGTCGGAGATGCTTCCTCCTCCCTGTTACATACATTGCAACGAATACAATATCCCCTTTAACTTATTTTTTAAGTAACGGGTATAAAAATTACATGAAAAGATAAAGTTATGCAAATTCAACACCGAAAAAATGTTTAAAAGCAGAATCATTAAATATATGCACTGTCTCCAACACGTTAAAAAATTGTTATCTTGAATGGCAGATTCTTTTAATCTAAGTAACGCTCATCTCTTCATTCGAATCTTCCAAAGAGTAAATTTAAAGCTATATTTGCTTTTTTATTTCTATTTTCCGGAGCTACGGCTTTCAAACTGCTTTTTAAGCTACCTTCTCAACTACCTACTCAGCTGCATTTACTATCACATATATCTGGCCAATATATCAGATGAAGCACCCAATAGAGCTTATATATCACATTGCCTACTATGTTATTGAAAAAACGAAATTGCCTCAATTTGACACATTGTCTAACATTTAAGGTTTATAGTATATGTACACTGAAAAAACGGACCATAATGTACTACGAACCATGGATATCGTCCACCAATGAACAAATATGGCAATAACAGAAATTCAGCTTTTTTTATCACTTACTAAATATTTGTTCATAGCAAAAAGTACTTTGAATATTTACATAAATGTGTTTTTTTTTGGCAGTTGCATTATTGTTTTTTTTTTTTTTAATTTTATGAGCTCCGACTAATTTATTTGGAACAACGTTCAAATTTCAAAGGCAAATGAATAAATGATTTTGTAAAATTTATGAAACCAAATGCAATGCATTTTGATCTGTTTTTTGTTTTCATGAGTGAAAGCAGAAACATTCATGTATCAATGTTAATTAACAATAGTTTTCTGTAAGTAAATAGCTCACTGTCCTTCTATATATATCTGTCTCTTTCAACTTTTCGCTTATAGAAAGTATGTAAAGATATTTTTTTCTGATCCCTTGAACTCGATTTCGTCCTGTTTGTTATTCCCGTTGTTGTTGATATTTTCTTTTATTTGCTTGCTTTTGGTGAGTTGAATAAACACTTGGCAAGTGACGCAAATGAGAAGCGAAAAGCGAGAAGCATGAGAGAAGCAAAAGGATGGCAATAGCGACGTTGGCAACAAAAGTAAATAAATAAATATGCTCGGCATTTGTCAGAGAATTGACTTGAGGCCATAAAATACAAGCCAAAGGTACAACGGACATTCAACTGCCACCAACTGTCGTCCACTGTACTCCCGATGTTGCTTGTTTCTCCTGCCCAGGCCTCGGGGCAACGTCCAGAAGTTTATTAACGCCATATGTTGTGTGTTGGTTGCCCACTCATAACAACAACAACAAGAGCAACAACAACAGCTGGCCAGCTTAGATATGCACACAACCACTAACACTAACACAAACGCATACAACTTGGCCAAGTTGCCGTCGTGCATGGCCAATGCGTTAGCCACGTTTGCTGCCCGTTGCGCGTGTCAACAGGGCGTATGATTAATATTGTATTAATATGCGATATGTAATTAAGATGTAAGCTGTTTGTGTATATCGCCGTTTAGTGCACACAAGTATGCGCGTGTTTGCGGCATGTCCAGATAGTTCAAGTTATATTAAAGCTCCAAGCAAACTTGGCACTAAATAAATAATAATAAAATGTATAATAAATAATTCGGTTTTGCAATAACCAAAATAGCACATGCCGACAATTATTACTGCCTCAGTTTAAATGAAAACTAATTAGAATCAATTTAAATTTTATTGAAAACCGCTCGATTCCTTACATTCACATCCTCGCGTAGAAATGCCCAACTGTAATTTAATTGTAATTTGAAATTGAAATTAGATATTGCTAAAAGCAATTTCCAGCTAATTTATGCCTACATATACATATTAATAAATATATGCATATGTATATGTATATGTATATGGACACTTTTAGTAATTGTTCATTAATTGTTTAAGTGCAGTCAACTGTTTGAAATGCTGCTACGAAATGTTCACGGCCAAATCAATGACAGCCTGACAATCTGTACTCGCATTTCACTTTGACTTTTCCGGCGTACGCTGCATGTCCGTAAGAGACATGCATATTGTATGCGATGTGTCATTGAATCTGCATGTGTTTGTCTTTGTGTTTGTACACACACAATATCTGTGTCTGTATTTTGGAAAAGCCGTCAGCCAAACTGCTAACTAAAAATAACCAAGAAAAAATTTAGCAATGGAAAAAATACAAGTTTGCAACAAACCAAACCGAACCAAACCGAACCGAACCAAACCGAAACCAGCAAAAAAGATAAATGACAATTCACGTAAAAAATTTTCAATTAAAAGCGAAAAGTGCATTTTCATGTTGCACGTCAGTTTTCAGGCGGCCACGACCGTGTGGCTGTACTCATTCCCCATTCCTCACCGGGGCACAGCACTCGAAAAAATGTATACCTTTTTGTCTATGTGCGGGAGTAGGCGATGGGAGGAGGCGGCGGCTTAGGCGTGCCCCGGAATGTGCCGCATTGCCTCATTGCTTGAGGTAAGGTCAGGCCATAATTTAAGCTGACAAGCATGACACGAAAATTCCCTTTGGAGAACCTTTTGCGTATAATCAGGCTAAGAACACATGGTCACCATGTGTACTAATGCGACAGTCCACGATGCGACACCATGCGCCTCCTCGGCGCACTGTTGCTCCGCCGAGAGCCGCGGGCGCACTCCAAGGACCTTGTCGCTATTGTTAATTAACACATGCTCAACGAATCGCAAATTAATTGCGACACTCTTGTCCCCCTCCCCCGAGGGAGCCTCGTAGTGCCCGCAGTTGTAAAACTCACATAACTATTCGTAAACGAGCGTCCTTATCTAATTCAATCGGATCGCAAGTACAAAATTTGGAGCAAACATTATTTATTTGAATTTTGAATGGAATTCGAGAAAAGATGAAAATTAAAAATTGTTTTATTTAACAATTTGGTCGGCTTCAGAAATCAATGCAAAACCTAAAAAAAAAATTCAGTCTACGATTCGAAAATATTATTTTTGCTGGATATAGACTCGTTATGTTTCAAGCTTTAATTAAAGCATTGAAACATTTGTAATGTTTATATAATGAACGAGGAGCTTAAATTTTAGAACCATATCCGATTTTTTCCTTTGACCTTATTTAAATAAATTTTACAAACATTTTCTATCCCTTTTATTAAAGCCGTGTATTTTCTCAACTAGAAGCAGCTCTTTTCAAACAATTTTATCCTCATCATCTTAATTTTCTCCTTTTCTCTCTGTCTAAAAATATCGAAGCCTTTGTCAATACACAGCTACTGCAGCAATCTTCTGCATTGATTTTCTTGACTTTTTTATTTGGATTTGGTTGAAAAATTGTTGTGAGCTATGTTTATGACAGATGCATGTTGAGTACTGTATATGTATTCATGTTTTAGAATTTGCAATTGCAACATTTTGACACATGCATGCTTGTATTTTGTTGGCCTCAATTGATCGTTGACACAAATATTAGAGCAAACTTATAAGCTGAGATGCTTGTTAAACCAAAAAACCATCAGGTGTGCTATGGAAATCACAAGGGAGATCGAATTCAGAGAAAAGCAATTTCTCGCGAAAACTTTCACAGAATTTAGAGTGAGTTAATTTTTTTTAGCATGTTCACCAACCTTTTCGGGCTCGGCTGCTAGGGTTGGCTCCTCTCATATTAAATTTGCCAAGGGTTTGCTTAGCAACATTTTTAAGCTTATCATGGCAGAATAATAGGTTTTTATTTTTTTCTTTTTTAAATAATGTAATTAAATTTATATATAATAATTGATTTTGTATAGATTAAAAAAATTTGAAAATTATTGGAGTGACAACAAATAAAAGTTACTCGACAACTCTAAATTCTAAAATTCGTACAACAAATTTGACATTATTCTAATGGCATCGGACGCCAGGGGATTGACCGATGATTTCGTTTCCCTCAAAAATGAAATGAAATTGAAGTGAAATTCAAGTGGAAGTGATTTCCGTAGCACACCTGATACCTATTTAAGATCTCATTCTTTGAGCATACTTAAAAAAAAACAATTTCAAAATTTCACGTAAACAGGAATGATGGAAAATATGCTTTGATTTGAACTGACTGATAATTTTGAGCTTTACAACATTTATAATATAATTTCATGTTATTGTAAATTTCCTGTTAATGAAATATTTATTTATTTTAATTTTAAATTCTGTTAAATCATTTTATACACTTTCAAAGTCTAAAATGTGGCATTTTTTATGCATCACTAAATTTTATTTTAGCTTATAAAGGATTATTCTCTCTGCATAATATCGAATGTCTGTAGTGTCGCAGAGTTTCCTTAATTTCCTTTTTACTTGATTTGTTTATTTACTTATTCTACAACACGACACATTTGTCTCATCTAAAAGCTTTAAATAAATGTACATATATATTTATTTTGTCTCCGAGTATTTTCTGCTTAATTCTTTATACATTTTGTACAGTCTCTTCGCATGCCAATCAAGTCAGCCTGGCGATGCTCTGTTGTCTCTCAGGGATGTCACTCTTCCAATATATATAAGTATAAAGTGCCTTTTTAAATTGTTTTGGTCGTTGTCCTATTATGGAGGGGTGGGAGATTGCGAGGGGAGCATGGGAATCCGGAAAACGGAAAAAGCGCATAAAAATCAAAGTCCTGGCCGTTGGGTTTTGTCCGGTGGCCTGGCTTCTCTTTTCTTGTTTCTTGTGTGTGCATTGTGTGGAGCAATGGTTTGCTGATGACCCATTTGCTTTAACGCGCCTGCTATCAAACTGCCAAAACAAAAGCCATCATCGTTAGCCACGTCCCCGGGCAGTTCGCTTCTCCTCCGGGTTATGGGAAACGCTTCAAATGCCGTTTAAAATCAATTTGAATGATGAACTGGATGGGCCAACGCGGCGTCACTGTGACTCCAACGCCGATGTACATCAATATATCCAACTCTCATTGTCTCTTTTCATCATTCACTTGTCCTCACTCTCTCTCTCTCTCTCTGTCTTTATCGTTTACAGAGTTCATCCATAGCAGCGTGCGTTATATCGAAATGTCGAATACGCATCTGCAGAGCGTCGACGATGAAACATTCCAGGGATTGCGTCTGAAGACACTGAAGCTAATCGACAATGAACTACAGGACATTTCCGAGCGCAGCTTCAGGTGAGTGTAGGTCATCAGTTGGGGGAAAAACACTACAGCCATTTGCGATTAGGGTTATCACATAAGTGCTGGGCCATGATGATGCAGTTTCGGTTGTGCACATAAAAATATATAAAATTTCAGATGATGCGACAGTTTTGCAGGCCTATTTGTATGGGAAACAGTTTTAAACTCTTTTTCCTTTTTACCGGCGCGTGTTTATGTGTTTGTAGTGCAAGTGCTTCATACATGCTCTCTTACACACATGTACCTATACATATTTTACAACACAAAACTGCAAGTTGTAAAAAAGGCGTAAAATTAAGTTTAACAAACGGCTGGCAAAGGGAGCACGCTTACGGGGCGCGCGGGCGGTTGCACAGTTGGGAGTGTTTCATGGGGCACTCAGGCTGAAAATGCAGGCAGGAAATGCAAACTCACATGAGGAATACAGCACAGCACAGTACACACTCACAGACACACATACTTGCACATACATCGGGGTAAAAGAAAAACTTTCAAGCGCTATTTGTTTGAGTGTAAATAATCACAAAAAAGAATGAAGCAGATGTTAAGTTAAATAAATACCAAATACGAAGACTAAATGCTCTTGATTAGCAAACGAAACCCCTTTTTAATGTTTTAAAATATTCTATTTTATATTTTAATCATTAGATCAAAATTAAAATTACCCTTATTGCTAAAGCAAATATTGCTTATGTTAATATTTTACTAATTGCTTTTTGAATTGTAAATTGTTGAATAGAATATTTTAAAATCAAAGTAAATAATAGTGACTAGTGCCTTAAACAATAAGCGTTAGCTTGTAGCACTAAGTATCTAAACAAATAAATTATAAATAAAAATAAATGTTTTATGAAATTCTAAAATACATTAAACTTCAACTCTTTGTTATTAGAACATTATGAAAGTAAAACCAATTTACACATTTCGTTCAAATCTAAATCTTTCTAAAACATTTAAGAAATTAGTTTCAAATTAAAAATTATATTATTATGAACCTAATATAATATTAATATGAACCTAATATTTAGTTCTAATCGTTCACTATTTTGTGAAGATTCCAAAATATAACATATCTGAAATTGCTTCGAGCGCCGAAAATCAAGACGTAAATGAAATTCAAAATCTTAAAAGAAAATCCACAATAATTTATTTAGTATTCTAAAATTTAAAAATGATATTAGCTATTGTGACTAAAACAAACTGATACCAAAAATATATTGCTCTGTACTTAATTAAATAGAATAGAATAAATTCTAGTTTAATGTAATCACTAAACAAGTATTCTCGTCATTCGGTCATGCCCCATGTACAAATGCAGTTAGTCATAATACCCTCTACAGGGTTATAAACCAAAAGCGAGAGAAAAACGGACTCGAAATATGCATGTAGTGTAGAACGGCAAATACAAGCACATATTTCGTCAGCTTTTTATGGTTCCACACAACACATCACATCAAACATGTGAATGTGTGTTAACTGTAACTTCCTCTCTCTCTCTCTCTCTTTCGCTCTCTTTCTTTTGCTCTCGACCGCATTTGGCAGTTGTTGATTATTTTTTTTTCCTTTTTTGGGCGGCATGAAATGAAACGCGAAAATTTTTTAACGAGCACAAAGAACCAACGAACCACGCCCCCCTTTGTCTACTGCCTATAGAACACCGACCACCGCCCACCGCAAACCAGAAACCGAATTCCCTCTCATCCTCTGCTTTACATTTGCAAAGTTAAATGGACGCACGTTAACAGTATGCGCAGTTTTTAAGACCCCCACAAAAGTAAACAGATAGCCCGGCAGAGGAAAGTGAAAAGGGGATCATATGGAGTGTTGAGGGGGAACAGAAGTGTTAGCGGCAAATAGACAGAAACTTGCTCGTCATTAACAGGTCGCATCTCAACTTAAATCAAACTAATTAATGTGCACAAACCTGGCAAATGTGGCTTAAAACAACCAGGAACCTTCCTTCTACCGTCCCGTTTCCATCCTCCCACTCAGTTTCACCATTTCGTATGCTAATCGAAAAGTTACTTCAACAGTTGCAAAATTCAACCCAAAACTGGAAAGTAATATGAAAATGATACCATGGGACTGAGCTATTTATAAACATTATGTATGCCAATCATTTGCTTATATTATACCAAAAAAAGTTAATTGCAAACCTTTTACATATATTTTCCAAATATTATTTAATTAAGCTTGGGCAAAGAATGAAGTAGTTTATTTGAATAATATGATTAAAGCAAATGACCTTGACCTTAATTTTTCACGGATGGGGCTTATTTACCAAAGATAAAAGCTCTAGGAAATTAGACAAGTGTAGATCGTATCGATTAACTTTTGTTAAAAATTTGTAAAATTGAAAGCATTTAAGCTCTAGCACATATAAATATTTGTAATTAGGCAAAGAATTTACACAGAAGTATTTCTACAATTTATTTTACAGTGATGGTGAGTAGTTTATTCAACTAGATAGATATAGTACTACATAAATAGAAACTACTCAAGTATTGTAAGAAATTTAATTTCCTAACTCTAACGATAAGTGTTGTATTTCGATTGTCAGTCATGAATGAATTTTTATATGTACACAGATAAGTTCTGATATCAGGAATATAAGTATTATATGTGACGTTGACCCATATGTTCAGCGTATACTAAGTACGAATTAATCACTCTCGCTTTTAATCACAAGTTCTCAAGTCGAGTTAAATGTCTTGCGTTCAGTTGAGTTCGGATCGTGCTGGACGACATTTGGGAGCAATAAAAGAACATAATAAAGAGTTCTCGAAATGATTGAACGCGATTTGCCTAGGGTGTTTTTAGCACTGATAATGGGTACAGCTCTGAGTAGCGTTGCCCAAGTGAATGATAAGCCCTTTCCGTTGGACCTGGCAAACTGCACCCGCATGTGTCAGTGTTGGTTTCGGAATGGGACCTCAATGGATCAGCTCAGTTCGTCGAGCTGCCGAAATTTCTGTGCGGATGATCACACAAAGCCGTGTTTCGATTGGACCAAGTGTCGCGTGACTAATGTTATCTGTCAGTTAAGATGCGGTTCCTTATCGTTCAACTGCATAGCCATGGATTATCCCTTGGATGAATCCCATGAAATAACGTTCTTGGAATGGCTGTCATATGTGATATATGCTGTTGTTGCACTCGTGTTTGTTGCTGCTATAATTATTTATACCGTTAAAAAGTCTAAATTTCGATAGGCAAAATATTTTAATTATTTAAAACTAACTTCGCTGTTTGAAAAGTAACTTCTAAATAATTCAAAAATAAATTTAACAATTCTGTTAAGGGTTCCTGGTCGATCTTCTTCTGTACAAATATATCTAATATTAAGCTATTTAATTTTTATATATTCTTAGTCTGTGATTCAAGACGCACCTCTAAACATATACACTTTCCCTTATTTTCTATGAAAACATTTTTAATTACAACTTTTGTAATCAAAAATGAGACTGAATGAAAAAAGTGCTAAGAAAAAATAATAATTATAGATTGAGTAAGTTAGAATTTTAATGAAAATTAATGTTTATCATTTTTTTTGTAATTTTCATAATAAAACTCAAAGCAATTAAAATTGTGGCAAAGATATGTATGTGTTTTAATATTTTAATTTTAAGCTTAGAAGTTTTGCTAATAGTAGGCAAATAAATTGAATCATGAAAAATCCAACAATTTAGACAGAGAATTAACATTTTCTTTGAAAGTCAAAAATAGTGACAGGATCATGAGATATCTCATGGCATATCTATGGAGTTGCCAGCCTGTGACAAACTAAATTAAAGTAACCAGAAGAGATTAATTTGAATATTTTGCACAGTGGTTTTCAGTTTTACGAGCCTAATGTAAAAATTCCATAAATATTTGAGCACTTGCACATATGTATTCCAAAAATGTTTAATTAATAATTTAGGATGCAATGCTTGTAAATTACACAATCTCGCACACATGTACATGAATGTATGCACCCACATACATATGTAAGTACAAATATAAAATAGTATGCGAGTTCATTTCGTTGCTCGTTATGTTGTGTGTTTGTTGTTGAGGCTCAGTCGGAACTGCCATTAAATGTGCATAATGCTTTGTTTAATGTATTCATATGCATGAATCAGAATTCTTTATATAAAACTACATTTGATGGTTGTCCGAATCATGCTTGTTAATTTAAAATTTAACGAAATATAACCATTTAGGTTCTTACTTTTTGTATTATGTTTAAGTAAATACCACTAACCCGAGGGCAGTTTCATGATTCTGACAAATTGACAGATTAAAAGCATGAATAATTTATGATTATTTCCTTGTGTTTCTTATTATAGTGTGGCTTGATTTGAAAGAGTGAAAAAATAATAAAATAACTTATAGCTTTTTAGTTAGTTAGCAATTTTAGTTTTATTATAATTTGGCAATATTTTCTATTACCAATTTTATACCCATCGAACCGAATATTCTTCAAAAATTTAAGGTCTGTAGCGTTTAGTGTAACTGACCAATCATTATACTTTTAAAACTTTCCTAATCACTGCGGACGGCAGTCCGCGCTAGTGACGAAAGCAGCACGAAGGGTGCGAAGGCGACTAGCATATATACACAGGAAGAATGGAAAATTTGCTATGACTGTCCGATCGGGTCGAATTATATACCGATCGAAAGGTATCTGCGTACTAAGACTTTTGAAAACTTACATGGTTCGTGAGATAAACAGGTGTAAGTGGGAGGGACAAAATTTAAATGATTGGAGCAAATGGGGCCGTTGGAGCCTTTTAGATTTTTTTTATAATTTTTCACTATACTTATCAAAAATACGCGTCGAATGACACCTTGATCATCAAAATCCGACCACTGGTTCAGAAGATAATTAATTTCGAAATTTTTAGTGGCCTTCCGAAAATGAGATGAAAAGTCAGTATGTCTGTTTGTTTGTTTGTTTGTTTGCTTGTTTGTTTGTTTGTTTGTTTGTTTGTTTGTTTGTTTGTTTGTTTGTTTGTTTCTTTGTTTGTTTGTTTGTATCAAAGCGTTGATTTAGCTTAAATGTTTGAATGAGGACTTGTTCCCGCTCAAAAATATAGAAACGTTTGTTCTACGACTTTTTCGAAAAATAGCTAGTTTAGCGGGAAATCGCTAAAAACCGCTAACCTGACGAAAAATATTAAATTTTACACATAAATTATTAAAAAATAAAATTTTTGTACCTCGGCACTAGACTTTTACCTCGTAAAGAGGTTTTTTTATAAGATTTATAAATACACAAATGTATGTACATATGTACATGTTATTCTTGAGTATACAACGAAGTTGCCATATTTACATGGAGCCTTTTGATGACAAACGCACTAACTCACGCATACACACACATACACACAGGCATAAGGCGGGCAACCACAAGAAAATATCAACAAACGGCAAATGGCAACCAAAACGCAAACCGAAAACAGCCACCAACAACAGAGCCGTGTGGTAGAGTATAAGAAGAAAGTGGAAAGGGAGGTGGAGAAAAGGGAGACGAGAGAAGTCAGCAAGAGAGCGCTAAAGGAGCCACAAAAATTCGGTTTGCGTTTGATTCTTTGTCGCATGAGCAGCGGCAACAAAAGCAACACTAACAACAACATGAATAACTTGTGGGAAGGCTACAGTAGAGCGAGCCCGACTGTAAGAGACTCTGTACTTATTCAATATATCACGTATTATTTATTGCATTACTTATGACTGGCGACAGTCTTTCGAAAATTTACCTCTAATTATTTAGATATAGTATTTAACAAATTCGTAAAAATGTAGATATTCGAGAGTACTATCAAGTGGCATACCAACTTATGTATATTATATTCGTAATAAACAAAAAATCTTTACGTAAAAGAATTTAAAATATTTTTGAATTTGAAAACATTTTTATTAGGGCAAGAAGAAATTTAAATAATTGTCTTTAAAACAATAAGACTTTAAATATTATATCACTATCCGATATTCACCAAAAAGGGTCAGAATGTAGATACATTTCTCAAGAAGCAAGAAAGTTTATTTTGGCTAAAACTTGAAAAATCTCTATAAATAATAAAAAAAAGTCTTTTCATTCCTATAAAATTAGATATAAAATTGTTTGCGCATCTTTTATACCCTTTATAGCCGTCACTAAAAAAATAAGTTTACCCTACAAAGTATACTATATATTCTTGATCAGCATCAACAGCCGAGTCGGTAGCCATGTCCGTCTGTCCATCCGTCCGTCCGCCTAGATCTCAGAGACAATAAGAGCTAGAGAACCAAATTTGGCACACAGACTTCTAAAAACACCACTCAGATCAAGTTGGGTTCGAACCGCCTCCGCAAATCGCCGAAAGCCATCACAAGCACAGTTTTTAGAATATTATAATATAACTAGGGGGCTACGCCCCCTGCTCGCTTCGCTCGCCAACCCCCAGCTCGCTTCGCTCGCAACATTGTCTTTAGTTGTCCGGCTTAACAAATTTACATAATATTCGCCCCCTGCTCGCTTCGCTCGCCAACCCGCAGCTCGCTACGCTCGCAGCATTGTATTTTTTAACAAATTTATATAATACTAGGGGGCTACGCCCCCTGCTCGCTTCGCTCGCCAACCCCCAGCTCGCTTCGCTCGCAACATTGTCTTTAGTTGTCCGGCTTAACAAATTTACATAATATTCGCCCCCTGCTCGCTTCGCTCGCCAACCCGCAGCTCGCTACGCTCGCAGCATTGTATTTTTTAACAAATTTATATAATATAACATTTTTTCTAAAAAAAAAAAACGGAAATATTTAGCTTCCGCTGTCCGCTGCCTTAATTTTTTTCCTTGCAATTGAACTTTGGCTAAAAAGTCGGATTTGGTGATTTGGCGGGAAAAAGCTAAATTTGGCGGGAAAAAGCTAAATTTGGCGGGAAAAAGCTAAATTAAGCGAATTAGTCAAAATTTGCAAGAAGAGTTAATCTAAAAGTTTTGTTAGGATATCTCCGATTGCATCCGATTGTTCCTATGGCAGCTATATGATATAGTCATCCGACTTTGACCAAATTTGGTCAGAATGTAAGAGACACTACCAAACATATAATCTGTGAGTTTGGTTGAGATATCTTAAGAAACAAAAAAGTTTTTCATACTAAAGGTGTTTTTCATCGGATTGTTCCTATGGCAGCTTTAAGATATAGTCATTCCACTTTGACCAAATTTGGTCAGAATGTAAGAGACACTACCAATCATACAATCTGTGAGTTTGGTTGAGATATCTTAAGAAACAAAAAAGTTTTTCATACTAAAGGTGTTTTTCATCGGATTGTTCCTATGGCAGCTTTAAGATATAGTCATTCCACTTTGACCAAATTTGGTCAGAATGTAAGAGACAGTACCAAACATGTAATCTGTGAGTTTGGTTGAGATATCTTAAGAAACAAAAAAGTTTTTCATACTAAAGGTGTTTTTCATCGGATTGTTCCTATGGCAGCTTTAAGATATAGTCATTCCACTTTGACCAAATTTGGTCAGAATGTAAGAGACACTACCAAACATATAATCTGTGAGTTTGGTTGAGATATCTTAAGAAACAAAAAAGTTTTTCATTCTAAAGGTGTTTTTCATCGGATTGTTCCTATAGCAGCTTTAAGATATAGTCATTCCACTTTGACCAAATTTGGTCAGAATGTAAGAGACAGTACCAAACATGTAATCTGTGAGTTTGGTTGAGATATCTTAAGAAACAAAAAAGTTTTTCATACTAAAGGTGTTTTTCATCGGATTGTTCCTATGGCAGCTTTAAGATATAGTCATTCCACTTTGACCAAATTTGGTCAGAATGTAAGAGACACTACCAAACATATAATCTGTGAGTTTGGTTGAGATATCTTAAGAAACAAAAAAGTTTTTCATTCTAAAGGTGTTTTTCATCGGATTGTTCCTATGGCAGCTTTAAGATATAGTCATTCCACTTTGACCAAATTTGGTCAGAATGTAAGAGACAGTACCAAACATGTAATCTGTGAGTTTGGTTGAGATATCTTAAGAAACAAAAAAGTTTTTCATACTAAAGGTGTTTTTCATCGGATTGTTCCTATGGCAGCTTTAAGATATAGTCATTCCACTTTGACCAAATTTGGTCAGAATGTAAGAGACACTACCAAACATATAATCTGTAAGTTTGGTTGAGATATCTTAAGAAACAAAAAAGTTTTTCATTCTAAAGGTGTTTTTCATCGGATTGTTCCTATGGCAGCTTTAAGATATAGTCATTCCACTTTGACCAAATTTGGTCAGAATGTAAGAGACAGTACCAAACATGTAATCTGTGAGTTTGGTTGAGATATCTTAAGAAACAAAAAAGTTTTTCATACTAAGCAATTCCGTGACCTTTGACCTTGATTTTGACCCTCTTACAGGTGGAATTTTGCAAAACGCCGTCTTATTGCACGATGAAATTATCTCATCTATGTTGTGTGCAAATTTCAGCTCTCTATCTTTTACCGTTTGGGCTGCACGTTGATTCTCAGTCAGTGAGTCAGTCAGTGAGTCAGTCAGTGAGTCAGTCAGTGAGTCAGTCAGTGAGTCAGGACAAAGAGTTTTATATATATAGATAACATTTTTTCTAAAAAAAAAAACGGAAATATTTAGCTTCCGCTGTCCGCTGCCTTAATTTTTTTCCTTGCAATTGAACTTTGGCTAAAAAGTCGGATTTGGTGATTTGGCGGGAAAAAGCTAAATTTGGCGGGAAAAAGCTAAATTTGGCGGGAAAAAGCTAAATTAAGCGAATTAGTCAAAATTTGCAAGAAGAGTTAATCTAAAAGTTTTGTTAGGATATCTCCGATTGCATCCGATTGTTCCTATGGCAGCTATATGATATAGTCATCCGACTTTGACCAAATTTGGTCAGAATGTAAGAGACACTACCAAACATATAATCTGTGAGTTTGGTTGAGATATCTTAAGAAACAAAAAAGTTTTTCATACTAAAGGTGTTTTTCATCGGATTGTTCCTATGGCAGCTATATGATATAGTCATCCGACTTTGACCAAATTTGGTCAGAATGTAAGAGACACTACCAAACATATAATCTGTGAGTTTGGTTGAGATATCTTAAGAAACAAAAAAGTTTTTATACTAAAGGTGTTTTTCATCGGATTGTTCCTATGGCAGCTTTAAGATATAGTCATTCCACTTTGACCAAATTTGGTCAGAATGTAAGAGACACTACCAATCATACAATCTGTGAGTTTGGTTGAGATATCTTAAGAAACAAAAAAGTTTTTCATACTAAAGGTGTTTTTCATCGGATTGTTCCTATGGCAGCTTTAAGATATAGTCATTCCACTTTGACCAAATTTGGTCAGAATGTAAGAGACAGTACCAAACATGTAATCTGTGAGTTTGGTTGAGATATCTTAAGAAACAAAAAAGTTTTTCATACTAAAGGTGTTTTTCATCGGATTGTTCCTATGGCAGCTTTAAGATATAGTCATTCCACTTTGACCAAATTTGGTCAGAATGTAAGAGACACTACCAAACATATAATCTGTGAGTTTGGTTGAGATATCTTAAGAAACAAAAAAGTTTTTCATTCTAAAGGTGTTTTTCATCGGATTGTTCCTATAGCAGCTTTAAGATATAGTCATTCCACTTTGACCAAATTTGGTCAGAATGTAAGAGACAGTACCAAACATGTAATCTGTGAGTTTGGTTGAGATATCTTAAGAAACAAAAAAGTTTTTCATACTAAAGGTGTTTTTCATCGGATTGTTCCTATGGCAGCTTTAAGATATAGTCATTCCACTTTGACCAAATTTGGTCAGAATGTAAGAGACACTACCAAACATATAATCTGTGAGTTTGGTTGAGATATCTTAAGAAACAAAAAAGTTTTTCATTCTAAAGGTGTTTTTCATCGGATTGTTCCTATGGCAGCTTTAAGATATAGTCATTCCACTTTGACCAAATTTGGTCAGAATGTAAGAGACAGTACCAAACATGTAATCTGTGAGTTTGGTTGAGATATCTTAAGAAACAAAAAAGTTTTTCATACTAAAGGTGTTTTTCATCGGATTGTTCCTATGGCAGCTTTAAGATATAGTCATTCCACTTTGACCAAATTTGGTCAGAATGTAAGAGACACTACCAAACATATAATCTGTGAGTTTGGTTGAGATATCTTAAGAAACAAAAAAGTTTTTCATTCTAAAGGTGTTTTTCATCGGATTGTTCCTATGGCAGCTTTAAGATATAGTCATTCCACTTTGACCAAATTTGGTCAGAATGTAAGAGACAGTACCAAACATGTAATCTGTGAGTTTGGTTGAGATATCTTAAGAAACAAAAAAGTTTTTCATACTAAGCAATTCCGTGACCTTTGACCTTGATTTTGACCCTCTTACAGGTGGAATTTGGCAAAACGCCGTCTTATTGCACGATGAAATTATCTCATCTATGTTGTGTGCAAATTTCAGCTCTCTATCTTTTACCGTTTGGGCTGCACGTTGATTCTCAGTAAGTGAGTCAGTCAGTGAGTCAGTCAGTGAGTCAGGACAAAGAGTTTTATATATATAGATAACATTTTTTCTAAAAAAAAAAAACGGAAATATTTAGCTTCCGCTGTCCGCTGCCTTAATTTTTTTCCTTGCAATTGAACTTTGGCTAAAAAGTCGGATTTGGTGATTTGGCGGGAAAAAGCTAAATTTGGCGGGAAAAAGCTAAATTTGGCGGGAAAAAGCTAAATTAAGCGAATTAGTCAAAATTTGCAAGAAGAGTTAATCTAAAAGTTTTGTTAGGATATCTCCGATTGCATCCGATTGTTCCTATGGCAGCTATATGATATAGTCATCCGACTTTGACCAAATTTGGTCAGAATGTAAGAGACACTACCAAACATATAATCTGTGAGTTTGGTTGAGATATCTTAAGAAACAAAAAAGTTTTTCATACTAAAGGTGTTTTTCATCGGATTGTTCCTATGGCAGCTTTAAGATATAGTCATTCCACTTTGACCAAATTTGGTCAGAATGTAAGAGACACTACCAATCATACAATCTGTGAGTTTGGTTGAGATATCTTAAGAAACAAAAAAGTTTTTCATACTAAAGGTGTTTTTCATCGGATTGTTCCTATGGCAGCTTTAAGATATAGTCATTCCACTTTGACCAAATTTGGTCAGAATGTAAGAGACAGTACCAAACATGTAATCTGTGAGTTTGGTTGAGATATCTTAAGAAACAAAAAAGTTTTTCATACTAAAGGTGTTTTTCATCGGATTGTTCCTATGGCAGCTTTAAGATATAGTCATTCCACTTTGACCAAATTTGGTCAGAATGTAAGAGACACTACCAAACATATAATCTGTGAGTTTGGTTGAGATATCTTAAGAAACAAAAAAGATTTTCATTCTAAAGGTGTTTTTCATCGGATTGTTCCTATAGCAGCTTTAAGATATAGTCATTCCACTTTGACCAAATTTGGTCAGAATGTAAGAGACAGTACCAAACATGTAATCTGTGAGTTTGGTTGAGATATCTTAAGAAACAAAAAAGTTTTTCATACTAAAGGTGTTTTTCATCGGATTGTTCCTATGGCAGCTTTAAGATATAGTCATTCCACTTTGACCAAATTTGGTCAGAATGTAAGAGACACTACCAAACATATAATCTGTGAGTTTGGTTGAGATATCTTAAGAAACAAAAAAGTTTTTCATTCTAAAGGTGTTTTTCATCGGATTGTTCCTATGGCAGCTTTAAGATATAGTCATTCCACTTTGACCAAATTTGGTCAGAATGTAAGAGACAGTACCAAACATGTAATCTGTGAGTTTGGTTGAGATATCTTAAGAAACAAAAAAGTTTTTCATACTAAAGGTGTTTTTCATCGGATTGTTCCTATGGCAGCTTTAAGATATAGTCATTCCACTTTGACCAAATTTGGTCAGAATGTAAGAGACACTACCAAACATATAATCTGTAAGTTTGGTTGAGATATCTTAAGAAACAAAAAAGTTTTTCATTCTAAAGGTGTTTTTCATCGGATTGTTCCTATGGCAGCTTTAAGATATAGTCATTCCACTTTGACCAAATTTGGTCAGAATGTAAGAGACAGTACCAAACATGTAATCTGTGAGTTTGGTTGAGATATCTTAAGAAACAAAAAAGTTTTTCATACTAAGCAATTCCGTGACCTTTGACCTTGATTTTGACCCTCTTACAGGTGGAATTTTGCAAAACGCCGTCTTATTGCACGATGAAATTATCTCATCTATGTTGTGTGCAAATTTCAGCTCTCTATCTTTTACCGTTTGGGCTGCACGTTGATTCTCAGTCAGTGAGTCAGTCAGTGAGTCAGTCAGTGAGTCAGTCAGTGAGTCAGTCAGTGAGTCAGGACAAAGAGTTTTATATATATAGATAACATTTTTTCTAAAAAAAAAAACGGAAATATTTAGCTTCCGCTGTCCGCTGCCTTAATTTTTTTCCTTGCAATTGAACTTTGGCTAAAAAGTCGGATTTGGTGATTTGGCGGGAAAAAGCTAAATTTGGCGGGAAAAAGCTAAATTTGGCGGGAAAAAGCTAAATTAAGCGAATTAGTCAAAATTTGTAAGAAGAGTTAATCTAAAAGTTTTGTTAGGATATCTCCGATTGCATCCGATTGTTCCTATGGCAGCTATATGATATAGACATCCGACTTTGACCAAATTTGGTCAGAATGTAAGAGACACTACCAAACATATAATCTGTGAGTTTGGTTGAGATATCTTAAGAAACAAAAAAGTTTTTCATACTAAAGGTGTTTTTCATCGGATTGTTCCTATGGCAGCTTTAAGATATAGTCATTCCACTTTGACCAAATTTGGTCAGAATGTAAGAGACACTACCAATCATACAATCTGTGAGTTTGGTTGAGATATCTTAAGAAACAAAAAAGTTTTTCATACTAAAGGTGTTTTTCATCGGATTGTTCCTATGGCAGCTTTAAGATATAGTCATTCCACTTTGACCAAATTTGGTCAGAATGTAAGAGACACTACCAATCATACAATCTGTGAGTTTGGTTGAGATATCTTAAGAAACAAAAAAGTTTTTCATACTAAAGGTGTTTTTCATCGGATTGTTCCTATGGCAGCTTTAAGATATAGTCATTCCACTTTGACCAAATTTGGTCAGAATGTAAGAGACAGTACCAAACATGTAATCTGTGAGTTTGGTTGAGATATCTTAAGAAACAAAAAAGTTTTTCATACTAAAGGTGTTTTTCATCGGATTGTTCCTATGGCAGCTTTAAGATATAGTCATTCCACTTTGACCAAATTTGGTCAGAATGTAAGAGACACTACCAAACATATAATCTGTGAGTTTGGTTGAGATATCTTAAGAAACAAAAAAGTTTTTCATTCTAAAGGTGATTTTCATCGGATTGTTCCTATGGCAGCTTTAAGATATAGTCATTCCACTTTGACCAAATTTGGTCAGAATGTAAGAGACAGTACCAAACATGTAATCTGTGAGTTTGGTTGAGATATCTTAAGAAACAAAAAAGTTTTTCATACTAAAGGTGTTTTTCATCGGATTGTTCCTATGGCAGCTTTAAGATATAGTCATTCCACTTTGACCAAATTTGGTCAGAATGTAAGAGACACTACCAAACATATAATCTGTGAGTTTGGTTGAGATATCTTAAGAAACAAAAAAGTTTTTCATTCTAAAGGTGTTTTTCATCGGATTGTTCCTATGGCAGCTTTAAGATATAGTCATTCCACTTTGACCAAATTTGGTCAGAATGTAAGAGACAGTACCAAACATGTAATCTGTGAGTTTGGTTGAGATATCTTAAGAAACAAAAAAGTTTTTCATACTAAAGGTGTTTTTCATCGGATTGTTCCTATGGCAGCTTTAAGATATAGTCATTCCACTTTGACCAAATTTGGTCAGAATGTAAGAGACACTACCAAACATATAATCTGTAAGTTTGGTTGAGATATCTTAAGAAACAAAAAAGTTTTTCATTCTAAAGGTGTTTTTCATCGGATTGTTCCTATGGCAGCTTTAAGATATAGTCATTCCACTTTGACCAAATTTGGTCAGAATGTAAGAGACAGTACCAAACATGTAATCTGTGAGTTTGGTTGAGATATCTTAAGAAACAAAAAAGTTTTTCATACTAAGCAATTCCGTGACCTTTGACCTTGATTTTGACCCTCTTACAGGTGGAATTTTGCAAAACGCCGTCTTATTGCACGATGAAATTATCTCATCTATGTTGTGTGCAAATTTCAGCTCTCTATCTTTTACCGTTTGGGCTGCACGTTGATTCTCAGTCAGTGAGTCAGTCAGTGAGTCAGTCAGTGAGTCAGTCAGTGAGTCAGTCAGTGAGTCAGTCAGTGAGTCAGGACAAAGAGTTTTATATATATAGATAACATTTTTTCTAAAAAAAAAAACGGAAATATTTAGCTTCCGCTGTCCGCTGCCTTAATTTTTTTCCTTGCAATTGAACTTTGGCTAAAAAGTCGGATTTGGTGATTTGGCGGGAAAAAGCTAAATTTGGCGGGAAAAAGCTAAATTTGGCGGGAAAAAGCTAAATTAAGCGAATTAGTCAAAATTTGCAAGAAGAGTTAATCTAAAAGTTTTGTTAGGATATCTCCGATTGCATCCGATTGTTCCTATGGCAGCTATATGATATAGTCATCCGACTTTGACCAAATTTGGTCAGAATGTAAGAGACACTACCAAACATATAATCTGTGAGTTTGGTTGAGATATCTTAAGAAACAAAAAAGTTTTTCATACTAAAGGTGTTTTTCATCGGATTGTTCCTATGGCAGCTTTAAGATATAGTCATTCCACTTTGACCAAATTTGGTCAGAATGTAAGAGACACTACCAATCATACAATCTGTGAGTTTGGTTGAGATATCTTAAGAAACAAAAAAGTTTTTCATACTAAAGGTGTTTTTCATCGGATTGTTCCTATGGCAGCTTTAAGATATAGTCATTCCACTTTGACCAAATTTGGTCAGAATGTAAGAGACACTACCAATCATACAATCTGTGAGTTTGGTTGAGATATCTTAAGAAACAAAAAAGTTTTTCATACTAAAGGTGTTTTTCATCGGATTGTTCCTATGGCAGCTTTAAGATATAGTCATTCCACTTTGACCAAATTTGGTCAGAATGTAAGAGACAGTACCAAACATGTAATCTGTGAGTTTGGTTGAGATATCTTAAGAAACAAAAAAGTTTTTCATACTAAAGGTGTTTTTCATCGGATTGTTCCTATGGCAGCTTTAAGATATAGTCATTCCACTTTGACCAAATTTGGTCAGAATGTAAGAGACACTACCAAACATATAATCTGTGAGTTTGGTTGAGATATCTTAAGAAACAAAAAAGTTTTTCATTCTAAAGGTGTTTTTCATCGGATTGTTCCTATGGCAGCTTTAAGATATAGTCATTCCACTTTGACCAAATTTGGTCAGAATGTAAGAGACAGTACCAAACATGTAATCTGTGAGTTTGGTTGAGATATCTTAAGAAACAAAAAAGTTTTTCATACTAAAGGTGTTTTTCATCGGATTGTTCCTATGGCAGCTTTAAGATATAGTCATTCCACTTTGACCAAATTTGGTCAGAATGTAAGAGACACTACCAAACATATAATCTGTGAGTTTGGTTGAGATATCTTAAGAAACAAAAAAGTTTTTCATTCTAAAGGTGTTTTTCATCGGATTGTTCCTATGGCAGCTTTAAGATATAGTCATTCCACTTTGACCAAATTTGGTCAGAATGTAAGAGACAGTACCAAACATGTAATCTGTGAGTTTGGTTGAGATATCTTAAGAAACAAAAAAGTTTTTCATACTAAAGGTGTTTTTCATCGGATTGTTCCTATGGCAGCTTTAAGATATAGTCATTCCACTTTGACCAAATTTGGTCAGAATGTAAGAGACAGTACCAAACATGTAATCTGTGAGTTTGGTTGAGATATCTTAAGAAACAAAAAAGTTTTTCATACTAAGCAATTCCGTGACCTTTGACCTTGATTTTGACCCTCTTACAGGTGGAATTTCGCAAAACGCCGTCTTATTGCACGATGAAATTATCTCATCTATGTTGTGTGCAAATTTCAGCTCTCTATCTTTTACCGTTTGGGCTGCACGTTGATTCTCAGTCAGTGAGTCAGTCAGTGAGTCAGTCAGTGAGTCAGTCAGTGAGTCAGTCAGTGAGTCAGGACAAAGAGTTTTATATATATAGATAACATTTTTTCTAAAAAAAAAAAACGGAAATATTTAGCTTCCGCTGTCCGCTGCCTTAATTTTTTTCCTTGCAATTGAACTTTGGCTAAAAAGTCGGATTTGGTGATTTGGCGGGAAAAAGCTAAATTTGGCGGGAAAAAGCTAAATTTGGCGGGAAAAAGCTAAATTAAGCGAATTAGTCAAAATTTGCAAGAAGAGTTAATCTAAAAGTTTTGTTAGGATATCTCCGATTGCATCCGATTGTTCCTATGGCAGCTATATGATATAGTCATCCGACTTTGACCAAATTTGGTCAGAATGTAAGAGACACTACCAAACATATAATCTGTGAGTTTGGTTGAGATATCTTAAGAAACAAAAAAGTTTTTCATACTAAAGGTGTTTTTCATCGGATTGTTCCTATGGCAGCTTTAAGATATAGTCATTCCACTTTGACCAAATTTGGTCAGAATGTAAGAGACACTACCAATCATACAATCTGTGAGTTTGGTTGAGATATCTTAAGAAACAAAAAAGTTTTTCATACTAAAGGTGTTTTTCATCGGATTGTTCCTATGGCAGCTTTAAGATATAGTCATTCCACTTTGACCAAATTTGGTCAGAATGTAAGAGACAGTACCAAACATGTAATCTGTGAGTTTGGTTGAGATATCTTAAGAAACAAAAAAGTTTTTCATACTAAGCAATTCCGTGACCTTTGACCTTGATTTTGACCCTCTTACAGGTGGAATTTCGCAAAACGCCGTCTTATTGCACGATGAAATTATCTCATCTATGTTGTGTGCAAATTTCAGCTCTCTATCTTTTACCGTTTGGGCTGCACGTTGATTCTCAGTCAGTGAGTCAGTCAGTGAGTCAGTCAGTGAGTCAGTCAGTGAGTCAGTCAGTGAGTCAGGACAAAGAGTTTTATATATATAGATAACATTTTTTCTAAAAAAAAAAAACGGAAATATTTAGCTTCCGCTGTCCGCTGCCTTAATTTTTTTCCTTGCAATTGAACTTTGGCTAAAAAGTCGGATTTGGTGATTTGGCGGGAAAAAGCTAAATTTGGCGGGAAAAAGCTAAATTTGGCGGGAAAAAGCTAAATTAAGCGAATTAGTCAAAATTTGCAAGAAGAGTTAATCTAAAAGTTTTGTTAGGATATCTCCGATTGCATCCGATTGTTCCTATGGCAGCTATATGATATAGTCATCCGACTTTGACCAAATTTGGTCAGAATGTAAGAGACACTACCAAACATATAATCTGTGAGTTTGGTTGAGATATCTTAAGAAACAAAAAAGTTTTTCATACTAAAGGTGTTTTTCATCGGATTGTTCCTATGGCAGCTTTAAGATATAGTCATTCCACTTTGACCAAATTTGGTCAGAATGTAAGAGACACTACCAATCATACAATCTGTGAGTTTGGTTGAGATATCTTAAGAAACAAAAAAGTTTTTCATACTAAAGGTGTTTTTCATCGGATTGTTCCTATGGCAGCTTTAAGATATAGTCATTCCACTTTGACCAAATTTGGTCAGAATGTAAGAGACAGTACCAAACATGTAATCTGTGAGTTTGGTTGAGATATCTTAAGAAACAAAAAAGTTTTTCATTCTAAAGGTGTTTTTCATCGGATTGTTC
The DNA here is from genome assembly GCA_963924055.1 of Drosophila limbata. Classification (NCBI taxonomy): domain Eukaryota; kingdom Metazoa; phylum Arthropoda; class Insecta; order Diptera; family Drosophilidae; genus Drosophila; species Drosophila limbata. The sequence goes on along the minus strand of OZ001353.1, from coordinate 3,240,509 downwards.
CTATGGCAGCTTTAAGATATAGTCATTCCACTTTGACCAAATTTGGTCAGAATGTAAGAGACAGTACCAAACATGTAATCTGTGAGTTTGGTTGAGATATCTTAAGAAACAAAAAAGTTTTTCATACTAAAGGTGTTTTTCATCGGATTGTTCCTATGGCAGCTTTAAGATATAGTCATTCCACTTTGACCAAATTTGGTCAGAATGTAAGAGACACTACCAAACATATAATCTGTAAGTTTGGTTGAGATATCTTAAGAAACAAAAAAGTTTTTCATTCTAAAGGTGTTTTTCATCGGATTGTTCCTATGGCAGCTTTAAGATATAGTCATTCCACTTTGACCAAATTTGGTCAGAATGTAAGAGACAGTACCAAACATGTAATCTGTGAGTTTGGTTGAGATATCTTAAGAAACAAAAAAGTTTTTCATACTAAGCAATTCCGTGACCTTTGACCTTGATTTTGACCCTCTTACAGGTGGAATTTTGCAAAACGCCGTCTTATTGCACGATGAAATTATCTCATCTATGTTGTGTGCAAATTTCAGCTCTCTATCTTTTACCGTTTGGGCTGCACGTTGATTCTCAGTCAGTGAGTCAGTCAGTGAGTCAGTCAGTGAGTCAGTCAGTGAGTCAGGACAAAGAGTTTTATATATATAGATAACATTTTTTCTAAAAAAAAAAACGGAAATATTTAGCTTCCGCTGTCCGCTGCCTTAATTTTTTTCCTTGCAATTGAACTTTGGCTAAAAAGTCGGATTTGGTGATTTGGCGGGAAAAAGCTAAATTTGGCGGGAAAAAGCTAAATTTGGCGGGAAAAAGCTAAATTAAGCGAATTAGTCAAAATTTGTAAGAAGAGTTAATCTAAAAGTTTTGTTAGGATATCTCCGATTGCATCCGATTGTTCCTATGGCAGCTATATGATATAGTCATTCCACTTTGACCAAATTTGGTCAGAATGTAAGAGACACTACCAAACATATAATCTGTGAGTTTGGTTGAGATATCTTAAGAAACAAAAAAGTTTTTCATACTAAAGGTGTTTTTCATCGGATTGTTCCTATGGCAGCTTTAAGATATAGTCATTCCACTTTGACCAAATTTGGTCAGAATGTAAGAGACACTACCAATCATACAATCTGTGAGTTTGGTTGAGATATCTTAAGAAACAAAAAAGTTTTTCATACTAAAGGTGTTTTTCATCGGATTGTTCCTATGGCAGCTTTAAGATATAGTCATTCCACTTTGACCAAATTTGGTCAGAATGTAAGAGACACTACCAATCATACAATCTGTGAGTTTGGTTGAGATATCTTAAGAAACAAAAAAGTTTTTCATACTAAAGGTGTTTTTCATCGGATTGTTCCTATGGCAGCTTTAAGATATAGTCATTCCACTTTGACCAAATTTGGTCAGAATGTAAGAGACAGTACCAAACATGTAATCTGTGAGTTTGGTTGAGATATCTTAAGAAACAAAAAAGTTTTTCATACTAAAGGTGTTTTTCATCGGATTGTTCCTATGGCAGCTTTAAGATATAGTCATTCCACTTTGACCAAATTTGGTCAGAATGTAAGAGACACTACCAAACATATAATCTGTGAGTTTGGTTGAGATATCTTAAGAAACAAAAAAGTTTTTCATTCTAAAGGTGTTTTTCATCGGATTGTTCCTATGGCAGCTTTAAGATATAGTCATTCCACTTTGACCAAATTTGGTCAGAATGTAAGAGACAGTACCAAACATGTAATCTGTGAGTTTGGTTGAGATATCTTAAGAAACAAAAAAGTTTTTCATACTAAAGGTGTTTTTCATCGGATTGTTCCTATGGCAGCTTTAAGATATAGTCATTCCACTTTGACCAAATTTGGTCAGAATGTAAGAGACACTACCAAACATATAATCTGTGAGTTTGGTTGAGATATCTTAAGAAACAAAAAAGTTTTTCATTCTAAAGGTGTTTTTCATCGGATTGTTCCTATGGCAGCTTTAAGATATAGTCATTCCACTTTGACCAAATTTGGTCAGAATGTAAGAGACAGTACCAAACATGTAATCTGTGAGTTTGGTTGAGATATCTTAAGAAACAAAAAAGTTTTTCATACTAAAGGTGTTTTTCATCGGATTGTTCCTATGGCAGCTTTAAGATATAGTCATTCCACTTTGACCAAATTTGGTCAGAATGTAAGAGACACTACCAAACATATAATCTGTAAGTTTGGTTGAGATATCTTAAGAAACAAAAAAGTTTTTCATTCTAAAGGTGTTTTTCATCGGATTGTTCCTATGGCAGCTTTAAGATATAGTCATTCCACTTTGACCAAATTTGGTCAGAATGTAAGAGACAGTACCAAACATGTAATCTGTGAGTTTGGTTGAGATATCTTAAGAAACAAAAAAGTTTTTCATACTAAGCAATTCCGTGACCTTTGACCTTGATTTTGACCCTCTTACAGGTGGAATTTTGCAAAACGCCGTCTTATTGCACGATGAAATTATCTCATCTATGTTGTGTGCAAATTTCAGCTCTCTATCTTTTACCGTTTGGGCTGCACGTTGATTCTCAGTCAGTGAGTCAGTCAGTGAGTCAGTCAGTGAGTCAGTCAGTGAGTCAGTCAGTGAGTCAGTCAGTGAGTCAGGACAAAGAGTTTTATATATATAGATAACATTTTTTCTAAAAAAAAAAACGGAAATATTTAGCTTCCGCTGTCCGCTGCCTTAATTTTTTTCCTTGCAATTGAACTTTGGCTAAAAAGTCGGATTTGGTGATTTGGCGGGAAAAAGCTAAATTTGGCGGGAAAAAGCTAAATTTGGCGGGAAAAAGCTAAATTAAGCGAATTAGTCAAAATTTGCAAGAAGAGTTAATCTAAAAGTTTTGTTAGGATATCTCCGATTGCATCCGATTGTTCCTATGGCAGCTATATGATATAGTCATCCGACTTTGACCAAATTTGGTCAGAATGTAAGAGACACTACCAAACATATAATCTGTGAGTTTGGTTGAGATATCTTAAGAAACAAAAAAGTTTTTCATACTAAAGGTGTTTTTCATCGGATTGTTCCTATGGCAGCTTTAAGATATAGTCATTCCACTTTGACCAAATTTGGTCAGAATGTAAGAGACACTACCAATCATACAATCTGTGAGTTTGGTTGAGATATCTTAAGAAACAAAAAAGTTTTTCATACTAAAGGTGTTTTTCATCGGATTGTTCCTATGGCAGCTTTAAGATATAGTCATTCCACTTTGACCAAATTTGGTCAGAATGTAAGAGACACTACCAATCATACAATCTGTGAGTTTGGTTGAGATATCTTAAGAAACAAAAAAGTTTTTCATACTAAAGGTGTTTTTCATCGGATTGTTCCTATGGCAGCTTTAAGATATAGTCATTCCACTTTGACCAAATTTGGTCAGAATGTAAGAGACAGTACCAAACATGTAATCTGTGAGTTTGGTTGAGATATCTTAAGAAACAAAAAAGTTTTTCATACTAAAGGTGTTTTTCATCGGATTGTTCCTATGGCAGCTTTAAGATATAGTCATTCCACTTTGACCAAATTTGGTCAGAATGTAAGAGACACTACCAAACATATAATCTGTGAGTTTGGTTGAGATATCTTAAGAAACAAAAAAGTTTTTCATTCTAAAGGTGTTTTTCATCGGATTGTTCCTATGGCAGCTTTAAGATATAGTCATTCCACTTTGACCAAATTTGGTCAGAATGTAAGAGACAGTACCAAACATGTAATCTGTGAGTTTGGTTGAGATATCTTAAGAAACAAAAAAGTTTTTCATACTAAAGGTGTTTTTCATCGGATTGTTCCTATGGCAGCTTTAAGATATAGTCATTCCACTTTGACCAAATTTGGTCAGAATGTAAGAGACACTACCAAACATATAATCTGTGAGTTTGGTTGAGATATCTTAAGAAACAAAAAAGTTTTTCATTCTAAAGGTGTTTTTCATCGGATTGTTCCTATGGCAGCTTTAAGATATAGTCATTCCACTTTGACCAAATTTGGTCAGAATGTAAGAGACAGTACCAAACATGTAATCTGTGAGTTTGGTTGAGATATCTTAAGAAACAAAAAAGTTTTTCATACTAAAGGTGTTTTTCATCGGATTGTTCCTATGGCAGCTTTAAGATATAGTCATTCCACTTTGACCAAATTTGGTCAGAATGTAAGAGACAGTACCAAACATGTAATCTGTGAGTTTGGTTGAGATATCTTAAGAAACAAAAAAGTTTTTCATACTAAGCAATTCCGTGACCTTTGACCTTGATTTTGACCCTCTTACAGGTGGAATTTCGCAAAACGCCGTCTTATTGCACGATGAAATTATCTCATCTATGTTGTGTGCAAATTTCAGCTCTCTATCTTTTACCGTTTGGGCTGCACGTTGATTCTCAGTCAGTGAGTCAGTCAGTGAGTCAGTCAGTGAGTCAGTCAGTGAGTCAGTCAGTGAGTCAGGACAAAGAGTTTTATATATATAGATAACATTTTTTCTAAAAAAAAAAAACGGAAATATTTAGCTTCCGCTGTCCGCTGCCTTAATTTTTTTCCTTGCAATTGAACTTTGGCTAAAAAGTCGGATTTGGTGATTTGGCGGGAAAAAGCTAAATTTGGCGGGAAAAAGCTAAATTTGGCGGGAAAAAGCTAAATTAAGCGAATTAGTCAAAATTTGCAAGAAGAGTTAATCTAAAAGTTTTGTTAGGATATCTCCGATTGCATCCGATTGTTCCTATGGCAGCTATATGATATAGTCATCCGACTTTGACCAAATTTGGTCAGAATGTAAGAGACACTACCAAACATATAATCTGTGAGTTTGGTTGAGATATCTTAAGAAACAAAAAAGTTTTTCATACTAAAGGTGTTTTTCATCGGATTGTTCCTATGGCAGCTTTAAGATATAGTCATTCCACTTTGACCAAATTTGGTCAGAATGTAAGAGACACTACCAATCATACAATCTGTGAGTTTGGTTGAGATATCTTAAGAAACAAAAAAGTTTTTCATACTAAAGGTGTTTTTCATCGGATTGTTCCTATGGCAGCTTTAAGATATAGTCATTCCACTTTGACCAAATTTGGTCAGAATGTAAGAGACAGTACCAAACATGTAATCTGTGAGTTTGGTTGAGATATCTTAAGAAACAAAAAAGTTTTTCATACTAAAGGTGTTTTTCATCGGATTGTTCCTATGGCAGCTTTAAGATATAGTCATTCCACTTTGACCAAATTTGGTCAGAATGTAAGAGACACTACCAAACATATAATCTGTGAGTTTGGTTGAGATATCTTAAGAAACAAAAAAGTTTTTCATTCTAAAGGTGTTTTTCATCGGATTGTTCCTATAGCAGCTTTAAGATATAGTCATTCCACTTTGACCAAATTTGGTCAGAATGTAAGAGACAGTACCAAACATGTAATCTGTGAGTTTGGTTGAGATATCTTAAGAAACAAAAAAGTTTTTCATACTAAAGGTGTTTTTCATCGGATTGTTCCTATGGCAGCTTTAAGATATAGTCATTCCACTTTGACCAAATTTGGTCAGAATGTAAGAGACACTACCAAACATATAATCTGTGAGTTTGGTTGAGATATCTTAAGAAACAAAAAAGTTTTTCATTCTAAAGGTGTTTTTCATCGGATTGTTCCTATGGCAGCTTTAAGATATAGTCATTCCACTTTGACCAAATTTGGTCAGAATGTAAGAGACAGTACCAAACATGTAATCTGTGAGTTTGGTTGAGATATCTTAAGAAACAAAAAAGTTTTTCATACTAAAGGTGTTTTTCATCGGATTGTTCCTATGGCAGCTTTAAGATATAGTCATTCCACTTTGACCAAATTTGGTCAGAATGTAAGAGACACTACCAAACATATAATCTGTAAGTTTGGTTGAGATATCTTAAGAAACAAAAAAGTTTTTCATTCTAAAGGTGTTTTTCATCGGATTGTTCCTATGGCAGCTTTAAGATATAGTCATTCCACTTTGACCAAATTTGGTCAGAATGTAAGAGACAGTACCAAACATGTAATCTGTGAGTTTGGTTGAGATATCTTAAGAAACAAAAAAGTTTTTCATACTAAGCAATTCCGTGACCTTTGACCTTGATTTTGACCCTCTTACAGGTGGAATTTTGCAAAACGCCGTCTTATTGCACGATGAAATTATCTCATCTATGTTGTGTGCAAATTTCAGCTCTCTATCTTTTACCGTTTGGGCTGCACGTTGATTCTCAGTCAGTGAGTCAGTCAGTGAGTCAGTCAGTGAGTCAGTCAGTGAGTCAGTCAGTGAGTCAGGACAAAGAGTTTTATATATATAGATAACATTTTTTCTAAAAAAAAAAACGGAAATATTTAGCTTCCGCTGTCCGCTGCCTTAATTTTTTTCCTTGCAATTGAACTTTGGCTAAAAAGTCGGATTTGGTGATTTGGCGGGAAAAAGCTAAATTTGGCGGGAAAAAGCTAAATTTGGCGGGAAAAAGCTAAATTAAGCGAATTAGTCAAAATTTGCAAGAAGAGTTAATCTAAAAGTTTTGTTAGGATATCTCCGATTGCATCCGATTGTTCCTATGGCAGCTATATGATATAGTCATCCGACTTTGACCAAATTTGGTCAGAATGTAAGAGACACTACCAAACATATAATCTGTGAGTTTGGTTGAGATATCTTAAGAAACAAAAAAGTTTTTCATACTAAAGGTGTTTTTCATCGGATTGTTCCTATGGCAGCTTTAAGATATAGTCATTCCACTTTGACCAAATTTGGTCAGAATGTAAGAGACACTACCAATCATACAATCTGTGAGTTTGGTTGAGATATCTTAAGAAACAAAAAAGTTTTTCATACTAAAGGTGTTTTTCATCGGATTGTTCCTATGGCAGCTTTAAGATATAGTCATTCCACTTTGACCAAATTTGGTCAGAATGTAAGAGACACTACCAATCATACAATCTGTGAGTTTGGTTGAGATATCTTAAGAAACAAAAAAGTTTTTCATACTAAAGGTGTTTTTCATCGGATTGTTCCTATGGCAGCTTTAAGATATAGTCATTCCACTTTGACCAAATTTGGTCAGAATGTAAGAGACAGTACCAAACATGTAATCTGTGAGTTTGGTTGAGATATCTTAAGAAACAAAAAAGTTTTTCATACTAAAGGTGTTTTTCATCGGATTGTTCCTATGGCAGCTTTAAGATATAGTCATTCCACTTTGACCAAATTTGGTCAGAATGTAAGAGACACTACCAAACATATAATCTGTGAGTTTGGTTGAGATATCTTAAGAAACAAAAAAGTTTTTCATTCTAAAGGTGTTTTTCATCGGATTGTTCCTATGGCAGCTTTAAGATATAGTCATTCCACTTTGACCAAATTTGGTCAGAATGTAAGAGACAGTACCAAACATGTAATCTGTGAGTTTGGTTGAGATATCTTAAGAAACAAAAAAGTTTTTCATACTAAAGGTGTTTTTCATCGGATTGTTCCTATGGCAGCTTTAAGATATAGTCATTCCACTTTGACCAAATTTGGTCAGAATGTAAGAGACACTACCAAACATATAATCTGTGAGTTTGGTTGAGATATCTTAAGAAACAAAAAAGTTTTTCATTCTAAAGGTGTTTTTCATCGGATTGTTCCTATGGCAGCTTTAAGATATAGTCATTCCACTTTGACCAAATTTGGTCAGAATGTAAGAGACAGTACCAAACATGTAATCTGTGAGTTTGGTTGAGATATCTTAAGAAACAAAAAAGTTTTTCATACTAAAGGTGTTTTTCATCGGATTGTTCCTATGGCAGCTTTAAGATATAGTCATTCCACTTTGACCAAATTTGGTCAGAATGTAAGAGACAGTACCAAACATGTAATCTGTGAGTTTGGTTGAGATATCTTAAGAAACAAAAAAGTTTTTCATACTAAGCAATTCCGTGACCTTTGACCTTGATTTTGACCCTCTTACAGGTGGAATTTCGCAAAACGCCGTCTTATTGCACGATGAAATTATCTCATCTATGTTGTGTGCAAATTTCAGCTCTCTATCTTTTACCGTTTGGGCTGCACGTTGATTCTCAGTCAGTGAGTCAGTCAGTGAGTCAGTCAGTGAGTCAGTCAGTGAGTCAGGACAAAGAGTTTTATATATATAGATAACATTTTTTCTAAAAAAAAAAAACGGAAATATTTAGCTTCCGCTGTCCGCTGCCTTAATTTTTTTCCTTGCAATTGAACTTTGGCTAAAAAGTCGGATTTGGTGATTTGGCGGGAAAAAGCTAAATTTGGCGGGAAAAAGCTAAATTTGGCGGGAAAAAGCTAAATTAAGCGAATTAGTCAAAATTTGCAAGAAGAGTTAATCTAAAAGTTTTGTTAGGATATCTCCGATTGCATCCGATTGTTCCTATGGCAGCTTTAAGATATAGTCATTCCACTTTGACCAAATTTGGTCAGAATGTAAGAGACACTACCAATCATACAATCTGTGAGTTTGGTTGAGATATCTTAAGAAACAAAAAAGTTTTTCATACTAAAGGTGTTTTTCATCGGATTGTTCCTATGGCAGCTTTAAGATATAGTCATTCCACTTTGACCAAATTTGGTCAGAATGTAAGAGACACTACCAATCATACAATCTGTGAGTTTGGTTGAGATATCTTAAGAAACAAAAAAGTTTTTCATACTAAAGGTGTTTTTCATCGGATTGTTCCTATGGCAGCTTTAAGATATAGTCATTCCACTTTGACCAAATTTGGTCAGAATGTAAGAGACAGTACCAAACATGTAATCTGTGAGTTTGGTTGAGATATCTTAAGAAACAAAAAAGTTTTTCATACTAAAGGTGTTTTTCATCGGATTGTTCCTATGGCAGCTTTAAGATATAGTCATTCCACTTTGACCAAATTTGGTCAGAATGTAAGAGACACTACCAAACATATAATCTGTGAGTTTGGTTGAGATATCTTAAGAAACAAAAAAGTTTTTCATTCTAAAGGTGTTTTTCATCGGATTGTTCCTATGGCAGCTTTAAGATATAGTCATTCCACTTTGACCAAATTTGGTCAGAATGTAAGAGACAGTACCAAACATGTAATCTGTGAGTTTGGTTGAGATATCTTAAGAAACAAAAAAGTTTTTCATACTAAAGGTGTTTTTCATCGGATTGTTCCTATGGCAGCTTTAAGATATAGTCATTCCACTTTGACCAAATTTGGTCAGAATGTAAGAGACACTACCAAACATATAATCTGTGAGTTTGGTTGAGATATCTTAAGAAACAAAAAAGTTTTTCATTCTAAAGGTGTTTTTCATCGGATTGTTCCTATGGCAGCTTTAAGATATAGTCATTCCACTTTGACCAAATTTGGTCAGAATGTAAGAGACAGTACCAAACATGTAATCTGTGAGTTTGGTTGAGATATCTTAAGAAACAAAAAAGTTTTTCATACTAAAGGTGTTTTTCATCGGATTGTTCCTATGGCAGCTTTAAGATATAGTCATTCCACTTTGACCAAATTTGGTCAGAATGTAAGAGACAGTACCAAACATGTAATCTGTGAGTTTGGTTGAGATATCTTAAGAAACAAAAAAGTTTTTCATACTAAGCAATTCCGTGACCTTTGACCTTGATTTTGACCCTCTTACAGGTGGAATTTCGCAAAACGCCGTCTTATTGCACGATGAAATTATCTCATCTATGTTGTGTGCAAATTTCAGCTCTCTATCTTTTACCGTTTGGGCTGCACGTTGATTCTCAGTCAGTGAGTCAGTCAGTGAGTCAGTCAGTGAGTCAGTCAGTGAGTCAGGACAAAGAGTTTTATATATATAGATAACATTTTTTCTAAAAAAAAAAAACGGAAATATTTAGCTTCCGCTGTCCGCTGCCTTAATTTTTTTCCTTGCAATTGAACTTTGGCTAAAAAGTCGGATTTGGTGATTTGGCGGGAAAAAGCTAAATTTGGCGGGAAAAAGCTAAATTAAGCGAATTAGTCAAAATTTGCAAGAAGAGTTAATCTAAAAGTTTTGTTAGGATATCTCCGATTGCATCCGATTGTTCCTATGGCAGCTATATGATATAGTCATCCGACTTTGACCAAATTTGGTCAGAATGTAAGAGACACTACCAAACATATAATCTGTGAGTTTGGTTGAGATATCTTAAGAAACAAAAAAGTTTTTCATACTAAAGGTGTTTTTCATCGGATTGTTCCTATGGCAGCTTTAAGATATAGTCATTCCACTTTGACCAAATTTGGTCAGAATGTAAGAGACACTACCAATCATACAATCTGTGAGTTTGGTTGAGATATCTTAAGAAACAAAAAAGTTTTTCATACTAAAGGTGTTTTTCATCGGATTGTTCCTATGGCAGCTTTAAGATATAGTCATTCCACTTTGACCAAATTTGGTCAGAATGTAAGAGACAGTACCAAACATGTAATCTGTGAGTTTGGTTGAGATATCTTAAGAAACAAAAAAGTTTTTCATACTAAAGGTGTTTTTCATCGGATTGTTCCTATGGCAGCTTTAAGATATAGTCATTCCACTTTGACCAAATTTGGTCAGAATGTAAGAGACACTACCAAACATATAATCTGTGAGTTTGGTTGAGATATCTTAAGAAACAAAAAAGTTTTTCATTCTAAAGGTGTTTTTCATCGGATTGTTCCTATGGCAGCTTTAAGATATAGTCATTCCACTTTGACCAAATTTGGTCAGAATGTAAGAGACAGTACCAAACATGTAATCTGTGAGTTTGGTTGAGATATCTTAAGAAACAAAAAAGTTTTTCATACTAAAGGTGTTTTTCATCGGATTGTTCCTATGGCAGCTTTAAGATATAGTCATTCCACTTTGACCAAATTTGGTCAGAATGTAAGAGACACTACCAAACATATAATCTGTAAGTTTGGTTGAGATATCTTAAGAAACAAAAAAGTTTTTCATTCTAAAGGTGTTTTTCATCGGATTGTTCCTATGGCAGCTTTAAGATATAGTCATTCCACTTTGACCAAATTTGGTCAGAATGTAAGAGACAGTACCAAACATGTAATCTGTGAATTTGGTTGAGATATCTTAAGAAACAAAAAAGTTTTTCATACTAAGCAATTCCGTGACCTTTGACCTTGATTTTGACCCTCTTACAGGTGGAATTTTGCAAAACGCCGTCTTATTGCACGATGAAATTATCTCATCTATGTTGTGTGCAAATTTCAGCTCTCTATCTTTTACCGTTTGGGCTGCACGTTGATTCTCAGTCAGTGAGTCAGTCAGTGAGTCAGTCAGTGAGTCAGTCAGTGAGTCAGGACAAAGAGTTTTATATATATAGATACAATATTATAAGCTTTTATCCTACTTAATCGCAAAAAAAACGGCCAACGAACACGGTAGTCATAGTTGATTTAAATTTCAAGCAATGTAAGTGCCTAAAAGCATGCAATAAAAACTATTTTAAATTTATTTAAATAAGTAACGGGTATCCTACAGTCGGGAGCCCACTTGTTTTGCTTGGCATCACACTTTTTAGTTGGTCTTGATCTGCTTAGTATGATAAATTCGGGGACCTGCAGACACTATTCCAATATCCAATCGGCTGTTTATGCTGATAAAGAATACATATATGGGCATTTCCAGAAAAAGGTCAACCACGACGAAAAACGTAAAATTAATCAAAAATTCACATCTTGTGAAATTTTCTTCCAAAAATGTATTCAAGTTATTTATTTAAGCAACATACGCTAGAAGAAATTCAATAGGATGAACATATACACTGCCGAACATATTTATTGGCACAGCAAACATTTTGAGATTTGGGGGCTTAATTGTTCCCTGATCGTTAACATGTTGGTATCAATGGAAAGGTCATATAAATTCCTTTTGAATGATATAAAACATTTCTTAACCCATTAAGTACCCTTCGAAAATTTCGAGTTTATGTAAAAGTCATTTTTCGAAACTTTTTTCCTCGATTTTTTACAAAAAATATTTTGATGCAAAAAAATTATTCAAACAATTTAAGGAGTAACTGCAAAAGAAATTTTTCAAAAATATTTTTGCTAGTATTTTTTATAATTTTTTGAAAATCCTAAAAATGACCATTTTAACCCCTTTTTCCTACTTTTTACACAAAAAGTGCCTTTTTAGCGATTTTCAAAAAATTATAAAAAATACTAGCAAAAATATTTTTGAAAAATTTCTTTTGCAGTTACTCCTTAAATTGTTTGAATAATTTTTTTGCATCAAAATATTTTTTGTAAAAAATCGAGGAAAAAAGTTTCGAAAAATGACTTTTACATAAACTCGAAATTTTCGAAGGGTACTTAATGGGTTAAGAAATGTTTTATATCATTCAAAAGGAATTTATATGACCTTTCCATTGATACCAACATGTTAACGATCAGGGAACAATTAAGCCCCCAAATCTCAAAATGTTTGCTGTGCCAATAAATATGTTCGGCAGTGTAGATTGTACATTGGAATAAATTCACATTTTCCATATTTTTGCCTATTTTATTAAAAATTTACTTTCAAAATGGACCGTTTATATTGTAACGATTACACTAAGTGAGATAGTAAGTTTGTAGCATGAACCATTTTAATTCTTAGAAATATATTGAAAGTTTAATTTAAAACAAGTTTTACAAGTTGTTTTCGATTTATCGAATACTTGTTTTCGATTTATCGAATACTTGTTTTCGATTTATCGAATACAACTTGATCAACAAATTCTTGGCACAAACTAGGTGGAAATCTTGTCACGTTCGCGAAGTCGCGTTATTAATTACAAAAAAAAATTGTAAAATAAATAAAATGATAGTAACATATCAAAATTATTTCTTAAATGGAAAACTTCATTATTATGGTTTGAGAGTATTTTCTTCCAAATTACTCTCCACATTTCGCAAACTTTCGCATTAGTCAAGATAAAGTCAAACATCGCGTTCGCGATGCAATATTTTCTATAAATAATTAAAAAACGACAAGTCTTCAAAGCTTGTCTTTTATCATAAAAATAGTTTTGATAAAATGTATTAAAGTCGTGAGAGAAACAGTATTAAAAATGTCAGCTTTTGCCATTTTTTTTTTTTTCATTTAAAGACGTACAAATGTCGCGGTCTCTATCCTGGAAAAACCCATATTCGATTTACGCGATCTGCCACGCCTTCGTTTTACTTAAGAAAACTAAGTAGACCTTCCGTATTTCTTAAGTACAGGGTCTCACAACAACAGAACGCAGCTAAAGCAGCGACTCGGCGTCGCTTTGAGCAGAGGCCTCTGATGCTTGTTTGTTAAACCTCGTGGTTTTCATAATTATATATGTACATATGTATGTGTATGTTTGTGTGTGTGTGTTGTAGTGCGTGTATGTGTAACTACCTATTAATGAAGTGCAGCGGGGGTGGAGACAGGTCACACGACTCGTCGTTGGGTCTGCGGTGCGTTAATTAAGTTTAAATATTTGTTTTCTGACTTGTATGTTGGATATGTCAAAAGGGAGGCAGGCAGCCCCTCAATAGGCAAGGGGCGTGGCTGTTACCGGGACGCTCAATGCTAATTTATAAAAGTTTAGCGAAACTGTTAGTTTTATAACTATATATGTACATATTTTTATTGTATACAAAAATAAAATATATTTTATTTGTTTTTAACAATCATTCTCCCCCTGTAGCACCATGACGTATTCGCTAATGACGCTGGACATATCCGGCAACAAGATGCAACAGCTGCCGCTGGAGGCGCTGCAAAGGCTGCATTCCCTCACGCGCCTAGTAGCGCAACGGTAAGTGATTAACCAGTAGAATCTATGTATTAATAATATTTAATGTGAAAATTTGTAACAGACTCGAAGAGTCTCGACTACAAGAAATTTAGTTTCCAATTCTGGGATTTCTCAACGAGTATCTGAAACCAGAAACTGCATTTGCAAGCACGTCACACGCCACTTTCCGATAGATGGCGCCATTGCGCACTTTCCTGCGTCGGACTTCAAGAAGCTGCTTTTCAATAACTTCACTATTTATTATCCGATCGATAATCTAAATATTATTTATCAGTGACTTTAATTATAATAAGTTTTATTAAAAAATTGTGAACTAATTATTAATTTTAATTTTTATTGATTTGCTCACAAAATAATGATTTAATTTGAGTATACTTTACTTCTCAAGCAATAATCATTATTTTTGAGCAAAAAAATATAACTTGACGAATAAATATTATTTCATGAGTTTTGTTTTTTGCTCGAAATAAAACTTAAATTGTTATTTCGACAAAGCTCAACTTCATTCTCTCCACAAGAAATTTTATAATACCCGTTACTTATTAAAAATAAGTAAAAGGGGATATTGTATTCGTTGCAATGTATGTAACAGGGAGAAGGAAGCATCTCTGACCCTATAAAGTATATATATTCTTGATCAGCATCAACAGCCGAGTCGATATAGTCTGTCCGTCCGTCCGTCTGTCCGTCCGTCCGTCTGATTCAAAATTTTCCTTTCCGGCTCCGTAAATCGCGAAAATCCACCACACGCACAGTTTTCAAGATATTTGGATTTTTTAAACGGTTAATTTTAGGTACTGTTATAACCTATCATCCTACTAAATCCCAACAAGATCGGACAAATAGATAGGTGGTACTGGCTGATTCAAGCTTTTAAGCAATAAAAGTGCCTAAAATCATGCAATAAAAAATGTTTTAAATTAATTTATGTGAGTACCGGGTATCTTATAGACGGGAGCTCGACTATAGCCTTTCCCACTTGTTTTTAATATTTTTATATTAATTTCCAGATCTATTCTACTCGTATACTTACCGTAAAATAATAAGCCGTCTTTATTTGCAGCAATCACATTTCAACGCTGGATGGCAACTGGGAGGCGCAACATGATACACTGCGATCCCTGCATCTGGCCGGCAACGACATCACCGAAGTGACGCCAGGTGGCAGCCTGGACTCGTCTATGGCGAGTGGAGGCGACAACAGTTCCCAGCCGTCCAGTCTGGCAGCGGTGCAGACCAGGATGGAAGCGAGTAATGTGTTGCATGTGGCAGCTGCAGGAAGTGGGAGTGGCGATCGATCGGGGATGCGTCCGTTTGATCAGCTGCAGAAGCTGCTTTGGCTGGACTTGTCCAACAACCGGATAACTCATGTGGCAGCCAACTATTTGCCACGTTCGCTGGTCACCATGGATCTGTCCAGCAATCTGCTGAGTGTCTTTCCCCAGCAGTTGTTCGAGCAGCTGCCGGAACTGCGGATTGTTAGCCTGCGGGATAATCTGCTGAGGAGTGTGCAGTGGAAGGAGGTGCCAGGACGGCCACTGCGAATGCATCTGGAGAAGCTGGATCTTGGCCAGAATTGCATTGAGAACTTGGAATCGGATTACTTTCAGCAGAACTACACGGATGTCCACATCCGTGCCCTCAACATGGAACAGAACTATGTCACCCAGCTGCCGGCGGAGGTCTTCAGGGCCACGGGGATTGTGCATCTCGTGCTGGCCTTCAATGTCATCGGACGCGTTCATCCCGCTGCGTTTGAGGGTCTCACCGATACCCTGGAGTACTTGGACTTGGAAAGGAACCGACTGACCAGTGTGCCGGTTGCCATCTCCTCATTGCATCGTCTTAGATACTTGTATCTGACCTCCAATCAAATCAATCAGCTGAACAATTTGCCCACATTCACGGAGAATCTGAAAGTCCTGAGTTTGAGTGGCAACAACTTTACCATGATACCCGTATTGGGATTGAAGAACTACACACAATTGTCCTACCTGAATATGGGATACAACTCCATTGCAGACATTCCCGAAGGCATCTTCGCGGTCGACGGTTGGGGGGGAAATCTGCAGACGATTCTGTTGAGGAACAACAAAATAACCCATCTGCATCTGGGCTCCTTTGCGGGCTTGGATCAAATTCAGGAGATCAGTCTGAGCTTTAATGACATTACCATACACCATCCGCTGGTCTTTGAGAACGTTTCGCATACGCTGAAGATACTGGAACTCTCCTTTGCTGTATTTCCGGCCAGAAGCGTGGAGTCCCTGGATCCCCTGGACGCCCTGCTTCCGCTTTCGCAACTCATCTGGCTGGGCCTGGACAATAACAACCTGAAGACCATCTCCAATGAGTCCTTTGCGCAGATGCGGGAGCTGAGCTACATCAATTTAAGCTTCAATCAGCTCAAGTCTCTGCCCCACGGACTCTTCCTGCCCGATGCCCACAGTCACCTGGTGGAGATTGAACTCTCCTACAATGGCTTGGAGCGCTTGGAGCCGCAGACCTTTCACAACTTGGGGGACTTGCAGACCCTCAACCTGCAGTCGAATCGCATTCGCAGCATCGCTCGTCACGCCTTCCACAACATGGAGTTCCTGCGCTACATTGATCTCTCCCACAACCGTCTGAGCAACATTTCCCATGCCGCCTTCACAGTCCTCCCCAATCTGGCAGCTCTCGATCTCATGCACAATCAACTATGCTCAATTTCCCTCAAGTCCTTCCACTATGTGTCCAATGCAACGACTCCGCTGCGACTCAACCTGAGTCACAACCACATCTCGCTCTTCGATGACGAGCTGAGCAGCTATATGTACATTTATCAGCTGGACATCAGTCACAACCACGTGGCCAAGTCGGACAGCTTTACCAACCTGGCGAACACTCTGCGCTTCCTCAACATGGCCCACAATTCGCTGGGCAGCCTGCAGAGTCATGCCTTTGGGGACTTGGAGTTTCTAGAGATCTTGAATCTATCACACAACAATCTCAGCTCGCTGCGACGTCGCAGTTTTCAGGGCCTGAATAGTCTGCAGGAGCTCGACTTGAGCCACAACCAGTTGGATCAACTGCAGGTGGAGCAGTTCTCCAATCTTCGCAAGCTGAGGATTCTGCGGATTTGCGCGAATCGATTGCGAGCTCTGCCTCGTGAGGTCTTCATGAACACGCGTCTGGAGTTTCTCGACATTTCCGACAATCAGCTGAGTGTCTGGCCAGTTCCGGCATTCACGGATATCGGGTTTACCCTGAGATCGATTCAGATGTCGCGCAACAATCTGGAATACTTGGACGCCTCCATGTTTGTCAACTCCCAGTTCCTGTATGACATCAGTCTGGCCCGCAATCGCATAACCATTTTGCCGGACAACACCTTTAGTTTCCTCAACAATCTGACCAATCTGGATCTCTCCGAGAATCCCCTGGTTACCACCAATCTTCGCGAGGTCTTTGTGCACACCCCAAGGGTTCGCAAACTGAGCCTCCACCACATGGGACTCTACGTGCTGCCACCGCTGAAGTTGTCGCTGCTCTCCTACCTCGACGTCAGTGGCAACTACTTGCAGGAGCTGTCTCCACTCGGACTGCTGCGTCATCTGCGGCATGTGAACATCTCCCACAACAAGTTAATCAATGCGAGCTGCGCCGTGGACCATTTGCCACCCTCGGTCCGAGTTCTTGACCTTGCTCACAATCCCATCCGTCGGATTACGCTGCACGATCTGTTGAGTCTGCGGCATCTGTCGGAACTCAATCTGCTCGACATTAAGGTGGCCAATCCTCAGGCCTTCTCCAAGCTGCGCTCCCTTCGCAAGCTCCACGCCAGCTCGCATGCGAATCTCGGAGAGATTGTCGCCAGGCTGCCAGGCCTACAGGAGTTGAGGGTCCACTGTCTGGAGCCCAATATTGGAGGCCAACTGCTGACCAAGTTGGCCAACAACACAAAGCTCCAGCTGGTGGAGCTGTATGGCAGCAATGTGCAGACCATTTCACCCGATGTCTTCGCTGGCCTCTCCCGAAACCAGCGACTGCAAGTGAAGATTTCCCACACACGCATTTCCGACTTACCCCCGGGCATTTTCTACACGCTGCGCGAGGTGCCTCACTTATCCATCGATATCTCGCATAATCGCATCAACGCCCTCGCTGCCGACAGCTTCTATCCGAACAAGAGCTACTGGGACACGGTGGGCACTCGCAGCATCATGGGCGGTCTCATCACCTCCCACAATCCCCTCGAGTGCGAGTGCGGACTGGTCTGGTTCGGACACTGGCTGAGGCGCTGGCTGCGCGAATCGGCGCAGATCAAAGTCATACAGAAGGACGATCTCAAGCGCATGGTCCAGGTGGGTGCCACAATGGTTTCTCTATAGTCTCTTGAATACACCTCTTCATTTACTTCTTTACTTTTGTTTTTTGTGTGTGGCAAAAGTTACCCCTATCGACCGCCGATATGCGCGTAAGCTTTTCTCTTGTTTCTATCGGGGGTGCCTCAGAAATCGCTTTCACTTGAATATCACTTCAATTTAATTTCGCTGTGCCACAGGTCAAATCGCAGAATAATTTTACGCGTATTAAACTAGCGCTAAAATCGCTGGCGTCCGATGCTGCCACCTAGTCCGATTTAGATTTTTGAAGTCAGGGTCAGCGATGCCACATTTTTAAGTCAGAATTCGAAGTAAGGTATTTAAAAAAAAATATGGAACCACTTCAATTTTCTTTAAATTAAGCATTAAAAAATAGGTCTTTTGAGGTAAATCAAGTTTTACCGAAAAAAAACCTTTAACTTACTGTGCAATTTGTGAAAACATTTTTCTCGAAGAGTTGCCAGACTAATGGCAGACAATTGCTAGAGTTGTCGAGTAATTTTTATTTTTTCGCTCCAATTACTTTTAAATTTTTTTCAGCTAAATAAATTCAATTATTACATAAATAAAATAAATTAAATTATGTTAATTAATTGGGTAATTTAATCTGAGAAGGTGTCAGCCCTCAGCAGCCTAGTTCGAAAAGGTTCGTGAAATTGCTAAAAAACACTAAATCATTCGAAGTTCTGTGGCACCTCGGAAATTTTCGTGCGGAATTGCTTTCTGAGGAATTCTATTTCGCTTGCGATTTCTGTAGCATCCCTGTATATCTTTAAAGTCCCGCAGAGATATCTTTGAGTTTTTTTGAAACCCTTGCTCTGCAGGATTGTCGAGAACTCGGTTCACCGAAGCAAGATCTCAAATACAAATTTGCAAACTAATCTGATCTCATATTCTTTGCCTTCCTAAAGCGTGCCCGTGCCAATACGTGCCACGATCCCACGTCGGGTCGACACCTGCCCATACTGGAGATCTTTCCCGAGGATCTGCTGTGTCAGGCCAGTGCCTTGAGCAGCTCCGGGCAGCGCATCTTCCTGTTATCCTTTGCAGCGGCGTTAACGCTGCCTCTGTTCACCATATCCCTTTGATGTTGGCTCTAGCTGCTGGACTTGGCCAAGTAAGTTGCCCTGGCGTGCGATCATCTCATCTGAGGATACCGACGAATGACAATTTGTATGATACTGTACATAAAGTTGAACATAATAACTAATTGCACTTGGAATTAGCTAATGAACCCTAACAATAACGAACAGCAAATCGGTTTATGTCCACTCGTAACTTTAAGTTTTATATATAGACATAAACATGCAATTATAATAATTATAGACATTTGAATTAGGACTCCAAAAACTGCGGCACGTTGTCGCAGTTGCCAAGCGTCGTGCGTTGCGGAGTTGCGATTAAAACAACTACAAACATATATAGATAATACGATATTTAAGAACTGATTCAGAATGTCAGAATGCCCTGAGTAGTATTCGTTTATAAGTTACATACATAAATATCTTTCCACAACAGTTCCTACTAGACGCATTACTAAGAATATTTTGCCTTTAATCATAGCTATTATTGTTTAGTTTCCTCAACAATTTCCAATTTTTAATTCCATATCTTAAAGCAATATTCCATAAAATGTTTGCTTCCAATACTTAAACTTCCAGAAAAAGATTTACCCTAAGTAAAATTTTTCTTTTGAATGGCAATTGCAGTCGATATTCTTAAACAGACCTTGTTTCCAAAGCATGGAGCTAGACAATGTGATTTTATCAACAATTATCGACAATTTTCTTAGTGTAAGTAAACATTTTCATTACCGTTGAGAGTCTTCATCGATTGCTTCTTTTTTGTACTGTTACAACATTTTGAGTCTCTCTCAATTTCATTATCTCGCCTTTAGTCGCCTTTATCCATCTGACATTGCCCAATTACCCGTTATTATATAATCGTCTCTCCGACACCCTATCAAATGACCATTAGGTAATTTTAGTTCAGCTCCCTCCGCATGGCGCTGTGTCTTGGCCAACTTAAGGGTAATTAATGCAATTGATTACACACAGACACATCAACACGCATACACATCAACGGACATATGATGATTCCTAATAACTGACAAACACACACACCCACATACACACATTTAGAGTATAGTTAATGAACACTTTTGCATCTATAGATTTATTAGACGGATAAGTTGTTAATAATAGTTTATTTTTAAAGCTAGACACAAGTATGAAATATAAATAATATTGCAAAAGGCCAATAAGTATATATAAATATATGAATAAAGAAAATAAAACATTATATAAAGATATGCATATGATATAAACGATCAATTGGTTAGCAATTATAATGGTTTTTTAATGAACGTAGAAAATGCCACATTGCACAATTACTTGTACATCCAAAAACGAAAACGAAAACGAAAATGGTGAATGATAAATGATAACACACATGACAAGGAGAATGAGAAATTAACTATGCGGCAGTCAATTTTGAACACACATATAAGTACATATCAGTTTTTGTCGAAAAAGTAATAAAAGGTCATAATGAAACATAATGAAAATCGCAAACATTTACATAGTGAACACACTGAAAAACAGCAAGGAATAACAATGAATCCCAATTAAATGGAATAAATTATCAAAAACCTTTTTCAGTTTCTTCTGTTATTTTTGCTGTGTTTTTTGTTACAACAATGACAATCGTGATACTAATTGTAGTTGTTTACACGACGATGATGCAAAATGCACAAGTATAATAATAATATTAAATAAATAACTCTATTCAATGGGGCAAATGAATAAATCAATTATAATACCAGAACCTCAAAATACATATGCATATATATGTATATGGAAATACATATATATTTATATATTAAAGCCGCTGGACATGAAACGTAGCCATTTTACTATTCAAATTGTGTTTTTACTGCGGAAACGTTGTGAAAAAAGAGCCCAATGCATTTTTATTATTAAATATAATATTGTATATATATAAATACATACATATATATATATAAATAGCGTATATTGAACATAGTATGGCATTGCATTATGTTTTTTATTTCTACTATGCCCGACAGCAAAAGCGAAATTAAAGTAGTTGAATACAGCAAAAAAAAAAAAAACAGAATAAAAATGGAAAACAAAAAAAATGAAAATGGAAACCATATCAATACAAATGAAATTGAATATAAAAATAAAATAAAAAATGCTAGAAATATTAACACTGTGTTTTGCCTAATGGAAAGCGCAACAAAGGCATTTTAATTGAAATGGATTTGGAATAGTTGCCCCTTCCAGCGCTTGGGTTACTTAAACGCCTTGTCCTTAAATCTATAGTAGAATCCCAGCCACTTTCGTTTAGTTGAGCGTTTACGTGTTTTAAATAACAAACCCAAATCGCTAAACGGAGCAAATGGAAATCCCGCATACGAGTCCACACCCTCGTTGCGACTGCGACTGCGGCAGACCTCAGACATTAGCCCCGGCTCCTTGGCAGCTGCTTGGGTTCGGGCTGTGACCCTTTTATGCACACACATTTACCTCTGTTTTGGCCAGTGAAACTTGATAATAACGCGAGAAGCCCGCAAAGCCAGGAACAGGCAAATAAACTGGCACAAATTATGTGAGAGACGCGACGCGACGCACGCCACCTACATAGTTCCAGGTAGCAGGTAGCAAAAGGCGTCCTTAGCCTGGCCAAAACTAACTGGCGCCACGGCCGGTCAGACCCGACCCTTACCCATACCACACTTTAGCCATAATTGGATTATCGGCAGCTCTGAAGAGCTCTGACGAGTGCTCCACTTGTGCACTAGCTGCACTTCGCTCCTTGTTTTGATACTCTGGCTGTTAAAAAGGAAAAGTAAGAGTGCGAGGATAGCTAAGTGCTTGTTCGGCTGGGGAGAAGTTGAAAAGGGGCGCCAACTGAATATTCAAATACTCTACTCCAGTATTCGTGTCTGTGTATCCTTAAAGTCTTACAGCAAAATGTGGATTTTCTCTACAAAAAGAGCACTTTGAAGTGCTATTCTTATGATCATAATTTATGCCCTCGACTTACGAGTACGTCTATTCTTGAATTCGTCTTGGTTTTACATTTCCATTTAGTCTATCAATTTATTTCGTCGTCCATAGGGAATATCCTCAACTTAGGATTCGAGTTCCGTGTGCGATTTATTTGTTGTATTTTTTGATTTTCTTAAAAACAACATATTTTATTCTCTCTAAGTGTCTTTTCGAAATGAATAATATATTTTCTAATTGATCAATATTTGACTTTTTATTTAATTTTTAAGAAAATATATTTTGGCCCAGTAATGTTTATATTTAGATTAAATTAAATTCGTTTGTCATGTAACTTTTTTTTTTTGACTTTATTATCTACTAGAAAAACATGTTTTGAAATCGTAAAAAGGTCGCCAAAAATAATGGAGATACAGTCAACGTTTCTTCATTATATTTTTTATCAAACCAAAGTTGCTTTGAACTTCGGACTACACTCAGAGACTACTTTAATTATTTCAAGTTTTCGAGAATATTTGCGCTGATATTTGACCTGGTGAATGTTTTCATTTTCATTTGCACTAGTTTTCATTTCATGCGGCTTCCCGTTGCTTTTCCTCTGTATACAGAAAAAAAAAAGCCGTTCTAAAATCAAGCCTAAAATTCTTGATTCAAGCCTGCATTTTTTAAGTATGTTTTCAGGATTGATCTGAATAATCAAGCCTGTATCGGGATTAATATGGGAAAATAAGCCCAAATTACTTGATTCTCTCTCGGCCTCTCTCATTTCAATTGGTCCGATGGCTCAGTGGTTAGAGTCGCCGACCTGTTTGAAAAAAAACCTGGGTTCGATTCCCCCAGTCATTTGCTGTCACAAACATTCCCTTCATTAAAAAAAAATGTTAAAAAAAAACATTAAATAAAAAATGTTTTAAAAAAATACAATAAATAAAAAATGTTTAAAAAAAAAATTAAATAAAAAAGGTTAAAAAAAAATTTTAAAAAAAAATTAAAAAACAAAAATTTTAAAAAAGTTAAAAAGCTTAAAACCATAAAAAAAAATAAAAAAAAAGATTTAAAAAAAAAAAACCAGAATAAAAAATAAAAAAAAAACCAGAATAAAAAATAAGTAAAAAAATTTTTTTTTTTTTATGTTTTGTTTTAAGAATTTTTAGGATTAAATTCGGGATTGAAAAAATCAAGTATTTCATACTTGGTTTAAGTAAATCCGAGATTACCCCACTTTTGTCATCGTTTCGGATTGAATCCGGGCTAAATATCCCGCTTTTTTTTTTCTGTGTAGGATAGCTGGAACCATGGAGAGCTTTTAAGGCATTTCCATTCTCGGCGCCTACAACAGAGAAAATGGCACTTGGAGCTGTTAGAGCTGCAGTTGCTGGTCGGTGGAGTGATGCATGTTGTGTGCTCGAACTCACTCGTGCCGGAGATTGCATGTCGATGCGATTTAATTGCATTTCAGACAGAGCTGCCAACGAGCCGTTTGCCAAGCGCCAATCGCCACTCGCCATATTCCACTCGCCATGTGCCGTACACCATACGCCGTGTTGAACGGAAGGAAACAACGCTAAGTACAAGTTGTCGGGGAGCATGGGGAGCTTCTACTCGTGGAGTTCGGCCTGAGCTGCAGTCGTGTATCGGCATTGTTTAAGCCATGGGTCTCAAGTGAAAGTGAAAAACAAAAGGCATCATAAAGGGCTCCCGGCTGTGGTGTAAAGTGGTGCAGTTTAATGGCCACCAAGGAACTGCAGTTGCAGCTGCACCACGGCACCGTTGCACTCGCAGAGGAAGAGCTCTAACCGAAAACTAAACGGCAAGTTTACCATTTACCTCCACACTCGACTCTAAACAGACACATGCACACGGCAGTGCCCAGCGGGTGATTAGGGATGCGGAGTTGTAGTGCCAGGGCTGTCAAAGCGTCTGCTATGTTTAAGTCCAAATCCAAATCCTCCCAATTTGCGCAGCAGTCGCCACCATTCACCGCCACTCACCATTACTAATGCAGATGCCAACTATCAGCAGTGGCAACAACAACAAAAAATAGAAAATAAGTATGTGGCAGTAATGGCAAAAACCGCCGACAAATCTGCTGCATTGCCACTGACCAGGAGCAGGGAAAGTCGAGCAGGAAGGAAGGAGGAGCGTTGAACGGACGAGAGCCCATCGAGCCGGCGGGCAAACTAACAGAGTGCTTATTTTAACGAAGTTACAACAACTTCTGCAATACAAACAGTAATGCCAGGCAGATTCACACTCGACACAACACACACAAACACACACACACACACGTAGTGAGACACAAATACTTACGCCAATATGGGATATACAAATTGTAAAATCGCAATGCTCCTGAAAGTAAGCAACGGCCGGCGAAAGTCAAGAGGCAACAACTACGCTTAGATACTCTTAGCTGATAACATTATTTCGAAAGCTCCTCAAAATTGAACACAGACACAACTTATTTCATAAATTCTTATTTTCATCAATAGAATTCTCCACATTGAAATAAGATGGGACATGAAAATTTAAATATTTTCATTTACTCTATAATCTGCAAACAAATGCAGAATAAATTTATTATTATTTTATGAATTCAAACAATTTATTTCTGGTGAAGATTTCAAATTGATCAAAACCTCAGATCTTGTGAAATCTTCTTTTAGTAACATATTCAAGTTATTTATTTAAACAATTTACACATGAATTAACTCACTAGAATCAGCAATACGACTTCACCTTTGAAGAAATTCTGTACATCAAATATCAACAAAATCATACTTAAATAAGTTTCTTATTGTCATGTAACGCAACGTGTCAGACTAAAACAATTAAAAAAAAATGAGAAACGCTTTTAAAATTCAAAAACAAAAAAAATGTTCTAACATTATTTTAAATAATTTTAAAATAATTTAATATTTATTTTTAATCGAAAAGATCGATTGATTTTACCTTCTTCACAACATATATTCTAACTGAATTGCTACTCAGATTCCAAGAAAATTGTTTCTTACATTTTGACTGTTCTGATTTTTTTTTGTCACGATTATAACATGACAAGGCTGTGATATGTCCATGTATAAATAATCGACTTGACTAAAAAGGTCCTGTTTATATATTTTTAACGTATTATATATTGTTTAATTTTAAACTAAAAGCACTAAAACTGATTTTTTTTTATATTACACATTTTAATATTATTCGAACCTTACTTAAAGGTTTGCATGACCAAAGAACGCAGAGTGTATGAAGCTGATGTTGCTCTCCAAATGTTGGCGCACCGTCTGTGCAAACTACTGGCTAGGGGTACGGTGGGGGAGGCTTTGGGTGGTGCTGGGTAGGGGGTAATGGCTTGGTTTCTGTGCACCACTAGAAACTTTACGACATGCAAAAATTGTGAGCAGAGAGCGGATATAATTGTCGGTCTTCTCGTAACTTTGCCGTGGGGAGTAGATTAGTTGATTTGTACATACACACATACACACACAGAAAACACACATGTACACAGACAGTGGTGCACACACATACACATAGTCGTCGAATGGTTTTCGTTGTCGGCGTCGAGTAAAACGAATCCTTTTAACCAAATGATATGCGCTGAACAATTGTTCGCTGCTGCAGTCTCTATATGTATTTGTGTGTGTGTGGCCAAATGTGTAATGTGGGGCAGTAAGCAATAGTTTGTTGTTGTTGTTGTTGCTGCTGTACTGGGCATTGCTAACTTTCTACCACATCGCAATTTAATTTTATAGTCGAAAACACACAGCGCCCGTCTCTGTGGCTCAGCGGTTGCCATTGCTCTGCTTCCGAGTTTGTGGCCCAGTCCATAAAAAAGTTGACCGTTTGTTCAGCTTAGCTCACCTACCTCCCCCCCCTGATTTATGGACATTTCTGGGGCTAAGCAAATCAAAACTAAATCATAAACGATTAGTTCACTGGTCGACTACACTGATTAAAACAAATAGACAAACCATTCGTGCTCCCAGTGCTTTCAGTCCCCCTCTCTGTCCTTTTCTCCTTACTCCCCCTACTATTACTGCAGTGGCCAGTTTCTATCCCGAGGGCCATCTCAAATCAGGTGGTAAGCACATACATGACTGAGCAATGCAGATGAAGAGCTGAAGAGCTCGACGAAGCCCAGGTAATGTGCGGACGAGTGGCCGAGTGGTTCAGTGGTTCAGAGGTCAGAGGGTGGTCTGTGGTGCTCCCACAGTTAGTCTGTAATTTGATTTGATTTTTCGATTCTGAACTGGGAAATGTGCCAATGAATTTAACAGGTTGCACTGCTCGCATACTATTAAATGATTAGATCATGAAAAGTCACAACATGATGCAAAGTCAATTGGAAACTCGCTAAACTATTTGAGGGTATTCCATCCAAATGATAACTGAACTTTTAAGTCTATCGGGGCTGCCACAGAAATCGCTTTCGCTTGAATTTCTCTTCAATTTCATTTCGCTGTGCCACACGTCAAATCGCAGAATAAATTTACGCGTATTAAACTAGCGCTAAAAACGCTGGCGTCCGATGCTGCCACCTAGTCCGATTCAGATTTTCAAAGTCAGGGTCAGCGATGCCATATTTTTTAGTTAGAATTCGAAGTAATTTATTTAAAAAAAATTTATGGAACCACATCAGTTTTCTTTAAATTAAGCATTAAAAAATAAGTCTTTTGAGGTAAAGTAAGTTTTACCGCAAAAATCTTTTAACTTATTGTGCAATTGGTGAAAACATTTTTCTCGAAGAGCTGCCAGACTAATGCCAAACAATTGCTAGAGTTGTCGAGTAATTTTTATTTTTTCGCGCCAATAACTTTTAAATTTTTTTCAGCTAAACAAAATCAATTATTACATAAATAAATTAAATTATATTAATTAAAAAGAAAAAAATTAAAAGCCTGTTGTTCTGCAATTATAAACTTAATAAAGCTGCTATGCAAAACCTTGGGTATTTTAATCTGAGAAGGCGTCAACCCTAAGCAGCCAAGTTCGAAAAGGTTGGTGAAATTGCTAAAAAATATTAAATCATTCGAAGTTCTGTGGCACCTCGGAAATTTCCGTGCGGAATTGCTTTCTGCGGATTTCTATTTCGCTTGCGATTTCTGTGGCATCCCTGTATACTTAAGCAAGAGGATATACGGTTAA
Organism: Drosophila limbata; assembly: GCA_963924055.1. Lineage (NCBI taxonomy): Eukaryota > Metazoa > Arthropoda > Insecta > Diptera > Drosophilidae > Drosophila > Drosophila limbata. Next base: position 3,213,180 of record OZ001353.1, on the reverse strand, counting down.
AATTTTAAACAGAAACATATTTAATGATATTCATTGAAATTAGCCATTAGTTCGAATATAAAAAAGCAAATACTAAAAAAAAAAATTTAAAAAACAAGTGGCGACAATTGTAAATTTTAGAACTTTATCAGGCCTGTTACGGTTTTCACTTTCGGCAAAATTTTGCGGATTAAATTAATTTGATATTGAGCTAGTGAATTTGAATTTGGATAGAACAAATCGATGATTTTGTCATGCTGATCACAAAATCAAAATGAAATAAAAATATTTATAAATTACTGCAATGCTTTAGGAATAATGTTGCATCATCAAATAAATAAAAATTATTTATTTGATCTTTAAATTATTTTAAGTCATCTTACCCCAAAAACTATTAAAACTCTAAATTAAAATTTTTTCGGACTTTCTCAAACTGTCTCTACCAACAATTCAAGTATTGCGAAAAGTAAAGAATCCAACTTTTTTTTTTTTTTTTAAATGCAAGTTTGGACAAGACAGTTTGTAATTCAATGCAAACCAAACAAATTATTTTTGTAAACAAGCACTGTGCAGCAATTAACAACTCTACAAAAAGATATTTTGCAACACTGAAATCAACCCGCACTTTTGAAAAACACAAAAGTTATAACGAAAGTAGGTTTTACCTTTGAAAAATGTTTCCACTTATGATTAAAAAAGTATTTGATTCATAAATTTCACATTTTGACGCAATTGTCTGATTCGCTCACAACATTTTCCAGCACTGTTCTGCTAAAAAATACTCAACACAATGTGCAAGGGAAATTTGGAGGGTAATTCGCAGGAAATGTAAAGGAATTTTAAGGGAAATTCACAAAAAAAGTGAATTAACTCCTTTTCATGCGAGGACACATAGGTATCTGATAAATAGCTGAGCCTTGTAGTGACGAAAGCGAATGCATCAAAGATGTAATAATATATTCATAAGTCTATAAATATTCGAATGGTTGTGCCTACCTTTGTGATTAGTTTGATCATATGCCTGTAGCAGTTTAGTAATTCTGTTGAAGTCACAGAGACAGATAGTAGATGGATACATCTTTGACATTGCTCGGCTTAATTTGTGAACTAATCAAGTGCAGTGCACAGATACGCAACCCCGCCCCCTGTCCGCCCTCTGTGGATGGGAGTAAGCATCCTCAGTGCTTAATATCAGGTAGACCATCTGCATATTCCACACACAGTGGCCGTTTCAATTTGGCGTGCTTGCCAGGAATCGGTTTGGAAGTACGAGTATTGACGGCAGCAAACGGCAATAAACGGAACTCGAATGCGAGTCCTTGCTTTGTCCGTGTGCCGATATCAGCATGGCAGGTTGGCAGGATACGAGCATACTATGTACTAGGAAGGGGAGTGGTACTCGGACACGCCCACCAAATGACCAACCAGCTTGCTGCTCATTGAAATGGAATCTAATCGGCTTTTGATTTTACAAGTCCTTTTCACAAAGTTTGTCGGTGGCTGCCGCTTTACTCGATGTGTGTATTACTTTATACATATGTGGGGCCAAGTGTAGGTAGCTGTAGGGTTGCAGGGTTGCCGGCGTTTGCTAAAGGGTTGCCTGAGTGTCTGGCGCAGCTCGTTGCCATTTTGCACTCGGCATAAGTATGCAATATCCGTTTCCGTTCGTTACGTTTGCTACACAGGCTCCAACTTGACTCCGACTGTGGTGAAGGTGATGCTGGAGAGTGGGAACGAGGGGAGATTGAGACCGAGACTTAGACTAAGACTGAGGAATGTTACGCTCTATTGACTCGCAGGTGGCAAGACGAAATGCTCGCTTATTGTAATAAGCATGAGTCAAAGTGCAATTTCTTTAGAGTCCAGAAAGCTGCGAGGGCGGCTTCACAAGTTGCAGAAAGTGATCACCATTGCTAAGTCCTCTAGACTTTAAGTACACACAGAAAAAGGAGGAATATTCAAGCACAAATGCCTGACAGACTGAGCTCGGTATTTCCAAAACTAAGAGCAAAAATCGTAATCCCGGAAATCTTAAAATACGATTTTTCTGGAATACTTTGAGTTAGTTTTTATAATATTTGAACTTATTCGAAAAAATACTTGTTTCTAGTACAAAACATTCTCGTATTTATACTAATTTCAACCTTGAAACTTGTTATTTTAAGTACTTTAAAAAATTAAGATCGTTTTCCACTTAATTTAAAAATAATAATACTTCTCAACAATGTTGAAATTTTAAGGACAAAACGGTAAAAATACAAGTAGGGACATACAGCCCAACTTCCCTAACTCGAATCACCACTATCCAAAGAAATAGTTCGAGTTATGGAGATATTTGACTTAGAGTACTTTTTCTTAAGTTTAATTATTTTACTGCCACTCATTTAGCTCGAGATAGAGAGAAATTCGAGCTATAGAAGTTCGAGTTATGGAAGTTTACCTGTATTTAATATAAGTATGGCACATTTTTCTAAGCGTAGATCTCTTCAGAGACGCGATAGTCTTTAAAAATTGAGTTCATAGCATTCTAAAAGCTCACCTCGCGCAGCTCACAGTACTCGTAATGTAGATACAACTGCTCAGATACTCGCAGCGAGGGCATCTTTGAGATGCTGGCAGTGCTAAGCCTTTTGGCCTATGGCACCAAATAATGTCCAGGAAGTGATAATATCAGGCGCTCAAGAGTCCTCGAACAGAAGTCGCCACCCGCCGTGCATTCAATTGGAAGAGCATTCAGCCTCTGCAAATCTCTCTTTCTCTCCCACTCTCTCTTTCTGCTTCTCTGCTGCTCTTTAAGCACATTCAAGTGCCTGTCGTTGTTGTCGCTTTATCGGGCATCAGACATTTTATTATGCCACACCCAGACGTCAGTAGCTCAGTCCTCGAAGCCCACAGCTCGTCGAGCCTTGCGTTGACCATGTTGAATCATGCGTCAATTGAAAAGCGGAAATTGCCGTCTGTCTGGCTGTGATTTTGTAAGCCGCCCGAAGTTTATTACGTTGTCAAATGATTTTCTGATTGATTTGTCACCTCTTGACCCCTGACTGCTGACTAGACTGCAACTGAATGTGAAACTGAATTTGGCATTTCTACACTCATTTCTGTGCTCATTCCTCAAGAACTACTGAGGGACGCCCGTAGACAACCACAAGCATAGTTTACGCAGTGTTATTTAATATTTAATTGGTTTGCCATAATTAGGTAAAAACATTAAAATATCTTTTATTTATGACCGAGCTACCGAGTCGTGGGCCCATCCAGTTTACAACTGAGAGTTGAGTTCAGCTTAGTTTCAGTTTCAGTTCAGTTTTGTCGAGTTGAGTTGAGTTTCCACTTATTTTTGTTAAACATCACCAGAGTTTCGGCATGCCAGGGAAAACTGTGTCCCAACCTCCAGCCGAGCTCCCCTTTCTCCCGCTCCCTCTTTCACTCCCTACTGCCAAAGAACGCTCTTTATGCATTATACATTAATTATTTAAAATGTCAGAGCAACTAGGCTAGAAGCTGGTTGCGAATGAAAACGAGTATCAACATTTGTGGCTTGGCTTACTTGCCAGTTAACATGCGGTTCAAAAACAACTGAATTTCGCCAATTTAATTACTTTATTCAAACTAAACTGTGTGTGAATATAATTGTCTTTATTCTTTGGACTTACTATAAGTCGATCATTGATAAATAAAGTTTTGTCCTATTTGGCACTTGATTTGTCATTTAAATGCCTCATTAAATCCCAATAATTTACAATATTACTAATGATCCTCGAAATAGAAATCACCTGATGCTCATATACTTTTTAGTTGATTTATATTTCCTAGAGGTTTTTAACTTTACTAATTTGTATTGATCTGATTGGGTTTTTCTGGGTTTTCCCCAATCCTTGCAACAAATGTTGGATCAATTATAATTCCTTTGCATATCCCAGATTTAACTTAATTAACTTAATTTATTTCTTTTTAGTGAACAATTAAAATTTACATTAACTTTATTTATTACTTTTAAATTTTAGTTCTAGTTTAATTCATTAAATTTAATTGTCATATTTCTTTTACTCTTTGCAGACTGCTTTTAGTCGTGCTATAATAATAAATAAATTAATAAATTTTGTTGTTCTTTGTAAGATGCAAGATTCTTTACATTGTTTTTCCAATTCCATTTATGGTCCTTTCAAGCTTTACTTATTATTGTCTCTATGTATATTTATTTTATTGATAACTTGGTCGTCTACTCTTCGTAAAAGTAAAATAAATAAACAGAATTTTTGCTTTCTAACCAAACTCGGTAATCATATTATATAAATATACCCGCTTCATCATAAGTCACTTTTTATGGTAATATTGAAATACTCCAATAAAACGTTAACAGAAATGGGGCAATTCTTAAAATCCAAACCAGCTCATTTTTATCTTCGTAATTTTCTCTTTGCTGTAATCTCTCACGCATTTGTACAATTCTTACGCTTTTGGGAACTCCCCAGCAGCGTGACCGCATGTGAGTTTTATGAGTAGCTCAAAGTTAACTTAGCGTAAAGCATCTAGGGATTGAGAGGTGGGCGGAAAGCATCAGTTCTGCTAACTGTATAAATATGCACGTACGACTAAGCGTTGGCCAACTGCTGAAGCTGTAGCTGAAACTGCTGTTGTTGTTGCTCTCGTTTGCCGGAACAATGACGAGAGAAATTTTGACTCTTGGACGATGGCTCAGCTCAGGTGCAGTCGTCGTTCTTCTTCCTCATTCCGTTGCCATCATAACCCAGAACGAAACGAGGTTAATTAATGAATTGTTAATATCATTTGCGACCACACGTCGACACATTCCACATCATGTTGTCCTTACCAAGCTCCAATGCCGTCGCCGTCGCAGTCGCATCTGCCCCCCTCCCCATCCCCATCCCCACTCTCCTGCTGCTCCTGCTAAGCAAACAGTTGCTGCAACGATCTCTGCGCCTTGGCAGCTGCAACATAATATTATTATGTCGGCATGGGAGTGGCAAAAGGGGAAAGTTCTCTGGTTTTTTTTCGCCTTTCCTTTGCTAAGCGTCAGCTGCAATCCAATTTCGAGCAGAACAATGTGTGTGTATCTCTGAGTGTGTGTGTAGACATATGCTGCTAAAATAACAAAAAGCAACACACACGTGTGTGTGTGTGTGTGTTGAGTTGCTAGTGTGCTGCTCATTATTATTAAAATTTGTAGAATTTTTGGGTTGCAACTAAGCTGCATATAAATTCAGCTGCTTGCAGCTTTCAAAATTTTGCTGCTGCCATGTTAAAGGATGCCAGCCTGCTGCCACATCCTTCCCATCCTGCTGCTTGCCACTGCCACAGAACACTCCTCTCCCACCCAAGCAGCTCCTTCTCTCTCACTCTCTCTCACTCTCCTTTTCATACTTGCAATGAGTTTGTTGCAAGCTGCATAATTCAAAGCGCAACCGCAACTTGACAATTTGCTAGCGAGTGGCAGCAGCTGCTCCTCCTTCTGAGGAGAACAGTAAACAATGGCAAGGACTACAATTTTACCCACTTTTCGTCTATATAAATAACTCCGGCTAAAACTCAAGCGATTTGCAGAGATTATAGCTGCCATCTTGGCCACCTCCCACTCATATATTTTAAGAACTTTATCTTCCACGCGCTTGATAAACTATGATGATAAATATTTTGTATACATACTATGCAACAACTGCCACATCGAAAAAATTCTTTTAAATTTAGTAAATAAAAGACTATTCTTATTGCGCTTATCAATTCGATTACCATTCTCAATTGCAGTTGTACTCTTTTTAAGAAATACAATTTTTCAATAAAATCGAAATTGCCCGGCGAACGTTTACTGAAAATCAAAAATAATTTTGTAACAAAAATATTTTGCCTCTAGCTTTAAACAAGGTTATATGAAAGTTGTAAATATGTAAATCTATTTTACATACATTTATTTTGTACATTTTAATGAACACATTTTATAAAATTTGGCATTCATTTAATATCAAAGCAAAATTTACTATACAAAAATTTGAAGTAACAATTAACATTTGAATAATTCCAGACGAACTATTTGTGTAGAGGGTAAATTGAATATATCAATAAAAACGTCCATTGTGTAAGTAACTTAAAACTTGTTCGCACTTGTATTCTTACAAAATGAAATCCAATTTCAATCTAGAAAATTATTTTCTATCTTATCTTCATATTGTTGCTTACAATTTATCTCATTTTACCTAATTCAATACGCACGTAAGTGTCATTAGGGCTATTCCTGAAACAGATTCAGAAAGTATTTTGATTAAATCAAAGCTGCTCCATAGAAAACGTGAAGTGTGAAAATCTGGGCACACTAAAAGTTTTCAAATAATCGATTTAATTTATATTTGATTGTACATTTATGTGTCCGTTTATTTTATAAAATCCCATGCCCATTCTTATTTTTTGTTTACATTCTGCTGTGCTTTCAATGTTGAGAACGATGTAAGTTTTCTGCATTCCTACTTTTGATAATTAAATTACTTCAAATTGAAAGCAGAAAAAATACAGTAGATATTTAAGGCGGGTATGGCAGCTAGGGGGGGAATTGAAGCTGAAATACGAAAATATGATTAAGAAGACGTAGATAAAACGGAGCTGAGATTATATTTGAGTTCTATTTGTGTACTTACGTTTATTTCTTAAATTTACGAAATTTCGATTTGCTTAAATAAGTATTATCAAAATCTAATCTGAAACTGTTTCAGGAATACCCCTATCATTTATTCTTATAATTAATTCTGTTGATGCTAAGAGCCCCAAAATCCACACCACTATTCGTAACAATAGAATGCATGTTCTCGGAACAGACTTCAACATTGTAATTGAACAAGTTCCGGGAATTCGGGTAGACTACCCAGTTGTACAATCTAATTACAGTATTCCCTTTGAGGCTTATTGAGAAATCATGAAAACCTTTAATGGTGCTTGATATAAATATACATTTTTGTAAATCACAAATGCGAAACAAATTGAATTGAGTACGTGTTGTAATGGCGGCCTTTAAGTTTCAACCGAAGCAAATAGTTGGCATTAAAGCAGAGCCAAATTACAACTCTCAGTGCCTTATGCCCTTTGTAGAGTCCCAGGCAACTTCTGGGCTCCGTCTGTGCACTATACCCAAGCAGAGCTGAGCCTCAACGCCAAAAACTGAACTGAAAATCCATCAACCATAAAATTCGCAGTCAAGCGTACAAAGCGAGAGACGTTGCAAGGAGGGGGACTTGGAGGCGCCACCCGCAACCCGCCACCCGTCGCCCGCAGCTGCCTGCAGCCTCCAGAATTGTGGCGCTGCTTTAAGGCCATTAATCTTCAATGAAAGGCGTTTAATTTATTTGGTTTTAATTTAAATTTTGGCGCAGCGATTTATAGGCCAAACTTTGACGTTGCCATACGAGTCGACCAAATGCAATTGTTGTTGCTGTTGTAATTCCTGTTGTTGGCTAATTATAATGTGGAACACGCAACGGACAGTTGAAGATACACACTGACTGTAAATAAATTATAAATCTTAAATAAGAAGACTCGTTTTCGGTGTACCCTAGTTCATTTGTATCTTTGAGCAAATGGTCTCATTAATTTCAAATATATTAAAGAATGTTTGAAAATTAAGCAGATTTAATTATTGACAAAATTTTTATTTATGTAACTTTTTAATTGTTTTTAAATAATTATGTATAAATAAATAGATACTCCAGAAAAATAAATAATAGCTTTTTATTAATAATTTTATTAAAATTATACATTTTAAAGGAGATCAAATTACATTTTACAATGATATTAATATATAAATATTGGCCCATTATATTAACAATATATGTATCTACCTTACACTACCCTATAAATGCTATAAATAGATAGAGCTCATCACAATCGATTCGCAATGTTGCACAAAAGGAAATCCGCCAGTCACTTGGTTACATTAAGCATACGCCCTGTTTGTCGATGTGTTTGTATGTGTATGTGTGTGTGTCTGTGTGTGTGTGCTTTGGCCTGACTTTTTGTTAGCTCACGTTAAATATAAATATCAATTCCAATTGGCTTGGACTATCAAAACTAAATGTGAGGATTGTGCTTTGGTTCGATTGCCAGATCAATTGCCAAAGTAAAACCACGTTAGCAACATTGTGTGTGGAAGGGGAGTAGGGCAGGGAGTAGGACGGGGAGTGGGGCAATGATTGTCCCGCCTTGCCATCGTAATTGTGCCCCAAGCGCGCCACAACGCCCTCAAACAAAACAAGTTGGCGCTGCTTATCTGGAGCCTCGAATCCGCACCAGCAGCAACGGCCCCTTTGGCAGAGCTCCCAAGTTGTTGCATCCCCATCCCCATTCCAATTCCTCCACATCGTTGTGGTTATAATTTTGTGGTCTTTCCATTTTGCGGTCAACTCCAATTGGGATTTAATTTGTACTTCTTTGTTGTCGCTCGTTCGTATTTTATTGTATGCCAGGCCATACCAGTAACAATAACAACAACAAGACAACAACAAAATCGACAACCAACTACAACAATACATGACAACAACAATGCGCCTTCGATGCTCGCCATCATTTTTGGTCCCTATCGTCGTTCTTCCTCTCTCTCCCGCCCTTCCCCCACAAATTCCTGCCCTAACAACAAGCGCGATTTTGAGTTTGAGCCTCGAACCGAAAATTCAATTTTTGTTTGCAAGGCCCTCTGTATGTGGGTGTTGTCCTCTCTGTATGTGTGTATGTGTGTGTGTGTGTGGGTGTGTGTGTGTGGAAATGCAAACCGAGTTTATCCACTCGAACTGTTAATGGGCATTTTGTATTTTATTTAATGTGAAAAGTTTTTGTTGAATATTTTTGGCCCCGGCCTCATTGTGCGCTTCTCGCATTTGGCATTCGAGGCTATCGCAATCGTTGTAGCTGCCAAATCTCAGTGGCCCAAAGAGAAAAAGTTTATATTGTAATATTTTAATATTGTTGGCTTGTAATTCAAGCGATTTAATTAGCCATTAGAGTAGGTATTCTTGTTGTTGTTGCTGCCGCTGAAATAGCTAAAGATTGCTGCACTTAGAAACAAATTAGAGCAATGTTCTTTTTAAACTGGATTGGAGGCAGGGGGAAGACAGAGGCGAGACTGGTAGCCCGTTTTGTGGGGGTAATGGAGAATAATTGGGGAGACGAGCAGATGTTATTTAAATACGATAATGTTAACGCTGAATATTGAAGAAGCTGTTGGTTGATAATTAACTGGAAAGAGAGGAAATTAATCGAGATTTAGAATTTACTTTTAGCTCTACTTGTTAAGTGATTGATTTCTTCTAGTAACTTAGTTCTTCCCAGCACGATATTCATCCGATTCAAACTGATTCAAACGGATTGAAACTAGAATTTTTCGTTCCCTTTGTTCTCTTTAACTTTTTCATATGTCAAAATAAAAAATAATTTAAATTTAAAAAAGTTTAATTGAAGTTAAGAACAGAGTTTCCCGATAATTCAATTTCTTTTTTATAAGCTAGTTACTTAAATTTTAAGATTACTTAGTTTTTTTGAATATTATTTCTGTTTTATTCGTTTACAATAAACGCGTTTTTTTAAATTTTCTTCTGATACTACTCAATACTTATTTTAATTTATGTAAAAATTTATCAGAGTTAGAAGAAGAAAGTTCAATAATAAACAGTAGAGTCAGTTCCATTTTCAATCATTTCGTTCAAGAGTTCGCATTATCCTCGTCTGCAAATCTATTTTAATCTCAATTTTCTCGAAGTATAGATTTCTACAGATAACAATTCCATTGAAATTGTTTGCGGAATTTTAATTTTTAATGTTGAAAGTAAACAATATTTTAGTTATTGTTCGTTAAGCTTAGTATAATTCTATCCATTGTTTCCTCTATATTCCATATTTAGTTCATTCGATTCTTTAAATTATTATTAAAGCTTTTCTTAAGTCTCGGGAAAAACTTTATAATAAAAAAAATGGGAAAGGCCAGTTACAAGCTTTATTCATTTTAAAATATTTTTATTGCATACTTTTAGGCACTTAAATTGCTTAAAAGCTTTAATCAGCCATTAACACAGATATCAGTGTGCCAAACTTGGTTGCTCTAGCTCTTATAGTCTCTGAGATCTAGGCGCTCACACAGACGGACAGACGGACAGACAGACGGACATGGCTATATCGACTCCGCTGTTGATGCAGATCAAGAATGTATACACTTTATAGGGTCGGATATGCTTCCTTCTCCCTGTATAACGGGTATAATAAACTAATTTTTTTCGTGCTAGCAACTACCCATGTCATTTTAAGTAATTATAAAGTAATTTCCCATCTCCAAAGCAATAAATACTTAGTAAATATATATACTCGTATGACCGCACATTTTCTCGTCGTCAACCTGTGAAAGTTCGCTAACAAATTTGACAGCTTTTGGGTTGACAACACAGTTTAGAGGAGGCAATGGGAGGGGAAAGTGGGTGGATAAGGGTTGGCCACCAAAATGCAACCATGTGTGTTAGGCAGGCAGGCAGGCGGGCAAATCAAACTTTAACTAGTTGTTGGGTAATCCTGAAAGTCGCCTAGTTTACAGCGCCCCTCCGCCTTTTCGTTCCCCTCTTCCTATGCCTTGACTTACAGGCAAATGAACACGCTGAAATTTTAATAAGCCAGCCTAAAAGCAGGCAACGGCATTTGCCAGCCAATTTGCAAGTGCAGTTGACGAAGACGAAGAGTGCCAAAGGATGAGAATGAAGCTTAGAGGATGTGGTGACGTTGTCAGCGCTGCAGGGCACAGATTCGGGCTCAGGATCAGGCTCAGGCTCAGCTGCTGGGCGCTTTTAATAAGGTGCCAGCCACAAATTTTCGCGAGGACGACAAGGACAACGGAGACGAAGAGGGAGACGAAAGCGACGACTTCGTTGCATGTTGTGCTACAGTCCAAATTAGAAAGTCGCAAAGAAAAGCAAGGCAAACACTGCTGCCAGCCAGAGAAATGCCACAGCAGGAGATGAAAGAGCAAGGGAGAGGGCAGTGGCAATGAGAACTGGGAACTAGGAACTGGGAACTGCGCCGGAAATCAAGTGTCACGTGATACATGCAATGCAACAACCACGTGCAGCAATAAATTGCATGTGCCGAGGCAGCAACAAGAGCTGCCAGAAGAACTTGCTGTGTGTGTGTGTGTGTGTCTGTGTGTGTGTCTGTGTGTGTGTCTGTGTGTGTGTCTGTGTGTGTGTGTGTGTGTGTTATGTTACTAATTATCTGACGGATTAGCTTAATTGGTAACAAGTGCACTTGCAGCCACACTTCACTGCGACTCTGCGGCCAACTACTCGAAAGTGGTATTAGCCTACTTTTTTGGGCGGCTCGGCACAAATTTTCGGATACCCTCTCAGATGTGTGTGTGAGTGTTTCTGAGGGCAACGAGTGAGTGTGTGAGTGTGAGTGACTGAGTAGATGAGTATACGAGTATATGAGTATGCATGGATGGCCCACACAGTATGTGGTTAGTTGGCGGTGCAACTTCAACTTGTGCCTCAGTTGCAACTGCAGCAGCAGCCGTCCGACTACCAGTTATAATTTTCAAGTGAAATGGGCTTAAAAACTTTTGCGGTCAGGTTAACAAATTGGAATTGGTTAACGCAGCTGACCAGCGGCAACGGGAACCACAATCAGAGAATGATTAAAGAGTTAAGTAACAACAAAGAGCACTTCAACTTAAAAAGACATGTGATTTATTGAGACTTGAACCCATTCTAAATTTGGGGTAGGTTATAAGGGGTATAATAGCTTTGTGAGCACATACAGCCAGTTAAGTAGCTGCTGTGAATATATAAATTAACTGTACAAGATGAGAATTTTTTTTTGTTACAAGCTCACAAAAAGTCATCTCCAAACATATAAAAATTATATATTTTTGATCAAGTACAACACCATCAAGAATACACTTACATTTACTGACATTGTACTCGTAGACTTTTCTGAAGTACTGTTGCTAGGGGAAAGTTACACTAAATGTATTTGAAATAAACCAGGGACTGCAAATAATGATTTTTGGAAAAAAAAAATCATTTACTTATAATAACTTTGAGACACCGAGAAAAATACCAATATTCATCTTTATGGCTAATTTATGCATTTTCACCATACATTTTTCAAGTTTTATAGATTTGCTTACAAAAAACTGATTAAATATAGGATATATTTACTTCTCAACCAATAATCATCATTTTGTGAGAAAAACTATAAAACTTGATATTAATCATTATTTCAAAATTTGTTTAATAACACTTATAATGACTACAGTCCCTGAAATAAAAAAATTGATTCCAAATAGGCTTATGCAGCCCTGAGCTTTAAAATTAATATACTCCTTGATGCTATCTCATAATAATTACAGAAGAATATTTTGCACAATGCAAAGTAAAGCGAAGAAGAAGCAGTTCTGAATCTACAAAGTGATTTTATAGGTAAGTATGTATGATTATTTAGACTTAAGGCTTGCATTTATTGTGATGAGCAAAGCATGATTAGTTTAAAAATCAGTGGAAAGATTGAACAGACAATATCTTGCCAAAGCGATTTATTCCAGATACGTAGCGTATTTCAAAACATTCAAAGTATTAATAGCTTTCAAATCCATTGGTTTTATCAAAATTAATAAGTTCGTTCTCTTTTGAATCGATATTGTATAATTTTTGCACTCAATTCACATATATTTTGGTCTGATTGCGCGTTTTTGGCATTGAACAAAGTATATTCATTTATAAATTTTAATTCTGTATTTAATTTATTTTTATTTAATTGTAATATGTATATGACTTTAATTTTAAATGACAATAAATAGTGCTCAGGGTATCTAATTGTCGAGCAGACTTGACTGCAAAGTTCTTACGTCATTTTCATTATATGAATACATTCGAAGAAGGAAACAAGTCACATAATTGTTACCTCTTTACAGGCCCCGCAGTCACAGCTTTTTGCAATGATTTCAGTCATGTGCCTGTGTCTGGGCAGTAAATGCTGCTCACACCTTTTGCCAACGACTTAATCAACTTGGCCCAAATAACGTAGACGGGGCAACAAACAAGGGCCAACAAACAAGGGCCAAAACCACGTTCTATGTTCTGGGCATATTTTGGGAAACTTGTATGCCAGTTCTTTCTCGCCTCTGTTTTCCTTCTTTTTTTGAGGAAATTTGTTTATTGACACTCTGTTCTGTGCTGCACATGACAGCCAAGACACTCGTGAACATGGCCAACTGGCATCCAATTGGTTGCCAATTTCCATTTTGCCTTTTGCCAAATTACTGACTTCGTTTCGAGTTCTCTCTCATACTTACCTGCAACCTGGAGAGTAGTTGGAATTGCAATCGACTTGAAATGCATTTACAATTGAAAAGCACAAGTCCTTGGAGCGAGCTGGATCATTTAGGCCAGAGTTGCCTAGCTATAAGCCAAGGCCAAATTAATTGATTGCAATACTTTTGATTGATGACATTGGCAGTCTGCGTTTTCAATCATTTATTAACGAGTATCTGTTGAAGCAGCTTAATGAAAGTTTGCTCAAAGCTTTTCTCAAATACCCCTCTCTCTTTCTATCTCTTTCTCTCTCTATCTCTCTCTCTTTCTGCCTGTCTCCACATTGAATCTCTGCTCTGCTCTCTCTACTTCGATATGTACTTTGTGCCTTGAGCTAGCTTTTTCAGGGGCGATGATTCCTTTATTATTCATGCTCGTGCCGGAGTTGAACTGACTTTTCATGTGCTTTGCTTTCCATTGTTTGCAGTTTTCTTTTTGCACACACCATGGCTTAACATGAATAGTAAATAGTGTCCCACCCCTCCCTCTTTTCTAATCCCCACGCTTCTCCTCCATCGGGTCAATCTATGGCGCTATTTCGACGGTTTAGACATCTGTCCACCAAAAAAACTCTAAAAACTCAACTGCAAATTCAGTTTCAGCTTCCTATTTTCTTATTCTTCTTGTGAGTCATCTTGCTCTCCATCTCTGTTTTCTCCTTCTTATTTATTCGGCTTGGCAGCGCATTTGCTTTGATAAAATATTGATTGCGGTCTCACTGCGCTTCTCTTTTAATGCTCAACATGCGTGTCAGCCTCAAACTCAAACTCAACCCCAACCGCACCTTAACTCAGCTTCCTCTACCTTGTCTCTCCTGAGTCTTCTGTTTTGCTTTGCTCCTGTTCCTTGGCTGTCTGTCTACCCGACAGTTGCCTCAATCGCTTTATTGTTTATGGATTCTCACTCGAATATCAACAGAAACAGGGCCAACTTGCAACTGCAGAATCAGCTGCAGCTTCTGCATCAACTTTAAGTTGGCAACTATCAAAAATCGTCGTTAACCCTTGACAGTCAATGTGCCTAAAAATATTCATTTTTTTGTTTGCCTGAATAAGGATTACCTTAGGTCACAGCTTCCACAAAATAAATATAAAAGCTATGTAGGTGTACAATTTTTTTTTTGAATCAACCTGAAGATAAACTATAAAAAATATTCTGTTAACAATTAACTGATAAGTATCTCTTATCACAATTAGTTCACATTATAATTATTTCAAATTTCATTGCCCGCCCTTGATATAGATCGTTAAAATAATATCATAATCTCCAACCAGGTTATAAAAAAATTGGTGAAATTTGTAAATACAGTTGAACTTCTATAATTCGAATTTTATCTTTAACTGGAGCTTAATGAGTGGCAGTAATATCAATAAACTTAAGAAAAATAACTATAAGTCGAATATCTTCATAGCTCGAACCTTTTTATTGGATAATGGTGATTCGAATTTGGGAAGTTCGACCGTATTAAATCAAAATTTCGTTAAGATCAAACATTCATTGTTCAACCGGTCTTGTCAGAAAAAGAATAATTAAAAATGCCTTTTAGTTCAACTTAGAGGATGTTACAAAAACTTTTAAATACTCGACTTTGAACTTAACTTGTATGATTTTACATGAAATCATGATATGACTCTGGAAAATCCACATCTACGGAAGGCAATTACCGATACTCAATATGTTTTTTCTGCGCTCGAATATTCTTTTAAATACACCGTGTTATTATAGTCAGCTGAAAACCTTAATCCGCCACTTAAAAGAACCGTATCACTCGGATATATACTGAAGAGATGACTACCTGGAAAAAAAATATAATGCAATAATTCCGTTATTTTTTGTTAACTGTGGATATCCATCACTTTTTTTATAGAGACACCAAAAATAAGTTAATAAAATATTTAAATATCATTGGTGCGTTGGAAAAAGAGAAATTCGATTGGGTTAAAGCTCACACACACACACACACAGAGGGACACACAGACAGGCAAATTGGTTACCTTTAAGCGTGTACCACAAGCACACCACACTCAGCACACTCGCTCACTCGCACACCGCAGAAACAACGCACGCACGCACGCAACGCACGCAACGCAGCGTGAAACGCGTGAAGAGCGCGCGCGTCGCAAAGTGCAAAAACAGCGTCCGGGGGGATTTGACTGCGGGGATACGAAGGATGCTCGTGTTTCTGTCAGACACTGTTGCCACTCCTGTTGTTGTTGTTAGTGTTGCTGTTGTTGCTACTGTTGTTGTCGCAGTAGCTGGCAGGCTTATGTTTTGGAGATGCTACGTCAATTTCATACATATTCAGCTGCTGTGTCGACTGCGTTCGCCCGTTGACTGCTGCTGGGATTTTGCGGCAATTTCAAATACAAATTGCACTGTTTTTATGGCTACAAATGCCTTTTTGTCATTTTTTAACCTCTCTCTCTCACTCTCTCTCTTTCTCTGTCTGTTTTTGTTGGTGTAACCAACGACAGTTTGTACAAGGGTCTCAACGACGTTGGCGACATTCGAACGGATTTCATTTTAACAGTTTCAGGCAACGTTAATCCCCAATACCCAAATGCAATCGGTTGTCACTGTGTCTGTCAGAGTCTCTTTGTGTGCGTGTGTGTGTGTGTGTTTAAGTCAACCCCAAAGGCCAGAACCAGGGGCAGGGATTTATGGTTAAGTATTACTCGAAGCATATGCAGCCATATAACTGAACCTGAGTCTGACTCTGACTCTGATATTGATCCGGAACGCAGTGTCCAAGCATTATTCTCATTGAGCTACATTCGCTGAGTTTTCAGTTAGTTGAGAAAGAGTCGGAAAAAAAATAATAATGAGAAATTCGTTTATCTTAATTGCTTTAGTTAAGTGCATTTCAAATTGCCGACATTTGCGGCCTTCAATTGACTTTTAATTGCACAATTTGCACGAATAGTGTGAATGTGTGTGTGTGTGCTTTTGCTTGTGTTAGCTGTGTTTTAGTTAGTGTTAGTTGTTGTTGGTTTTGTCCAACACACATCAACACCAAAATGGTTGGTTGGCTGACTGGCCAAAAGTTCTCAGCCTCGATTAAGACGACAAACAGACGAACCACAGACAGTTAGAAACCTTTTGGCACTGACAATCATCACAATGCTCTGATACTCTGTGATGATGATGCCGTCTCTTCAGTTTGTTGAGTTTTGAGTTGGTGACGACGACGCTCATCATGGTAATGCTGACGACTGTACGAGTAACATATGAAGTTTTGGGCTGGAGATGGACCAATTGAATCACGGTGAGCACATGCAGTTTGAATAAAATAAATAAATTATGCATATTTTGGATCAATTGTTATAGTTTAAATATTCCCATTTTGTTTTAATTCTCTTAGAAGTTCCATTTCTGTATTATTTTGCAAGGATAAATTGCAAAAACTTGTGTTTAGCACTTTTCTTACTTTTAATTTTGTGAGGAAGTACGATACGATACGAGATCAGGAACTCTTTCAAATCCTTATTTTAAATTACACTTGGGTGCTAGTTTCTGGACAACTGGAATTTATAAGAGCTGGAATTGGCGAGTCGCTTCTGTTCTGGATCATGATATTATCCCCAAGGCTGTAAACCATCAAAATTTTGGAAAAGATCGGTTCGGTTATTCGAGGCGACGAGAAAGACTTAGGTAAGTTTTAAATACCGGTTTATCAACCCCCTGAACCTAAATGTGTAAATAAATACGTAAATAAATATATAAATAAATATGATTA
The DNA here is from genome assembly GCA_963924055.1 of Drosophila limbata. Taxonomy (NCBI): domain Eukaryota; kingdom Metazoa; phylum Arthropoda; class Insecta; order Diptera; family Drosophilidae; genus Drosophila; species Drosophila limbata. The sequence goes on along the minus strand of OZ001353.1, from coordinate 3,196,122 downwards.
TACAAAAAATAATTTTTTAAAAATAATTAAACTTATTCTATCGATTAAGAAATTAATTATTACTTTGACTTGTATTGAAAGTCTGAAATATTTGCCCGACATTGGAAAAGTATGAAATTTACGTACAATAATTAATTTTGCTTGGAACCGAACCTATAATGTAAGTAAGCGGTAAATGTTATCACAGCTTTGGTTCACTTGATTGCGTTGCCAATCTCTTCAAGAGTGACTTGTTTTCATCATCAAATCACAGTCAGTCAGTCAATCTCCTCGCACATCTCTAAAAACGCACTAGCTCCTCAATCCACAGTGCAGCCACATCACAACTTTCTCTTCCCCCTCCCCAACTCAGCCCCCCCCCCAACTCTCACTCAGTATGCATGTTGCTGGCATTTGCATATTCTCTAATTTGGCTAGTTTGGCAATTGCGGCCGATTTTGCAAAACGTTATTTGCCAAGGGCGTCTGGGCGGGCTACTGGCATGGTCACCCTGAACCCTCAGCCCACCTGCCTCCCTGCCACCCACTCGGAATGGCCTCACAAGTATTTAGTCTATGACTAGATGAGTGGTTTGAAGTGTGCCCAGCAACAGAGATAGAGAGAGAGAGACAGAGAGTGATCCATCTGAGCTGTGCCAATGTGCAATGTCTCGTGTCGTGTGAATTTGTTTAGTTTGAAGTGGTGGCCAAAGAGCAGAGGTCAAAGTTTTGCACTCCTTGCTCTCGAATCGCTCCAGCTGGCAAGCTGGCAGCTCACCTGCTCAGTCCATAAATTGTTGGTCGACCTGTGCGACGATTTGTGGGCCATGCTGACTTGATGTATGGCTTTTTATTACTCTCGTGCTCGCAGCGAACCGAAACGAAGCCGTATCGAGCTCTGTTCAGTCAGGCCAATCACATTATGAAAGCAACCAATTTTAATTACGACCATTACAACAAAACGCTCGAAAAAACCGCAACAACAACAACTATAACATTAATGGAGAAAATGTCGGCTAATGCCAGGGCCAAAACTCATTTAGCCGCGTTAAAGTAATTACAATTTATAGGCCACAAAAATCCGTAACACGACATAAATCCAAATGAACGCGCAAAACACCTCTCCTCCTCCTCCTTTTCCATCCTCTCTCATCCTTCTGCTTCTGTTCCGCTTCTTGGCCGCATGGAGTTAAAAATTTTAACCACATACACAAAGAGTCACAGAGCAAGCGACACCTGACAGCCGACAATCCCCCCACCCAATTCTCTCCTCTCCTCCTTGCAGACCTCCCCCTTATCCCTTCATACCGTGTCTTTATTACACCGGCAAAGGCAACGCGCGATAAATAAATAAATAAATGCCGCCTAACAAGCCGCAAGCAGGCGAAATTTGTTGCAATTCATTGACTTGGCGCACAGACGCCAACATAAATTCCAAGGGCCTCTCACAGCCTGTAATATATCGACAGCAGCAGGAACGGCAATAAGGCAACCAGTGTTGGCAACGAGCTTAGCGAAATGGCCAAGGCAAAAGACCATTGACTACATGTGGGCTCAGCATTTGGCATTGTAATAACAAAGCCACAAAACCAATCAAAAATATCAAAACAATTGTACGCACTTGGATTAGCAATTGCGACACTCAAAAAAGAGCACAAAGAAATAATATTAGAAATTTATTATGAAGACTTCGAAATCTCATAGATCCCACTAAGTTCAGAGCTGCCGCAATTCATAATGTAGTTATTTGCGAGTACATCTCTTTAACACGCCTCCATCTCCGCTCTGATAACACACTTTTATTTGGTTTAAAAAAGAACTTTGAAGACTGAATTTTTTAATCAGAAGAGATTGACAAATTCACTTTTGCGACTGTATTAAACTGAAGCTCGTGAAATTTTGAGCTGAGCTATCGTTTTTATACCGAATGCTTAAAGCTAATCCAAAAATGTCTTATAATTTCTTTCCATACGATAATCAATTTTATAAATCTTTATGATCTTTGCCAATAATAAGTTCTCAATATAGGTCAGATTTTCTAGTATTTTCTTAAGATTTCCAGTTTTGAAATTAAATAACGAAAGCAATGACAGTTGACAATGTCAGTTGTCCAAGATCTAAGCTGCAAATTAGAAAGAACACAAAAGCCACAAACTCGAAGATCTCAGTAGAATAAAGAATATCGTTTAAATAAACATTATTTTATGTGAATATTTGAAATATAATAAACCAATTTTGTATGATTTAGTATGACTGTATGATTTAGTAAAAAAATTTTCAAAAATCTCTTTGCTAGTATTTTTGATAATTTTTTGAATAGTACAAAAAATTACAATTTTTACCCATTTTTCGTCCTTTTTATACAAAAGGTGGTTTTTTAGCACTTTTCAAAAAAATCAATAAAAAACTAGCGAACAGATTTTTGAAAAAAGATTTTGCAGTCGCTTTTAGAATTGTTTAGAGAAACTTTTTGCACTAAAACATTTTTTTTTGAGACCGAGGAAAAAAGTCAAAACAGTGGACTTTTACAAAAATTAAAAATTTTTAATGGGTATTAAATGGGTAAAGGGAAGTTTTGTATCATTCAATGGCATTTCCATTGATGTCAAGCTTTACATAAAGTAAGTTCAAATTATGCGTAGCTTACACTTTTTATTTGTAAAAATGGTTATGCCGATGACTGTAACAATACTACTTATAACAGAAAATTGTTAATTTTGATGGCAATATCTCAAAAACAAAATCTCAGAATCAGTTCAAACAATGGCAGATATAAATTACAATTTTCTGATTCAACTCTTTTAGAGATAACAATTATACAAATATAAGAAGATTTACAATGATTTATATCTATTTAGACACTATTTTAAAACAGAATATGAAACATATTACTTGCCTAATAAGATTTAATTTCACTTAAATATACACTTACAGATTTTGTTACAAAGACATAACAGCCTTAGCTAAGCTTTAAAAAGTCAACAAAAAATATTTGAATCATTTTATAAGTAAGTTGAATATTAAGTATACGCATATTCACTGTGAAGTAATAAAACTGAAACACAGATAATAATGTGAAAAATAGATTTTATTTAGAGAAGAGACGAAAACATTTTTAATTATCACTTTTAAATAGTTTTAGTTAATTAATCTCACAAATGAGCATATAAAATATTACGCATACGTTGGTCAAACTTAAATTGTGATAGCAAAAAAAGTTGTCAGTATACAGCAAAACATTTAATTATTTGGAGGTCAAAAAATAATGTTACTAATTTACCTTCTTTGCAGAAACTGCTATGAAATGAACTTGGGCTGGTTTCTTAACCCTTAGGACACATCAGCTAGCCTCTTTATTTTTATAGCCAACAGATTTGCCCTTCGCAAGTGGCAAGTGTAGGTCTTACACGCAGCTAATCTACCCACTTTTAGCATTTTATGTGAGCTCAGTGTATAAAAAAGGCGAACTGACAGCAACTCAAGGGCATCTGTACGAAGGAGAGAGGGAGAGGCAGAGAGAGAGAGGTGAGAGTTCATATGCCCGGTCAGCACTCTGTGACCTTCTTTTGGGCTGCCGCCTTAACTGTTTATCAGTCTGACAGGCAACAGAAAATTGAAGGCCGCTGCCATTCGGCCGGTCGGTCAACAAATCAGCCGATTTAACTGTTTTTCTAGCAAGGATGCAAATTGCAGAAATCCATCACACAGCGTTTGCTTTATGGCAACTGGAGGCTGACTGGCTTAATCGTCTGGCTACCAATTCCACACCTACTTCCACTAACACAGTCGCTGTTCTTTCATTTCCTCCTCCTTCGGGCCGACACCTGCCCCGTCGCGTCGACTGTTTTAACGCCTCGCTGCATAGCGTCGTCCTGGAGAGGAAGAAGGAGATGGAGGCGGAGGCGGACTAGGCCAGGAGCTAAAACCACCCGCCGGCAGGCAAAATGCCGTTCGTTGTTCTTGCGCCCAGTTGACATGCTCACCGACGACTAGTTTCTAAACTTTTCTTGCCCATTGTTCAAAGTTTTGCTGCTGCCGTCGCTGTTGCCTTTGCTTTTGCCGTTGCGATATTGCTGGCAAATTCAGAGATTAGTCTTCCACTTGGCTAAATCTGCAGCAGTGGGCAAAAGTTATGGCAACGGCAGAGCCATGGCCAGTTATGGCATAAAGAAAGCGACCAGGCCCGATACCTGGCCAGAACCATGGGATGCCCTTACTTTACTTTCGCAGTCCAGTTGCCAGTTGCCAGTTGCCGGTTGCCAGTTTCAGGTCCCTTGCTGTGCCCACGGGGCATGCCTGTATTTGTGTCTCTTTATTTGTATTAATGGCACTTGCGCAGCCTGCGGCGCGACTACAATAAGTAATTTGATCGAGTACCGAATGGAACACAACGCAATGCCTACCCTCCCCACATTCTTCCCCTCCCACCTTCTCTCCTCTTATCACTCGACGATTGCATCGCCTTTGCATTGTGCAACGAGCTGGACCAGACAACGAAATGAATTTTTAGAAATTTGAAATTAAAGCAGAGACAAACTGAAGACCAAATGCTCTCCGAAAATCAATGAAAATACTTGTATGTATAAGAAAAGAAAAATCCAATACTACGAAAATATATTTCAAATAAATAAATCAAATGTTTGGATAAATACCAAGAAAATAAACTGAAATAACTTTGAACAAGTTAATTGAAAATTCTTGCAGTTTTGATTACATTTCCATGGCATGCAAAGCGTATTGCAAAGTGATTGTACTCGGACTCCAGCGGTGCAACTTACCTTGCGAATCGAGCATCGAGCATCGAAATGGCAAACGGTGCACGAACACTGCAATGGATTCTAAGCCCCAGCTGGTAACTGTGACTGCAACAACGACGGCAACTCCAACTGCGACGGCGACGGCGACGGCGACAGCGACAGCGACTGAGACTGCGATTACAACTGGTTCAGTAGCCAAAGGGGCAGCAGCTATAGCGATAAGGAACAACGGCAGCCGAGTGCAAGGGATTAAACACTCTAGATTTTATTAGATAAAACTCAGTGAACAGCTAACGAAATGCCTTTCTTGTTGTCTCCCCTCTCCCTCTATCTCTCTGTCTACCTTCCTGCCACTCTTCTCCTACTTCCCACTCGTATCTCATAAATTCTGTGACAAATGCAGGTACAAAGTTTCGTTAGCCTTGGTTAAGTGCAAGAGGGCCGAAAATCCCAGTTAGCTAATTGCACAACTTTAAGCCAGAGCTCGTGTGCCGAGTTGGTCGCGATTTAATGCCAATTGATTCGGTGCGAAAACATTTGCATTAAGTTGTCAGATTTACGGACAAACTGATTAACCCTTATTGTATGACTTAACTGCAAGTGCAGAGCAGTTAAGAAAGGGAGCGGGCTGGGAAATTGTGATTGGGTTGGGAATGTCATTTGCTCAGTTTCTGCCTTGTTTGTCCCTGCATAATATTTTCAGTTAAGTGCGTCAGTTGTGGTAACAAGTGACTCGAGCTAGTTTTGTTATTGAAATGAGTGTCGCACACCCACACACTCACAAAGAGACAGACTTACACTCATCATAGATACAAGTGCAGATACACACAGTCACATCCACATTCACATACACACACACATACACACACACATTCACATTCACACGCGCAACCAACACTCGCTCGCATGCATAAGTAAACAAACATAAACATTTGCTCCAACACGCCGGGTATAAAATAGCATAACAAGCAGCAACCACAAAAGCAACAACAAGGATCACAAGAATCCAACAACTAATAAAGCTAACCATAACCGGAAGATACCCTAGAAAAATTGACAAACTCCCGACAAATTTGAGTTGATAAGCTCGGGTATTTTGACATACGCAAATAAAGTTATAAAGTGAAAAAATTCTCTTGAATTATGAATATTTTAATAAAATATATAGAAAAGAATATATATCTTTATTTTCAACAATTTTTAATTAATAATGATTAATTTAATAAATTAATTAAAGAAGAATTTGCATAGACTAAAAAAGTGCTAACTACATTAGTAATTTTGTGTATTTTCCAATGCCATGGGATAGGAAACAGTATTTTAAAGTCTACTACTTATATAAATTCTGTTTGACACCATTGGTCTAAGGACACCTTCGCAAATGTATTTCATAACTGTTTAGTCCTCTCACTCTTACTTTTTTAAAATAACTTTCAAAAAGCTTTTATAGTTGCTAACAAAACAATTCTAAATTTGGATTTTATAAACTGCGTCAGAATAATAAATTAAAAACTATTTAGTCTATATATTATAAGCTTAAGTTTGAATTATTGTATAAGACAGGTTAGGAAATGCTTTGAATTTCTCATAACATTTTCTGAGTTTTGGATAAATTCAACATTAAAAAGATAATCAAAATTTATTTTAGCTCATTATATAATAATTAAAGAAAATTATAAGTATATTGTAAAATATTTAATTTATAGACTTAGTATCAATAATCAATTGAATAATTTTCTGTCAAGTTAAAATATTTGAAACTTGAGATTGAATTATTTTTGGACAAAAGATAACAATAATATTAATATTCAATTATAATATTAATATTTAATATAATGTTCTAAAAATAATTGTTTATTTAAGAATCAAAATTTACCCAATCATATTCTTAAAAGTATCAGATTGAATTATGTTCCAAAAACTTTAACCAATTATGTTGATTCAATATAACATTTTTTTAGAGGCTGCGACGCCAATTGATATTGCACAGTCCGTATTTATTTTTAGCTTATGCTATTTACTCAAACTCGAACATTGTAGGGTATTAAAACCGCATCAAGTGCCACAAAATTTGTTACTGCGCTTTGAAGCTGCTGTCGCGCGTTTCTTGCTGCGGCTGCGGTTGCCATCATCTTTGCCTTATTACCACAGCTTTTCTTTTGTGAACTGTCGCTGGCACCTTAACGAGCTGTTGCCAGGTGAAAAAGAAGGAGAGGCCGCGAGAGCGAGAGGGAGGGAGAGGGAGGAAGCAGCTCGACAAGAGCTCGACAACTGGAATAGAGCTCGAATAAAACCTTTTGGCTGGCCATGCAATTAAATTGCAAGTTGTGCATTTCGATGTCGCCTCTAAGCAATTGACAGGCTGCCACTTGAAGGCTGACATGTAATACAAATGCATATATTCACAAACACACATAAAGTGACATACTTATTCATCCACATGCACACACACACACACACATTTACACACAGTCGAGTGAACATGCAATCAATTAAATTCGTTGTAAATTCAACGGCTTATCTGCCGTAATCAATCTTAATTTTCCACTTGACATGCAGCGACGAAGCAAAGGCTGCAGAAAAGGAACTACCCCAATTCTAAGGAGGCAGCCCCCTTACTCCGCGAAGACGTTCACTCTGTCTTCTCCTTCTCTGATATGTAACTGGACTCACATTACGTATACGCAATGCGAACCCTTTACGCATTTTAAATCAAAATACATTTCCGGCAGTCCCACAAAGTAGGCAAAGTACGATTTATTGGCAAAGTATGAGCGCCAAAGCACTTAAAGCCCACTATTCACTGCTTGAGCAGGACATTCAAAATGCGCAGGAGACAGGACACAGGACGCAGGACATGAGCACATAATTGAAAGCGGAAAGGGTATGCAAAATGTGTTACACAACCTGTCAGCCAGAGAATAAGTCATTGTGACCTCAGCAACAATTCCAATTTATATTATTTAATCGCAAGATATAAATCTGTACATGCATTCAATGGCGGCAATAACTCTTTATTGTAAACCACTTTTATGCCTACAAATATTAACAAATAAATTAGAGATTTCAAAAAAATGCCAACAATTTTTAGAAAGAGACAAACCATATTAATTGTACGACAATGTATTCTTGCACGTTTCTATTGTTATTTTAAAATTAAATTCTTGAGATTAATACCTCTGCTTTCAGAAACCGTTCTTTTTACTAGTGTTAAGTTCGATGGAATAATAATCAAGAGTAGTTTAAAGATGAAGCTCAAGCAATACGGTTCTAGGTTGAATTGTTAACTCTTCACGAATTTAAGCACTTTAAATTGTACATTTATATAGGCTGTTGGGTTTTTAATCGAATCAGCATTGGTTCTTAAATAACTCATGAGTTAATTAGTTAATCGTTGTAAACCATATCACAAGTCTCTAACTTTATTTGCTTCTTAAATTAGCGTATTTCCATTTTTAAGAAGTCTGCATACAAAATTTAATGTTTCCGGCTCCTACTGTCTCTGAGATCCCATCGCTCTTAAAGAATTCTAATAAGATATATATCGTGGGGTATATTTATTTATTTATTTTTTTATATTTTAATTTTTTTTTCTCCCCCATGTGTCACTGGAATACTAAAAGTCTACACAATGCGGGTTTTTCTTTAAAAAAATATGTATATAAATTAGTTATTATTTAAGTGAGTATTGCTGTTGGAAAGCTGTTTTTGGACTTTTTTAAGAAAAATCTAATTTGAAAACTGAAATAGTTATATAAATTCTGTTTTTTTGATTGTATTAAGAACATATTGAAATTACGAGGGCTGTTCAAAAAGTTGTCGGCCTTCAAAGTTGGACGTCGAAAAAAAAGGTATGCTGCTGGCGGAAGGTATAACTCCACTTCGGATCATTTGAAATGGAATAAGTAAACGACGTTAGATTCAGTACAGATGTAATTCGGGCCCCTACCTCAATCAGAACACTAGTTTACAGCCAAAATGCAAAGTGAATCAAAGTATTTTTTTCTAATGGAGTTTGGCCCGCTAAACACGAAAATGGCATTCACAACTTTTAAAAATATATAAAAATTTTAATTTTGTAAACTAGTGTAATTTTTCGATTTTTTTTACAAAATGGCTGCCGTTAAAACATAAAAAATCGGTTTCGGGACTTTTTTTGAAGATTAGTAAAAAGAAAAAAAATTAGGATTGAAGAAGGGCCATAATGGTGACAATTCTACGTCGATTGCACTTTGTTTCATCAAAATCGGTTTAAAACTACGGGCGCAATCAGTGCCGCCAGCTCGAAAAACTTGGTTTCGAGAAAAACGCGTTTAAAGTTTTGATTCCACTTGCATTAACATTAACATTGCTGGACATAAAAGGCCATATCTCCTAATGTATTCGAATTTCAAAAAACCCTTTTAGGACGAAATTCTCAAATATCCAAGCTATGAAAATATGCACAAAAAAAAAAACCTAAAAAAACCCCCTTAAAGTACTCTTCTGTCAATATATAATGAGTAAAACATAATAAATTACAAATAGTAATAATTATATGGATATGTAAGTTATGGTAGTGTAGAGCTCAATGAAATTTTGGACAATGCTTAATTTTTAGGTGCGATCTAACTATCAATCTGTAGGTGGTTATTCTAAACAGCATTTGTTATCCTGAATTTAGACGAAGACATTGCGCAGAGCACATTATAGCCTGGATGGGTTGTCAAAATTAATGCCAAACCTTGTGATAATCATATTTATAACTATGGCAAATGAATATACATAAAACAGATGCTTGGCTTGTCTGAATATTTGAATATCTCAAGATATGATTGAGAAAATACACAAGAATGAGTACTCGAGTATTCGTATAACACAGATGACTTCATTCACTTGGCTGTGTACGAAAGGAATAATCGCTTATGCAAACCAGGCCATTGAATCCTTAGCTAACCAAAGGATTTGCTTACCATCTTGTTGCAATTTGTCTAGTTAGTGCAAGTCTCGACCGATGCACACTTATCATTCACACACACACACACACACAGGCACACTCATCAGATACACACAGTGATATGGCAGTTACCGGTAGCATTACTTAATATGTGTAAATTGTGTGGCATCAACTATTATGCATTGTATGTTATCTCTGACTATCAGAGCTGCGGCTCCATCTTCAGCTTGCTACATGCTAATGTTTCCTCCAGCTCTCTCTCTCTCTCTCTCCCTCTCCCTTCCACTCTCTCTCTCCCTCTCCTGGATTTCTTGATACTCGCTGTACTTCAACAAAGTTGCCTGGTCGCCAGGTCGTGCCTGTAACAATTTATCATTTGCGCATGACGCACGCATAAAGCACACACACATGCACACACGCACTACGCACACCAGTGCATTTTCCTATTGAGCTCATCAGTGAGTGCGTGTGTGTGTGTGTGACCCACAGGCAAAGGCATTTAACATGCAGTTTATGTTTGCCACAAGATCTATTACAGGAAACTCACATATGCCGAGTACGCAATGGAATGTTGAGGCGCAGGCCGACCACGCCCACCGCAATCGAGGGGGCGAGCATGCGACTAGGCGCACAAATTGCTGTAAGTGGGCATGGCCATACGGCAAATCCAAATCGAGCAGCAAAACAAAACTTGATTATTTTGTGCGGTCTGAGGTTTTCCCTCAAGGTAAAGGATTTGCATTAAATATTGCAAACTGAAAGCCGCACACTTAACAAATATGACGCCTCCGAATTATACACTGTACACTGGGGTTCTGGCCTTGCAACAAGCTTAGTTTATTGATAAAGAGCTTAGTTTGACAGTTTCGACCAAAAATCCAATCAAGTAAAACTCAGATGCAGTAACGTTAATTACTTATTCATAAATCCTCACAGAGTACCATTAAGGGTCATTTATGTAATAATTTCAATTGTCAAGAAAATAGGCTAAGAGTTCCCTTGTTTCAATAATGAGACATACCTTAATTTCCTTGGGACCTAATACTTTAGTGATGATTACGAATGTTTCAAGCTCAAGCTAGCGAGTTCGAGTGGAAAATCCTTGATTGATAGACTTATTGCAAGCAGTGTAGTATCAAACTGAATCGCAGAAAAAGATCAAACACTTGTAGAAGGTATCGTTGCGTTTATTTAAAACAATTTAAGGTGTGTTCAACAATTGCAATTAAAAACAAGCGGATCAGTCGAGTGCACTCGACAGTAATATACCCTGAGCCTAGGCCTCGGCAATTCAATATAATAATTAAATGAGTGATTTTAACCAATTTATACATTGTGTTTAAATTTTAAAAATTTAATAAAAGTAAAAATATTTTTAAAAACGAAAAAAATTCGTTGACCTATTCAGGATTTGAACCCACGCCTCTCGCGCAATTCAAACAAACGAAAAATAATAAATAATTAAAAATCATTTGCATCGACCGGACCGGGACTCGCACCGCGATCTCCCGTTTCGCGTGCCTAGCTCCAATCACCTGGACCACTCCGCCGCTTGGACTGACGCTGACGAATTCGATTTACATTCTCGATGTACATTCTGGCAGAGTAAATGCAAAATGAATTAATTGAACATTAATTCGATTTATATACATATGAAGCTGCCAATCTTTCACTATTTATGGCCCAATCGTGTTGAAAGTTGGTGATTAGTCTATGGGCATGATCCTAGACCCGTTGAAATAAAAAAATTATTAAAAATTTAACTCAAAGCCCTAAATTAAAGGTGATGTCAGTTTTTGATGAATTACGCCCCCCACAGTGAGCGTGGCACAATTTTAACATAAACTTGTTCTGCCTGACATTTCAGGGAGTTTTCATTTCAAATTTGGTGGTCCTAGCTCTTACCATCTCTGAGATCCTTTCGTTTACACGGACCGTCAGACAGACGGACATGGCTATATCGACTCGACTGTTGATGCTGATCAAGAATATATATACTTTATGGGGCCGCAGATGCTTCCTTCTCCCTGTCCCATGTCCCAATGTACTTTTCAACAAACTTAATATACTCTCAGGGTATAATAATGGAACGAAACATCGGTGGGACCGAGGAGTCAGATATTCTTTATTCGTTGGACATATCTGTACGTAAATTTATTTAAAATTTTAATAGCATTTTTAAATATTTGCAAATTTTAAACAATAAATAAAAAGATCTAGAATTTAGTTAAAATTTATTTATTTAAGGTTAGGCATTTGAAAAAAAATTTTAATTAATTAAATCTGGCAACAAGTACTATGAAATGTAAAAGCATTTACAAAGCTTGGCTTCGGGAAATTTTGAATGCCTCCATGAATAGCATTAAGTTCATAATTAATTTTTGTAAGTAAAAATGTTTGTTTTGTAATTTTTGTAAGTAGATTATTAATATTTATACGAAGATATTACGCTTTTATTTTCAAATGAAATTGAAATTGTTTGCTTTCTTTATTTGGGTGAATGTGTATTCAAAATTTTGAAAGTCACCCTTAAGTGTCGATGTGCTATTTTTAAAAATCACTATCGAATATTTAGTCCCAATTCATTTGTGTAAACTAAAATCTTAGAATTGCTATATATATTTGTCCTTTGAATTAAATACATTATAATTGTTGATGTCGCTGAATCGATGGTTAAGATAATTTGTACTTGTATAGTATGTATTAAATTATTCAAAAACTGAATATACTGCATTGCAAGTTTGATAAAAGGTTTAAGCGGAAGTAATGTTCAACCCTCTTTATTATCCAAGGATAAGTTAATTAATTGAAATGATTTTACGAAAGTACTTGGTTAAATGATCTCGCGCTTTGGTCAACAATCTGCATATAAACTTTATTTGTGATAACTTTAATTACTATTAGTGCTGCCAGCTAGACACACAAACAACAACAACAGAAACAACAACTGCAATGTCACTTGGCAATCAAATGAAAATAAGCGAAGGCGAGCTTAGAGCCCGGTTTGGAGAGGGGTAAAGAGGGGTAAAAAGGGGTGTGTGTGGCACCCTCAAAATCAGCTCTCAATATAATGCGGCGGAAGCTTTTGTGAAATCCTTACGTCCAACTTTTTAATACGAAAACTTTTGCCGAGTTTAGTACAAAAGCAACAGAAACAGCAGCAACAACAAGGACAACAACAAAAGCAATTGCAACAGTCACTTGGTGGACTTGTTGTGGGCAGACGACAACCACAGCAAGAGTCCAGGCCCAGGCCCAACATATTGCATGTCCCAATGTCCTGGGCAAAACATCAGCTTCATCTACAGCTGCAGCTACAGCATTGGCTCCAGCTCTCGCTTTGGTTGCGGCACTGAGTCCAGCTTCAGTTGCTAACTCCGGGCGACCAAAGCCACTTGAGCAGCACAGAAAACTAACTTAATCTTGTTTACATTCTATGACGAGTTATGAAAATGAAAGGATTAAGCGGGCCACAAACAAACGCACCATCAAGCCAACCAACAAACCAGCACGCACACGCATACACTCACACACACGCACACGCACACACACATTGACGGAAACTCTGGGCTGCCACACATGCTTAAGCGTGGCTTATACAAACAAAACTTACGCATGGAAAACCCAAAGAGAGGCAATAGTGTAATTTAGCTAGTGTCGAAGCTAATAAAGCCCTGGGAAAGGCTTTCATCAATCTCTCCTCTGAAAAATTGAAATCAAATTAAAGAATTAAGTGTAGTGTCATGAAAACAAAGACCAAATACATACAGTGACTCCAAGCATTAAGTGAGCCAAGGCACAATAAATACCATGCAATTGTCTTTCGAATAGAAATAATAAAAGCTTAAAACAGAAATTTATCAAGCGGAAAGAGCTATAGTCAAGACCCCGACTATGAAATACCCATTACATACTTTTGGCGAGTCTGTGCACTAAATTTGATTGTTCTACTAGCTTCTATTGTACTGAGATCTAGGTGTTCATACAGACGACTGACGGAAATGACAAAAAAGAATCGTCGGCTGTTGATGCTCCTCATGAATATCGAAGAAGCCTCATTTTTGCTGTTACACATATTCCAGGGAATACAATATACCCTTGTACTTATTTTTTAAGTAAAAGGAATACAAATTGCCCTAATAGATTTGTGAGTTTTCAAAAGAAATTTCCTTATTCTGAAGAGGAATTCAACTGCTTCAATAGAGCTATGTCAAATAATTGTAAAATTCGAAATAATTTGATTAATTAACTCTGAATAAAGAATGTATCAACTTTCGATTTATTCCAATGCTTGACATGCTGGCAACTCTAAAATGTGTGTAGAAGATGTTTCTATTTGTTCACAAAAAATTTGAAATTATAAATAAATTAAGTAAAGGAAGGTTCATTCATCAGCAAACTGCCGAATATACATAATGTTGGTAAATTCACTAATTTGGACATTTTGAATTATTTATACATTTTATAATTAACAACATAACAATTAATTAAGATATCAGTATTAAACAAAATAATTAAAATCGATGTTGTGGTTGTTTTGTCGGCTTTTTCATTTCGGTACTCCGAGTGTATGGAAATACTTATGTATTGGGGATAACACTTGTTATACCCGTTACTTAAAAAATTAGTAAAAGGGGATATTGTATTCGTTGCAATGTATGTAATAGGGAGAAGGAAGCATCTCCGACCCTATAAAGTATTTATATTCTTAATCAGCATCAGCAGCCGAGTCGATATAGCCATGTCCGTCTGTCCGTCTGTGTGAGCGCCTAGATCTCAGAGACTATAAGAGCTAGAGCAACCAAATTTGGCACAGGGACTTCTATAAACCGAAAGCAGGTCAAGTTTGTTTCAAAATTTTTCCACGCCCTTTCCGCCTCCGTAAATCGCGAAAAGTCACCACACGCAAAGTTTTCAAGATATTTGGATTGTTTTACAAATTACCGTTAGCTACTGTTATTACACAGAAAAAAAAATCCGGGATATTTAGCCCGGATTCAATCCGAAACGATGTCAAAAGTGGGGTAATCTCGGATTTACTTAAACCAAGTATGAAATACTTGATTTTTTCAATCCCGAATTTAATCCTAAAAATTCTTAAAACAAACCAAAAAAAAAAAAAATTTTTTAACTTTTTTTTATTCTGGTCGTTTTTTTTTATTCAAATTTTTTCTTTATTCTTTTTTTACGATTTTTAAATTTTTAAACTTTTTTTTAATTTTTTTTTTAAAATTTTTTTTTTTAACATTTTTTATTCATTGTTTTTTTTTAAACTTTTTTTTTTAAGGAAGGGAATGTTTGTGACTGCAATTGGCTGGGGGAATCGAACCCATGTTTTTTTTAAACAGGTCGGCGACTCTAACCACTGAGCCATCGGACCAGTTGTAATGAGAGAGGCCGAGAGAGAATCAAGTAATTTGGGCTTATTTTCCCATTACAATCCCGATACAGGCTTGATTATTCAGATTAATCCTGAAAACATACTTAAAAAATGTAGGCTTGAATCAAGAATTTTAAACTTGATTTTAGAATGGCATTTTTTTTTCTGTGTACCTATCATCCTACTAAATCGTAACAAGATCGGACAAATAGAAAGGTGTTAATGGCTGATTAAAGCTTTTTAGCTATGTAAGTGACTAGAAGCATGCAATAGTAATATTATTTAAATTTATTAAAGTAACGGTATTCCCACTTGTTTTCATATAATTGTGTACCTTTTACTTTTATGGTTATCAGTATAAACTGTTCTTAGCAGTTAACTCTCCTCATCCAGGTGTATGACCGTAGAGAAAGAAGCATAATAAGCAGTTGAGGTAACAACAAAAGCCACAGCCAGCTGTAACTACAAATGTAACTACGAATATAGCTCCAGTTGTTGTTGTAGTTTTATGCCACACCCAGTCGCAGGTATAACCGCCCACTTTTGTCCTTGCAAATTAGTTGCATTCGAGTTTTATTTCTGGTTTATGTTGCACGCTGTATTCATTTCATAAAAGCCAAACGAATTCCCACCACACTGCACCACAATCTCAATGCCACCCACTCTGCTTGCTGTGTGTGTACAATGTGTGTGTGTGTGTGAGGCGACCCTGCAGTGTTTTTACTGTTGTTTATAAAACTCCCATTTGTGTGTCAGCCGCAATGTTCCGTTAGCTCGGTTTGTTTATTTGTTTGCGCTGCTGCCTGGCCCATAATTTTGAAGTGTAAAAATATTTTGCATTGCGGTCTACGACACGTGCACAACGCATCCATCAATGCTCGCTTTGTCTGGCCACGCCCCCCGCCTCCACCACCCCACTGTCCCCTTTAACACACTCGAAATTTAATTTGCACATCATCGATAAACAGTCGACATTGATGGAGGGAGTGGCCGGATCGTCCGTCAGACAGCCGCTCTCGGTCTGGCAACGTGCAAAGCATGTTTATGATGTGTGTGTGTTTTTTGCGTGCGTCTGTGTGTCCAACTCTTTGCCAAGTGCTAACTAAAGTTGGTAAGCACGGTATATGAATATTGAATGCGCTTCAGCGAACTTGTCAGTTGGCTCAGTCCATTTTGCTGTGTCCGATGTGGCAACTGATATGAAGCAAGTTTGGCAACGCTTTTGAGCTCTCTGGGAGTTTTTGGTCTATTAACATGTGCGTGTTAATTTCAAGTTTGCAAGTATCTCTTTGTAACATGTTTCCTAACAGATCTAAAATAAAAATAATTTTTTTTTTTTAAATTTATTTATGAATAATTTGAAAAAAAAAAAAGCAAAGATTTTATGTCAGTTAGTTAGAAAATAAATTAACAACACTTCGTATATAATTAAGATTATTATTGGCTCGTCACAACCTCTTATCCTTTGTCCTCTTGAGTACGTTAGCATATGCATAGGTAATCTATTCTGTGATACTGAAAAGTTTTTGCTGCCAAGCACGTTTTTAAGTGTTCTCTGTGATTCCACAACCTGGCTGTAGAAAATTGTTGATTATGCTTTTGGTGTGGCATGAATGAACCGTAACCCGTGCTTGAGAAGCCCGCATTATGCCCTGTAGTGTGCTTGTTGAGCCCATTCTGATGTTGCATAAATTGTGGCGAGTATTTATTGTATTTAATGTTAACTTACCACTTGCCACTTGGCACTTTACAAGTGCAAATAGGCACGCAAGGGCCACGTGTTGCATCTCCCAGTCTGACATGTGTGCGGCATGCTTCGGCACTTTTCACCTTTCACCCGTTCTGGATTTACTTTTGATGAGCTGACGAAGTTTGTGGTCAAAAAGTTGATGCAATATTTACATATGATTGCAGTTTGCATAAATGTAACAAACACACATAAATGAGCCAGGCACCTTGTCAATTCTAATTGAATGAACTACATACAAATATTTTATAATCAAGGAAATATTTATGAATATTATTAAAAGACAATAGATGAAGGATTATCAACCGAGTTGTTGCAAAATTCACTTTTAATTAAATGCCTTGAAATAAATAAAATATGCATTTAGAAAAGTAACAAAAGTATGCTAGACATTTGTTGTCGATTTTAAATGCAAATTAATATGCAATGCTTTTTTTTCTAAGACACCCAAATGAAATGTCGGTGCTCCTGAAATGTCAGATCTGATTTATAATAGCTTTTTATTAAATTAAAAAATGAATTATACTTGTTTTAATCAGGGACTGAAAATAATGATTATTTGTTTTTTTTTTTTAATAAAAAAATCAGTTACTTATAAAAGACCTAGAAAATAATGGTTTGCACCAAAATGTTTATTTTGATACAATCTCTGTATTTCCACCATGATTTTTATTTTTATGATTTTTACTTTTTAACTTAATGGTAATCATTATTTTTGAGTAATTTTATAAAACTCAAAAATAATCATTATAAATGAGTTTTATTTTTTTCACTTAAAATAAAACTCAAAAGTAACTTACGGCTTCTGTGTTAAGATTTTTACCAATATTACTTTATATCCCTATAAAGGGACACCATAGCTAACTCTCTTTTAGGTATAATAATAATGAAATATAAATAAAATTTATATTAAAAAAAGAGCATCCTTAAAAAACGTTTGCATATCGAAATACTCGCGTGTCCATTAAAAAACGATGCAACCGCGAATTGGATTTCGACAATGCGCCGATGTAAAAATATTTTCGATGCCGTTCAGAATGCCACGCCCACACGAGCAACGCAACATCGCCCATGTTGGCCAGGCTTGCACGCACATTTGCGGTTCATAATTTGCGTGCCATTTTTGTTTGTTGATGGACAAAATCAACACATGCAACAACAGCAACAAGAACGTGAGCAAAAAAAAACTCAGCTTTCAACTTGAATTTAAATTAAAATGCAAACGGTGCGAAGGCAAATTACAGCCAACCAACTATAAATAAATATGCATATGTACAAACATACGCAAAGTATGTGCGCATAAATATATAAAGTGGAAATATATGAATAAAAGTGTGCATGCCCTTTATATAGACGATAAATATTGATTGTACGGCCACTTTAATTTCTGCCAATTATGACCGCTTTACACAATCACATCTACTTACAATTATGTAAAAATAAGCATGTGTGCTTACACATATTTACATACGACCGTATGTACATAATATGTTTAAAGCACATGTGGCCCACTGTCTGCTACACTCTTATTATTCTTCGTATATATTTATATATACTCTTACTCATTCTTGTAATATTAAATACGTCTGCAATTGCATCTGCTCGCCCAGATGTTAAAATGAGCCATGGAGTGTAATTTTTCAATATACTTTCAACTTTTAAGTTACAAGTACGGTAATCGGTCTGCCAGTAAATTGCAATTATAAGATTAATTACGAGTATTTTAAAATGTTTTTAAATACTTACAATTCTCTCAAAGAAATTCAATAATTATTTGTTTAATTTGCCAAAGATAAAAGGACACAAAATAGTTTGATAGTAAAAATATGATCTTTTTGTTTTATTATATAACTAGGGTGCTACGCCAGAATGTCAGAATGTAAGAGACAGTACCAAACATATAATCTGTGAGTATGGTGGAGATATCTTAAGAAACAAAAAAGTTTTTCATACTAAGCAATTCCGTGACCTTTGACCCCGATATGACCCACTTAGAGGTCGAATTTCGCAAAACCCCGTCTTATTGCACGATGAAATTATCTCATCTATGTTGTGTAAAAATTTCAGCTCTCTATCTCTTACCGTTTGGGCTACACGTTGATTCTCAGTGAGTCAGTCATTGAGTCAGGACAAAGAGTTTTATATATATAGATACATATTTTCTCAAGCATTTTGTAAAAATTGTTTGTTATTCTTACAAAATGCTTCTTATTCTTACAAAATGCTTGAGAACTCGTAGGCAATAGAAACTTTCTTTTTTACGAACTTGTCACAATAATAACATGTATTAATATTTTTAAGATTTCATTAATTGCTTTGGTTCATAAATAAAACTAATTGACTTGTGAACTACTTATTGAACGTATACATATAAACATATTGTTAACATAATTGTTCGCCTAAAAACATTTCTCGCGAACAAAAAAGCTTGTTAGCCCAACAGAATCCTTTTTGATTGTTTTACAAATTGTATTGCAAAAACATTCTCATAAATTATACATAATTCAACATCTCAACTTTTAAGATGCCAGAAAAAAAAAGTTCTAAGATTGAAGACAACAATTCAGTTCAGTTTATTTTCAAATCGCAGTCGAGCTATTTTAGTTTAGTTTGGCTCTCCTGGTAAAAATTTGAATAATTTAATTAAAAAATGATTTATTTCTTGTAAAAAATTATTGTAGAGCCTTGCGAGTGTCTATCCAAGTACTGTCCATGTTCCTTTTATGAAAATGGCAAAACAAGACATTATCCATTAGAGTCTGTCAATTTGTATGGACTAAGAAAAATGCACAAAGCGGTTGTCAAAATCTTAATCTACGACGAATTCTAAGAAGGTTTGCCCAAGAAATCATGGTTCTAATATCAAATTTGAGATTCCGATTTTTAGCAAGAAACTTTGAGTATTTTTTTTGTCATTTTAAACACGCTTAGACACCTAAGCGAGTGGATAAAAAATATTTTGTTACACTTAAAATTTTTTCAAGAAATTTAAAAATGTTTTAAAGTGTAAAAAAAAATAAAAAAAAAATTAAAATTATATTTTTATAATTTTTTTTACATTTAAAAAAAAATGATGCCCTTTTTGATGCCAAGCCCACTCTTATTTTTCCTTCAAATGCTTTGAAGTAATGAGAATATATAACTCAAGTTTCAACTCAATATCTCACCTAGTTCAAAAGGTACAGATTTAAAATACTGCTTTTTTATGGTCGGAGATGCTTCCTTCTGCCTGTTAGATACAATATACAAATCCAATATACCCTTTTTGACCATTTTCAATGGGCACAGGGCATAAAAATTTTACACATATTTCGTTGTCCATCAGTGTATATATTGCTAGTACCTTTCCCACCCTTTGTAATGCTTTCGTCTGGACTGCCGTCCATAATGATACATTTATTTAATTAAAATATTGTAGTCAAGGAAAGATCAGTCGAGAATTAATTACGGGCCTCTCAGTAACAGTGGCGAGTAGTTTGCTTTACAGATTTACTTGATTTATTTGTTTCTTTGTCATATAATAATGCTGCTAATTTCACGTCGTGTGCTCTACAAAAATTTGGAATTCGGACGATTCCAAGAATCTCGAGTCATGTCGGGTCAAATCAAATAATCTTATATACAATGTTTGCATGCGACTGTGTGTATTATTATATCATTATATATTAATCAAATAATTTTGCAGCCCCTTACAGTAACTGTTTGGCATATACAAAAAGTTGCAATCTTCTACCCATTCGGTAATATCTTCGCTATCAGATCTGCCAAAGTTTGATACACTGCCCTCTACGTCTTTCAATGAAAGGTTTATTTGCCATTGCTGAGTTTCTCGTCGGAAAAACTTCATTATGTATTGAACCATCTTACGCCTTAGATACATATTCGTCATCATCGTCGTCTCCTCATCTTGATACACTGACGAATAAAACTGTAACACGAGTTCAATATTCTCAACGGTCTGTATCTTCTCTTCTATCACTGCGGACGGTAATCCACGCTAGCAACGAAAGCAGCGCGAGGGTGCGAAAAGCTGATTATTTCGCGCCTTGTGGTCTACAAAAATTTCGAATTCGGACGATTTCAAGAATCTCGAGTCAAGTCGGGTCAAATCAAATAATCTTTTATACAATGTTTGCATGCGACTGTGTGTATTTATATACATATTTATATAGAAATTTAAAGTACATATTTCTCAGTTAAACAAATTTTCAAATTTGCTTCATCGCTTTTACTCAAAATTTGATTCAGTCAGTCTTCTTTAGAATTCAGTAAAGAAAGTCGCAAAATGTTGGAAAAAATAATTCTAATATTTATTATAATAAATACTTTTAATTCGTTTTCTAATGGATATACATGCTGTCAAACTGATGAGAGTAGTGTACTTCATTCAATAAATTCTGAATCTTCAAAAGCGAATGTTCAAGTGACTAGAACCGATATCGTGGAACATCAGGAAAACATTCAAGTTTTTAAAACGGAACATCAGCGAACATCTGTAGTTGACAAGGAAGCGGATTTTCAAGTTTTCAGAACGGAGTTGGAAGAACAAAAGAAGTCCACACTTGATAAGGAAGCGGAAAATCAAATTCTTCGATCAGAGCTTGAGCGACTAAGAAAGTTGGTAGATGGACAAGTCCTTAGAACGGATATCCTGGAGCATACGAAAAAATCTGAACTAGACAATGAAGAGAGTATTCAAGTTTTTAGGACGGAGTTGGAGAACCAAAAGAAGTCCGTACTCGTTAAGGAAGCGGAAAATCAAGTTCTTCGAGCAGACCTGGAACGACTTGGAAAGTTGGCAGCTGGATTTGTTAAGGAATCGGATAACCACAGTTCGAGCTATAACCTACACAATTGTGCTGAAGCCAACTTAAGTGGGATCTATGACATAGTTGTCCCCAAGTTTAGTAGTCAACCTTTTAAAGTTGCATGCGATGCGGAAACTCGGGAAGGCGGTTGGACTATTATCCTTCGACGCATGGACGGAAGTGTCAACTTTCATCGCAACTGGATGGAAAACAAAATTGGATTTGGAAATCTAGATGGCGAGTTCTTCATAGGTTTAGACAAAATTCATGCTTTGACGACAGATAGGCGTAACGAGTTACTGGTACTTCTCGAGGATAATGAGGGAATTGAAGCGTTTGAGACTTATGATGAATTCGAGATCGGCAACGAGGATACACAATATATCTTACACACTGTGGGCACAGCTAAGGGAACAGCCGGGGATTCTCTTATATTTCATCGCGGCATGAAATTTACCACCTATGATAACGATAATGACGATTGGCCGGGAGTAAACTGCGCATTGGCCCGCACTGGTGGCTGGTGGTACAAAAATTGTCAGCACAGGTAGGATGTAATTATAAATATCTCATAAAGCTTTGTTAATAAACTTGAATTCTTACAGCCAATTGATGGGCACGTATAAAGACAAGGACGGAGACAAAGGCGTCCTGTGGGCATCCTGGAGAGAATGGCGTTACTCCCTTAAAAAAGCCACTATGATGATAAGACCTAAAAATTGAGTTCTCATTCTGTATTATATTTAACCCTTTCGATCCCAACGTCATTTTAATATTGAAAAATATATATGTTTACTCCAAATGTGAGAAAATGAGAAATTGAAAGCACATTTCCAGTTTATTTATCAAGTTTAGATTCCATTTAACGAACCTGCTTTGTAGAAAATTTTTTTATGAAATTCAGAAGACTTTCAAATGACTAGATATAATACTTACTTATAATTCAAGAAAAACTTTAAAACTTTTTTAACTATTAAGATTTTAATTTTTATTTTATTTAGCTAATTTTATTTTAAAATTTTGGTTTAATACTTTTTGAACTTATACAATATGAAAAACAAGTGGGAAAGGCTATAGTCGAGCTCCCGACTATAGGATACCCGTTACTTACATAAATAAATTAAAATTTATTATTTTTAGGCACTTAATTGCTTAAAAGCTTTAATCAGCCAGTACCACCTTTCTATTTGTCCGATCTTGTTGGGATTTAGTAGGATGATAGGTAATAACAGTAGCTAACGTTCACCGTTTAAAAAGACGGACATGGCTGTATCGACTCGGCTGTCGATGCTGATCAAGAATATATATACTTTATAGGGTCAGAGATGCTTCATTCTCCCTGTTACATACATTGCAACGAATACAATATCCCCTTTTACTTATTTTTAATAAGTAACGGGTATAATAAAATACACACTACGGGGAAAAAGGGTTAAGATCTGTTCTACTAGCCCAATTTGATGTACTTTTTTGAAATCCTTTAATCTTCATTAAAAAATTCATTTTTTTTTTAATAAAAAAAACTTTTTCCGTGATAAAAACATAAAAAAACCAAAAAACTTTCCAACCGAATCATTTCCGATTTGTTTAAAAATTTCTTTCTAAAACATTATTCCTTTAAGTTATAAATAATTTAACATAACCTTTTTTAAGACAAAATTAGATAAATTCGGTTTGAAGAATTAAATGAGTCATTTGAGAAGTTTAACTTTTTTCCCGCATTACATGAGTAATTAACGAATATTTGAGTGGTTTGTTGCTGAAAGCTCTTTGCAGCTGCAATAAATTAAACAAAGAAACTGATAATTACAGAGGACTGTTAATATTATAAGTATATTATTTGCAGATTGATAAGTCTATTGGCTTGCTTTAGTTATTACGATATTACAGAGCCATGAAAGTGCCTATCCGAGTGTTCATGATCATTTTAAGGAAATGGCAGAACAGGACATCATCCATATTACAAACTTTATAAATGCTATGCAATCGCTAAAAGAACTACAGCTTCAGTATCAAAAAGTTCAGTCGTCTATTCCATTAAAAAAATGCTTTTTCTGGAGCTGGATATTTTTGAAAGCATATATAGAAAACATGACTTAAAGATAGTTTTAAAAAATTATTATTTTCTTATATTAATAAATTAAACAAGAATCTGAAATATAAGTGAGTCGAAGTAGCTACAATATAAACATTCCGCAACTGAAAAGAGTTCTATTTGCAATTTGCAATTTTATGATAACAAAAGATGTGGTGAAGCCTAATACCCTTGCCAATTGTTTCTAGAATAGCTAATTGTACTTCACATACTAAATAATTTTTCGACAACCGATAATATCTATAGTTTTATAACTATAGCTCTATAATTGTAGCTTTATTTTATTAAAAATTAAAACCTCAGCACGAGGTAAAAGTCTGATGACGAAAGCATTTTTAAACTCCAAAATTTCTGATTTCAAATTTTGAAAAAAACAAAATTCCATTTAATAAAAATATAGTTGGTCTTTTCTCACATTGTGCATGGCACTAAATTCTGTACTCCATTCTTTTTAGTTAGTTATAAGATTCATTAGTCACTATAATAAAATAAGAAAGAAGTAAGAATTTTTTATTTTTTGTGAAAATGTGTTGAAAATGTAATTCGGTACATATCTATTAAATCTCTCTCTCTCTCTCTCTCTCTCTCCAAAATAGTCATATCAATATTACTAAGTAAGCAGTAAGTTACAAAATATCAAAAGTATTATTTCTGTAAGATGCTTTATTCCTCGAGGAATGCGAAATTAATCGACTTAAAGACTTTTGAAAAGATAACAGGTCCTTTCTGTACCAATTTTACGTAGGTTCAGTTTAATGTTACTGTCTGGAACATCTCGGAGCTGTCGCATAATATTATTACAATTAATTATATAAAATAAAGACGCAGTTTAAAGCAATGTGCAGCAGACGTGAACGGGCTGCTTCCAGACCGATTTGCATGTCTCTCCCACTTTGAGCCATCTCTTTCTCGCTCTCTTCTTCTTCTCCGCACCAACTACCATCTCTACCAAAGCATATGTGGCGTTGTCTCGCTCGGTATCTGTATCTTATGTGCCAAACCGCTTGTATACGTATCTGGGCTGCGTTTCCTTAAACTTTCCGCCAACATCCGGCGGTTCAGCGTCTCTCGGTTTGCTTGGCTGGCAATTATGAGAGGCAAAATAAAAATAGCATTTTTAGCGCTCTGCTGCAAGTTTCCCACAGCAAACTTTGTCCAAAAAAGTGAGCAAAAAATATGGGAATAGTCTTTGGCAAATTGTTTAACTAGAATATACTCTGTACTTTTTATTTGAAAATACTTGTTGTCTAAAGTATATTTTCGTAATAGAGTTCTTTATTGATAAATCGATTGGCAATAATCTATTGCAATAATAATTGGTAGCTTTGTCCAAAAAAATGAGCAAAAAATGTGAGAATGACTTTTGGGAAATTGTGCAACTAGAATATACCCTGTAGCTTTGATTCAAAAAAACTCGTTGTCTTATGTATAGTTTTTTAATAAAGTTTTTTGTTTATAAATCGACTGGAAAAATAATTGTCAAGTGCAGAGTTAAATAAAAATCTATAAACCTTTTTTATTCGAATATACCCCTTTTTTGTATTTTCAAGTTAAGCGGTATATAAATGAAAATAAAATGAAAGCAGCAAAGAGTGTCTATAGATTTTACTCTGTAAGTTGGTTTACTTGGGGACGGCGACGCCGTTTTGCAAATGACAAAAAATTTTTAGTGTAATTATCTTTTGAATAATTAAAGAAAAACGTTGGCAAAGCTTAACGAGAAGAAGAAGAAGAAAATGCAGAAACAGAGCGTCGCAAAAATAGCACAAGAACTGTGCCAGCAACAGGACTAACACCAGGACGACCGAGTGAAAAAAAATCCGAACATACACACACACATATACATATAGAGCTTCAAGAGGGAGCTGATAACTAAGGCTGGAGCTGCCTTCGCCTTGGCCCTCAGCCACTACGCCCACACCCGACCCCGCAGCATCAATATATTTTTAAGTTTCTTCAGTTCGCCTTCTTTGCCTTTGCTGGTCTTAGGCGCCCAAGGGCGTGGTCCACACACAACCCGCCACCCGACCACCGCCCATCTGCTTAGCGTTCGAAGCACACGCGCTGTAATTTGCATCAAGTTATGCTCATTATGCGCCAATTATTTATGTCAAATGAGAAAAAACGCTGCCAAATTCGAATTCGCAGGAATAGGGCGCCAATTTAGAGGGTCGACTGTGCAAGGTAAACCACAAAATTGGGAGGAATTGAAAGTAGAGTGAAGGAGGGGAACAAGCAGAACTAAGATCACTTGACGTTTTGGCCAAGTGGCATTACCTAAAAAATGGCCAAAAAGACGGCTGGAAATGCATTCATTCAGAAATATTGCCATTTAAATTGTGAATTTTCTTGCTTGTAACATTTTGTAGTGCTTTCATTTTGTACAGCAAAAGTGGGAAGAAGTTCTCTGGGTGGACATTACTCAAATGTTTCGCCTTGTTTATATTTAGTCTCTGTTTAATTTCCTGAAGCATTTTGACGGGCCAAAATGGGTTAAGAGTTGCATATCAGAGTGTGCAGATGGAAAATGGCGCTGTCTCCAGTTACACGTCAGCTGGGGAGACTCCGCTGTCTTGGGGACCGAGACAACTTGCAAGCTGATGCCTCGCTGGCCCTGTTGACACGCCATTACTGCAGCTAATTAGAGGAGCGGCCCAACGGGAGGCAGAGCCCAAGTCACAGCAAGAGGTGGACTTGGAGTTGGAGCTGAAGAAGTTGGCAGTGCTGGGTGCCAAAGGATTCCAGTAACTATCTGTGTTGCCTCGACCTGTCATGTGACATTGTTGACGCCTCGCACGTTGCTTTTACTGTTGTTGTAGTTGTTGTTGTTGTTGTTGCTGTTGCCTCTGACTGCCTGACCCCACTTCACGCGATGCCTGTCAACTTCCTTCCACTTCCAGCTCTCATTTGTGCGGCATTTCCGGTACAATGGCGGGCACAATGGCGGGAAGCCCGCACTCGACTTGTTTGTTGGCGACGTTTCGCTTTCCGCCGCAACTAAATCATTTGTGAGTAGACTGTTGCCGTCACACTCACCTTCTCTTTCTCTACCTCTGCCTCTTCCTCTCTTTCTCCATCTCCGTCTCGGGCACCTTCCCCTTGGACGTCAGCATTGCATCTACTCGTAGACTGTTGCAATTGTCTTTCCTTTCAAATAGTTTCGTGTGCCAGCAAAGAGCCAAAAGTTGGCACAGTTAATTCATGAGATTTCACGGTTTATCTCACCGAGCTCCCATCTCTGTACCCAATTGTCCACTGACACTCCTGGCTCTGTGTATCTTTCTCTCTCTCTTCCTCTCGCTCTCTCTTCTCTGCTTAGCCATTTTCCTGTGCGCCTTTGCTGAGTTTCGCATGCTTTGCAGTTAATTAGAAAACTATTCCGCGTGCGGCTCTTTGCCAACTTTTGAACTCTCCACTCGACTCGACTCAACTCGATTCAGGAGCACCGTTTAATTATAATTTCCGTAAAAGTTATGTTTATCCTTAATATCTGTTGAGTCTTGGTCACTTTGTTTAGCCCGCGGCTTGCTTCAATTTGGTTCTTTAATAAAGTTTCTAATGTTTTTTGTGCTTCCGAATCTCATCCGAAAACTTTATAATTTCTTCCTACTGTTCATAAATAAATCAATGGTTTTAACCATAAATGGTTTTAGTTTTTCCTCAAATTTATGTAAGAAAGTTTAAATTTTCTTTTTTTAGTTGCATATGCTTTGTTTTATTTGAGTTTTATTATCATTAGTGCTACTCAAAGCACTTCCATTAGAGGTGGAGAACTATCGATAGCACTATCGACACTATCGATGGTTTGGCGCTATCGAGCTACCATCGATAGCAGCCACCCCCTTTCGATAGTCCCCGAAGTACTATCGATAGTTTAAAAATTGCTAAAAATTACTATTTTAAGCCCTTTTTCCTCATTTTCATACAAAAAGTGGCTTGTTAGCAATTTTCCAAAATCAAAAAAAAATACTAGCGAAGAGATTTTTCTTTTTACAGTCGCTCTTAGAATTGTTTTAAGAATTTTTTGCAACTAAACTAAGTTGAAAAAGTAGATGTTTACAAAAATTCGAAAATTTCAATGGGTACTTAATGGGTTAAGGAAAGTTTTCCAAATACATATAAAAAGTCATTATTTTCTTATTTAAAGTCAAAAAATTAAGTTTTTTTCAGTGTGTAAAGTGTTTCTTGACAAACTGTATGTATTTTTTGTGTCCGGGACTATCGTGGACTATCGATAGCACTATAGTTGACTATCGTCGACTATCGATGGTTTTGAAAATACTATCGTCGGCTATCGATGGCGCCGACTATCGATAGTTCTCTACCTCTAACTTCCATATCATTATTGCGGGTATGAAGCAGTTCATGATCACTTATTTAATGTGATCGTAACATTCATCTTGTATGCTCAGTTCTAATTCACATCTCTACATAAATCTCTCAAATCATTACATAATTGACAATCTGTGGTCGTTTTAAGACTTTTGTAATTTAAAATATTAGAAACAAAAGAGAAAAATCAAACTAAATAAATAAATTTAATTTATATAAAAAAGCTGGTTCGATAAATACGAGAAGTAATTAATAAAAAAAAAAATTTTAATATTTATTTGGATTATTGTTCAGAAACAACTTACCACTTTGAGCTCATGCCATAAATGGTAAACAAATTTTTAATTTCGTCTAGAAACTTTTAGACGGTAAACTTTTATAGTGTTATTTTACCTGCAAGCTTTTGACCTTCTATAAAATCGTATACAATTTCTGATTTAAAATAATAATATTTACATGATAGGTTAAATGTTGCAAACATTGAATCTGCAGTCACGTCATTCCTCCTCCTTGACGTCGGCTTTCTTATCGTTTTATGAAAGTAGAACAATTTGTAAACAAATTTTACACGCACTACACAAAAAGTAGCCCTATCAATTTTGTTGTTTGTCGCTTCAACTTGAAGCAGTCAGTAACCGCAAAGTGTTTTCTTTTTTTCCAGTTGGAATTTATTGCATGCAGCAACTGATTTGATTAGAAACGCCCATTGCTGGTTCATGGCCCATACTGCCCACCCCCTCAGTCCAATCCTCCATTCCAAGCCGTGGAGCGTTCCGCCCATTGGCTTAGCCTTCAGTTGAACGCTTTAGAGGGCCGCCTGCCCAAAAGCAATCTCTTAATTTGTTTACAAGCTTTGCTTTTGGCTTTCTTTGCCAATCCCCGTTCGTTACCTTCATGCGTCCCTGCAACCAGCTGTGTGCTAGTTTTGCCGCACTTCTGAAAACCTCAAAAATATGTAAAAAGCCAAAGACTCGACGTCGACTCGTTTGCAACATTTGCAGCCAGCCTCTGCCTCTGCCTCTGCCTTCTCCTCTGCCTGTGATAGAGATCTTGCTTTTATTTGTTACTTAGCATATTTTCACCTTGAGGGCAAACAATCTCCCACTAGACACACCCACATCCACAAAAACCTACACCTATATATCTATACATCTGCATATACTTACATATACATCTACACCCATCTAGCGCCTAGCAGAGTAATAAATATTTTTTGCAGCGCGCTTCTTTGGCGCTTCAGTTTAAAAACACTTTTTTGCAACCCGCAGCGACGCAGCTCAGATTTTGCCCTTTTGATGCAATCGTATCGAGTGAGGGTATCACGACTTTGGCAAGCAATTGATAACAGAAAGAGAGAGAGAGAGAATTAAATACAGTCTGTCAAGATTACTTTGCAAAAAAATGTAATATTTTGACTTTGAATAAGATAAAAATAGCTTATTATATATATTTGGAAAGGTCATTAAAATTCCGATTGAACGGTGCAAAACTTTTCTTAACCCATTATGTACCCATTGAAAATTTTGAATTTTTGTAAAAGTCCACTGCTTTGACTTTTTTTCTCGATTTTTTACAAAATATATTTTGATGCAAGAAAATTCTTCAAACAATTCTAAGAGTGACTGCAAAAAAAAAAAAAATTTCAAAAATCTCTTCGCTTCTATTTTTTATAATTCTTTGAAAGTTGATAAAAAATTATTCTCTTAACCCATTTTGCCTCCTTTTCATACAAAAAGTGTCTTTTTAGCAAATGCAACCCAAAATCAAAGCAACCGATGCATTCTGAATACAAAATATTAAATTAAATTAAAATTCAATTAAAATAATAAAAACTGATAAAATAAATTTTTAATTACTTTGTTATTTGGATAAAGCATACCTAAAATAAAAAGTTTTGTTGTAATTCAAAATAAATTTGTATTAGTCGATTTTTATTGCCACAAATAATGTTCTATAAAAAGAAATTTGTGACAAATAGGGAACTCCGATAATTCGTGCATTTGTTTTCAAAAGCAACTCTCTTAAAAATCTGTAATGATTTTGAAAAAACTCACCTCATATAACATATAATATTCTATCATAATTATTTGTTCCAGATAAATGCCCCTCAAACATCAAGTTGGATTCCTATCTATATTTTTGCTAGAAAATAGGAGATTCCTTGTAATACTTTTTTCGAAAGCCCCATCAAAGCGAGACACTTGATTAAAGCACTCTAACTTAGAGTATTTAAATCTTCTTTTTGCATTATAGAATATATTACAATTTTGTACATAATAATCGGCCGTTGACTTTGGCTTACATTATTTCTAAAGAAATTCTGTTTATATACTTTAGTATATTTATGTGTATTTTTGAATTTAAATTATTGAATTGGCGAATGTTTTCCCTCACGTTCAGAAAAGAACATATTTAGAATGAATGAGGAAGAGAGAGAGACAAAAAGAAAGAGTGAAAGAGAAGTACGACTGACAGGCAGCCATTTGCAAAAATATGAAAATTACCTTTAATACGAAATAACAGACAGAGTCAAACATTTTTTTTCACATTTCCACGCTGCCATCTAGATAGGCCGTAAAGAGCAGACAGCCCAACAGCCAAAGAGCCAAGTAGAGCCAAGTAGACAGACAGAGAGAGAGAGACAGAGACAGACAGGCGTTCTATTTTATTTTGCTTTATGCCTTTATATTCTGTTTTGTGTTTACATAAAAGTGAAGTGAGGCAGATTGCGCTCGAGTGCGTTAATCAGCGCTTCTGGGCAGGGACACGGACCAGGACGAGAGGGCACACGGACATGGACGGAAGAGGGACAGGGCGCGTTTTAAATCAACTTCAGCTGGGAACTTTACGTTGACTTTTCTCTGCTGCTTTTGGCGCTGCTGTTGGTCAGGGTTCTGACAAAACAGATTATACTGATTTCATGCTGGGAAAATCAAAAAATGAACGTGCGGCAATTTACATACTTAAGTTTTGCTTCACCCCCTCCCTCCTCCCAGCCCCCAATCTCTGCTTACCTAAACTCCCGGGGGCTGGCGCTCGAATTTATTGGCCACATGTTTTGTGCTACCTTCGTGAGTTGTACAATTTGCCTTTTGACAATATGTATACGCATTATACTTTCTGAGTTTGGGATTACATGGAATTTCCGGGGATTCCTTTTTAATTGAATTTCTTTCGGCTGCTTGTTGTCAATTTTGCTGTTGTTACTGTTATTGTTATTGTTGTCGTAGCTGCTTTGCATTTTTTGCTTTCTTATTTAAACCGAACCGCATTCCATGGCACCCACGTCAGATAATTAAAATGACCGTAGGGCAAACCAATTTTCATAGCATAAATTTTGGGGCAGTCGAATTCAGTCGAGTGCTTTGATTGTTGGGTGATTATTTTGGGCGAAACGAACGGACTGTTTACACTTCATAATTTTTATAATAAGCACAAGCACAGCAACATTAATAATCATATTATAAGGAGCTGCTGAGCCAGTCCTTTTCCCCCTCACACCAGTAATGACTCACTGCGAAAGGAGATGCAAAAGAAGGCACGGCAAAGGAGACAAAGTAACATTAGAACACTTAAACACTTAGCCGGGCCCAATGCATTTCAGCAGAAGCAGCTCGGAAAATGGTTCTGCCTCTCTAGCCACCAATCTGAGAGCAATCATCACTCTAGCTGTTGCTCTCAATCCCCGGCGCGGACGATCCAAAAATATAAATCGTCAATTTCTGTATCTATTTTCTTTTCCTATTGAAATTTAATTTTAGCGAATTAATATTTAATTTATTTATAATTTAGGACAATTCTTTGACTTTAAGGGCCGGTTTTTAATGTACATTTAAACTGTATCTAAGATTTAATTTAATTAATTTAAAAGTAATTTCTATACATTTTACGTCAAAATATACTTTCAATATGATACTAACAACAACAACGACACTAGTCCTCAAGTTAACTAAAACTAATTTCTACCGATTAAAAAGGCCATAAAAACAAACATATATATTCAATAGTTATCAAACACCTTATTTAGACATTGAAAAAAATCTAAAATAAAACTAAAATCAAATCCGAAGATAGAAAACTTAGCAAGTAAGATTAAGTTATATTTTGAAAGACTGCACGATTTGCTCAAATTAAAACAAAAAATACATTTCTAATTAATAAATATATTATATGATGTATAGCAATAGTTTTTAGCTTCTTTATAATTTAAAATATTTTTCTGAATACGATTGTTTGTCTGGCTTAAAGAAATTCTCATAAAAATCTGTATAAATTTGGGTAATTCAATTAAAACGAAAATGTATTAATTATGTTTTGAAACAGTTCAAAAGCAAACTTTTATTTACGATTTTTATTGAGTTAAAAGTTCTAAATATAATTTCTACAAACACATTTTTTAAAACGTCAATTTTTTCACATTTTCTGGAACAGTCCAAGAACAACATGCATATAAGAGAGAGAGAGAGAAAGTTACAGCTGTGTGTGTGTGTGTGTGTGTATTGCAGATTTCTTGTATACTCAGCATGTCTGCTGATTTTGAGTTTGTGAATGTGTGAGAGTGTATGTGTGTGTGTATGTGTGTTGCTGTACCAGCTCTTGTTATTTTTATTGTAGCTCTGATTCGCGCTTTATTGCATTATAATTGAATCTTGAAGCGCACAACTAACGCAGGAAACGTTGGCTGACTGGTTGCCTTTCCCGTTCCTCATTTCCCTTTCTGCCTCCCTTTCCTTCCCTTCCCTTCCGCCGATTGTCTGCCCACAGCTGCTGCACTTAATGCCAAGTGTTTAAAAAAAAAAAGAAGCGAAGTAATATTTACTTACATCCCTAGCCTCACTCTGCCCGCCCGCCAACCAGACAGCCATCCATCCATCTCACCTCCCCGACCGTGCAGTGTTCACCATTCGCCATTCGCCATTCAACTTTCACCATTCGCCATTCACCTCACCCCTTCACCTCACCGCTCATTTTGCTCATTGCCAGCGAAATGCAATAAAAATTGTTTTCCCATAGACGGCGACGAGCAGGCTAAGCAAATGTTGTTGGAAATGAGCTATAAAAACGGGAAATTGTATTTTACAGTAAATTTTTGCTACACACACAAACTAGCTTAAGTCCTCGATTCACCTTCCCCTCACCAACACTACCCGCTTCATGACCTGCTCCACCTCCTCCTCCCCTTTCCTCCCCCCCTCCTCCTCCAAGTGCACGTCAACGCCTTTCATGGGGCTGTCGCAGATAATCCGTTGCTGAGTTGGCTTGTCTTGACTTGGCTTGACATTGGCTTTGGGTCGACGCTCTGTTCCGTTAGGTTCAGCCTGGCTCACTATGGTATGGTATTCCTTCGTTAACTTCCTTGCTTTCGTCTTGGATGCGTCTAACGTGGCTTATAAGCTGCCAATATTAAAATGATGACAAGTTTATGGAAAAAAGGCAACGAAAAAGGCAGCAGCAAAAATGCAATTCATGGCAAGCTGATGTCTCGTGGCTTTATTTTCTTTTCCCTCCCTCTGCCCCTGCCACCGTTCCACAAAATGAAATAAAAAAATTTTAGCAATGAGAATTATAAAGCACTTGCCCTGCCTTCAAATGATGAAAATGAAAGATGGTCAGGCACTCAGAAAGTTGTTTTTACGCCCCTCAATATTAAAACAGTAAACAATCCTTACACGGACTCCGATTTGTGATACTCCCTCCAGATGAAAGAGCATCCTTACGGACTGAAGAAAAATTTAGATTTGTTATTATAAGTATATTCTTTGCACTTTTATTTTATTTGATTGAAAATTTTAACTTTTTTACGCTGGGTTCGATTTTTGAAACTATCTCAAAATAGAAACCATTTCGTTGCGTATCCTCATAGACTGTAAAAAACATTTTTTTTTTCTTTTTATTTTTATTTTATTAACATAGTTAATTATAAATTGTGAAGCTCTCTCTTTGTGAAAGTGCATTCTTACAGATTTAAGAAAATTTAAGATTTGTAATATTTTTACATTTTACCCCTTAATTAATTTGTTTTATAAACGATATTTACGTAAGCTGCGTTTTTTGTCACTCTTTTTGTATGAAAAGTGATACTTTATATTAACCTTTCAAACTAAATATAAAAATAGATTTAAAAGTTAAGTGATATAGATTAATCTAGAAAATTCGTACACAGCTTTAATGCCTTTTACAATTTGTGACTTTATGGAAAGTGTCACTTTATATTTACATTAAAGACTCAATAAAATAAATAAAACTATGCTTAGTAATCCAATATTAATTATTTTGTATTTCTGTATTTTATTTCCGATTTTCTCTTTATCAAAAGTGCCTATTATCGTAATTTTCATTGCATTTAATATTTAATAACACATTAATAATAATTTTAATGATTTTAGCACTGAATAACTGAGCTTAATAAATTTGCAATATTTCGATTCAGACAAACTAAATGTGTCAAAAATTGTTCACTCCAGCAAATTGTATTACTTTTATTTAAATTCCGCAACATATTATGTTTTTGTTCTATTTCAGTTCGGTTTCTAGCCCCATTTTTGCATCCCTGGCTGAGTTGTGCAAAGGGAGGGGAGGGCGAAAAAAAGAAACATAAATAACTGCGCAGTGTTTGTGCCATTTTGGTTGCCACATTTGAATAAAATATGAATAAAACCGAAATGCATTTAGTTGGAAGCGGGGAGAGGGGCGCGTATAGACAGCGCCCTTGAGGGGGCAGGCCATCAGTCGGTTGATTCCCCCTAACCCCTCCCGCTGCGGCCAGTTTGTCACCTTTCCGCTTTTGAAAAGGTCTTACTATAAGGCAGTGCCCGTCATCGTAGTCGTCGTCGTCTTCCCCGTTCCCTTCTCAGCGCAGTTCCATACAAAGTACAATGGTCGCAATGGGTACAAGCTCAGAAAAATTTAAGTCTTCAAACATAACAAAAATATTTGGATTAACAATTCAACAATATGAATAGACAATTTTTTATAAAGGTTTCCTAAACTTACATATATCAGGGCAGTTGTAAGTTCTCAAACATAAGAAACAATTTAACCAAAGCTGCAAACCTCCAAATTTTGAATAATGTTCAGTTAGGTGATTTGAAAGAAAAACTAAGGTATAGTCTGGTTCGAGCCTTGGTTCAATTTAATACATTTGGCTCGTTTTTATTATTATTATTATATACTGTTATATTATTATTACTATATTATTTCTTTTTAAATTTAGAAAATTCTGAGACTCAATATTTAATCTTTAAATGGGTGAAGTCAAAATATTTATGAGCCGATATTTTAAAAAGCTATTTTGATCAAAATGGTTTTTGATTGTGGAATTTTAGATTAAAAGTTTTGAATTTCTGTGAGCTTATCTGTCTCTAGAAAATCCACTCCCTTAGCGAAACAAGAGAACAACGACAACAGCTACTTTGCAATTATTTCCTTCAAATTTTTTCTTCTATTTGCTTTAATATAATAATTAAAATTAAAAAAAAGGGCGGGACAAAAATTTCTTTAACTAAAAATAAATTTTTTTAAATAAGTTTCTTAAGCTTGTTGATTAGGAATATTTATTTAGAAGAAAACGTTACTATTTTTTGTTCAAATTACTGTTTTTTGCTAACTCTGCCGTTTTGACCACTGTGCGAAGTCACCTCCATCGCATACAGATACGATAATATTTGCATTCAGCTGTGCCTTTATCCCTGTTGCAGTAGCTTTTTTATTTTGTCGTCAAAACGTCAGCGGCGTCGTCGTCCTGGTTGTCCTGGCTGTCCTGGTTGTCCTGGCTGTTCTCGTCTGGAGTTCGTTCCGGCGCAGCGTTCGCTTGGCTTAATTTTGGCTAGGGAAAAGTGCATAAAAAATCTGCGGCGAATTTGCAATTTGAATTCGACTGTGAGCCAGTTCCCAGTCGCAGTTCCCTTCCTTCTGCTCGCCTGTCTCCTGTCGCCCGTCTCCCGTCCCCAGTTCTGTCTCTATATGTGCTCGTGTCGCTGTCGCCTTTATTGAGCCCAGAACATGAATTGGGCACGAGTCTGGTCTGGTCTTGTCTGGTCTGAAATGGAATGGTCTATGGTCTATGGTCTTCGTACTCCCGTTTCTCGAGCGTCTTGACAGCCAGTCAGGCGGCTATTTAGGAAGTAATTTTCGCGCTTTCATCGCAACTTCTTTTTTCTACTTTTGTGTGTTTCTGTCTGTCTGTCTGTCTGCCTGTCTGCGGTTGCTTTTGGGCACGTTACTCACGTTAGCCGTTATTTGAGCTGCCTCTTCCCCACCGTCCAGCTCAAATGCTGCTCGACAAGCGCCTTTAATGCATTTTTTAAAAAGCCAAATGCGCAAATTGAATGCGCTTCACTCGACATTTCTGCGGTGTCCTGGCAGATGGGGCACGTGCGCTCCCAAACTCCCCAACGCAGTCCAGAAGATATGGACAGAAGCCATGGACCCAAGATGGGAGAGAAGACAGGAGAGAAGACTGAGAAGCACAGGCCGCAGAGCGACACGCAGGCATAATTTCTGCTGCTGCACTCAGGCTTAATGAATATTTCAACAGTCATACTCGCGTACCTACATAAATTCATAATACACATGTCATACTTATGTATGTATGTGCATATGTATGTACATATGCCTGTGGATATGTATGATATGTATGCAGTTAAATGTCATGCTAAATGGGCATTCAAATGTCGCCGCTCTTCCTTAAATTTACTTGTACTTTGTGTGCGCATCAAACTGTTCCAATTGGTTTACGAATATGCAATATGATATATGGATTTTAAATAGACCTCAATTGCATTTGAAAGTGCCGCACTGCTCAATCATAATTAGGACTTGGCGAGAAGTGGCGAATTCTAAGCCGATCAATCTCCGGAATATGGTAACAGTAACTGCAACCCTTACCGGAACAAAACTTTATAATTTATACTGTGGACAAAAAGTACCGGGAAATTTGAATTCAAAAAATTTTGGGGTTCCGATTGTAACAAATGTTTGTCCTTTGAGCTTAGAAAATACCAAATTTTTAAATTCATCTGAAGACCCAGAATTAAAGGTGATGTCAGTTTTTTATGATTTACGACCCTACAGTAGGCGTGGCAAAATTTTAACATAAACTTTTTCTGCCTGACATAATAGGAAGTCTTCATTCCAAATTTGGTGGTCCTCGATCTTACCATCTCTGAGATCCTTTCGTTTACACGGACCGACAGACAGACTGACATGGCTATATCGACTCGGCTGTTGATGCTGATCAAGAATATATATACTTTATGGGGTCGGAGATGCTTCCTTCTCCCCCTATACCCCTAGGGTATAAAATGCATTCTTACAATTCCTTTTATTATTATTACTGCTATTTATAATTCTATTGTTCGGTATAAATGAGGAATTTGTTTTTATATTATTTATTTATTTATGTTTTTTTATAAATTATTATTTAGTTTAGTTTCTAAGGTGCGTAGCGAGTTTTGCTCTAAACTGCGATGCGCCTGTAACTGTTTTAAATAATGCGGTAATTGGTTCCATAGGCGAACAGCATGAATAAACAAGTGGGCGCGGCTACAGTCGAGTTTGCTCGACTGGAGGATACCCTGTGCCAGTATCCGTAAAAAAGAATATTGGTTGGGACCATCTCATATGCATATTCTGTCAGTTTGGTTCAGTTATCTCAAACAACAAAAAAGTTGTTCATACTAAGACTTGATTTTCGACTGATCGTTCTTATGGCAGCTATATGATATAGTGATCCGATTTCAACCAATTTTGGTCAGGTTATAAGGAACCATCGCGTATGCATATTCTGTGAGTTTGATTCAGATATATCAAACAACAAACAAGTTTTTCATACTAAGACTTGATTTTCGACTGATCGTTCCTATGGCAGCTATATGATATAGTGGTCCGATCCAAATTTAAAAACAAACTTGATCTGCGTTCGGTATCCAGCAACCTACATCCCAAATTTGAAGTCTCTAGCTATTATAGACGGACGGACAGACGGACGGACGGACGGACAGACGGACATGGCTCAATCGACTCGGCTGTTGATGCTGATCATGGTCGGAGATGCTTCCTTCTGCCTGTTACATACATCACACAAATCTAATATACCCTTTTTGACCATTTCCAATGGGCGCAGGGTATAAAAAGTGCCTTTCAGAACTGGTCAACTTATGCTTTAAGCAAACAACATTGTTTATTCTTCTGGAGTTTGTGAATTGAATTTTATGAAAAAGATACTTACGAGTAGGTTCCTTATTGTTAATTATTTTATTAGTAGTAATATTAGTGCTCTCAAGTTTGTCAAATTTTCTAGACTATGTTCAAATATTTTGTTCGAGTAGCGTGTTATATGCTCTCTCCTTCTAATGCTAAAAACATATCTTGCAATATTATTAAAGACCACTTTCAGGATTTTCTTACACCTAGTATCACAGTTAGCAAAAAGTTCCACCCCGTAAAAGAAGTCGTAGTCTCTCAGGTACAAATCTTTGAGTCATATATAGAATTCTGAGTAGTCCGTTCGTCCTGCCAACCATTTTTGTTTAATACACGATTCATGCAAAACAATGAATTTCGGTTCGATGAATCATTGAATTAAAGAACGCTGCTAATTTGTAGGTTCCGTTTTTTAAACTAAATTTCATTTTCATTTATAATTGAAATTTCAATAAAGAGAATTTAATTTCTTAAATTACAAATGTACATATTTTTGGCACTTATAAAACATTTTCAGTGAAACTAAATCAAAGCGATATTTCAAAACCAATACGTAAAAACCAATACTAAATAATAATAACAAAAAAAAAAATAATAATAATAATATTATAATAATAAAAAAAAAATTAAGAAAAACAATTAAAAATAAAAATTAACAAGGTCCTCATGTATACCAAACAATAGAATTATACTGATTTATCATTTAAATTGTTTAACCTAAGTTATTTTCTTTAGACTTTAAACTTGAATGTATTCTTAAACTTAAGTATGACTAGCGCCTTAACTTACAAGACTTGTCTTGTAGCGCTAGGAATTTAATCAAATAAATAAATAAATAAAAAAAAAATCGGTAACCGTTACGAAACCGATATCCGAAAATTTTGCGTACCGCATAACCGCAAACCTAAATGAGAACATCACCCAAACCGTAGAAGAAAACGATGCTCGTTTCGGACTGACACCCTGGACAGGCTAGTTAGTTTCAGTCTGGACTGCCTTTAAATTAAATGAATTAGTCATGTAAAAGCCAACGCTAAGTCAAAAGCTCTCAACTAGATCTCTGCCTATCACTATGGCACTGTCATTGTGGCAGTCCACGCTAGTGCAGAAAGCCGACCACAAAAAATCGCACGCAGTGCGTAGATTTGGATATAAAAATTGGATTATATGCTTAATATTGAAAGGTAAATCATATACTTTTAGTATATACATCGAGGTATGGATATTTGCATATCTCTATCCAACTTTGCACGATTAAATGGAGCTCCGGTTGTATTTAAATGTTATTGAAGCTTGTGTCAGATACTCTTTTATAAAATATTCCCCATTTACTGCATCGTTTAAACAGTATTATCAACTTGTTAGTTTCCAACGAGTCGTGTTAAAAGGAAAACTAATTGCAATACTTTTACATACAAAGCATTAAATGGTTAGTGTATTAAATATTTTCTCTTGGTTTCTATTTAATTTCCTTTGCGCCATCCTATAATTAAAATGACGCCTCATACCCGCTTATCACAGTCACTTCTCACAACTGACCCAATCTGAACTCTTTCGACACCAACTCCCCACAAACATGAAGAACGTGGCCCTCCCATTAGCCAGTATCATATGAGGCCCCTTCCCAGAGAACTGCCAACCACAATTTAATCTCTGTGGCATTATGTGCCACAGTCCTCAATCCACAGTGCCCTGTAAGTCCTAGAGCATACTCAGAGCAGTCGCCCTCATCATTATCCTCATCCTCATACTCATCCCCATCCTCATCTTTACCCGCTTCACCTTGCGTTGTTCGTTTCCCCGCTCTGAAGTTGTTTTTTCGTCTTTGTATTTGTTAATAAACTCCCAGGCAGACTAAATTCAAATTACGCACACATCTTAAGAGGCAGGCAACTGAGACATAGACGAATGCGGGGATGTGCCAGCCATTTCGCTTATAGGCGGCTCATTATGTCAGGTCTATATTCATATACATACGTACTCCTCCCTGCCTCCCTCCTTTCTCTTTGCCTTATGTCCGTATGCGTGAGTGCGTTCGAGATGCTCGTCGAGCTGCTCCGCCGGCTGCAGAGGATGACTCCTCCTTTTGACTTTGCTTGTCGTAACATTTCATCTTTATTTTGGCATTATTCCCATGGCGCCGCTTATTGTTTTCCGTGAAAATGGCAACGGCAATGGCAACAAATTAGAAGCGTGCCCAACGCCCGAAACGAACTCCAACCGGAGAACATCAGAATGAACCAGTTGGGCTGCCTCTGCCTCTAATTGAGGACACGAACTTCTTGGGGATGCCTTTAATAAGTTGCACTTCTTCTCTGCGAGTAACTCCAATTACTAAATTGAGTTGTACTGCGAAGAAGATCAACTCATATTCTTAATATATGTCGAGCATCAGTAGATTATGCCTGAGATTAAACTCATACCCAAACAGAAAAACCTGTATTATTCAAACCAGTTCAATCAATAGTTCAACTAAATTTTGTTTTCTAATCCTAAGATTTTGCCCTGACTACGAGATACCCATTACACAATTTAGATATAAATTAATTTAAGCTTCTCTTTGTAAAAATGGTTGCCTACTTTTAATATCTAACATATATATTTGATTCTTGTGCGTTTTAGTAGGAAATAGATAATAAAAATTATTTAAAACGTGATGGGTTTTGGGACTTGGGAACGGAAGGTTCCCAATCTGATCCACACTCATAGAATTCTGTGCTCCAATTTTGATTACAATCTCTAAAATCTAAGTGTTGATGCTGAGATGCTTCCTTCTCCCTCTAACATGCCTTTAAAGAAATACAATAAAGAGTGCTTTTTTTTTAAATAACTTCAGAGCTTATGGTAAAAGTTGTAGGTTATAGCTTTAGCATCTGGCTTTCGATTTTTTCAGACAAATTTTTGCGGAGACAAATTGAATCCCGAAATCTCAGTAGCTTCTTTACTACCTCAGTAAAAGAAATATATGTGACACATATTTTTGTTGAATTAGAAATGCACAAGAGCAAGTTAAAAAATTTGTGGTATGCAGTTTTATTGCTTATAGTAATATAAAACTAAAATAAGAAAAAAAGTTTCCGAAATCTTATTTCAATACGGAAAAAACTTAATGTGAATTTTTACTTCATTATAAATAATTATATGTGATTTTTCATATTTTGCGCAAATTAATGGTATAATTAACTTAAATTTATTAAATTTGATATTATTTAGTAAAATTAATAATTAATAGACGTTACATTATTCATTGTAATTGAACTTCGACGGAATGTCATGGAATTAACTAATGATTTTAAGTGGGATGGGTAAATTTTTGCCCACTCTTGTTCTTTTGCCAATTTTAGCTCTTTTTCTGTCTTAAACTGCCGGCAATTTTTAAACACTATAGCGGATGGTTTATTTCACAGATCCTAAATCGGATTGGGGTCCGGACCCATTGCTGTTCACTTTAAAACTGGTATAATTGTTCATTAAAAAACTCGGAACTCAGATTTTCACAGGGTATTGGAGCAATATCCTACTGAAAGGTCCAGCCATCGCCGAAAAACTGACCACTAATCTCCGCCAACTCCCCGTCCAATAACTTCTCTTCCATTTCGGCATTCCTTTTGGTGAATATAAAATACATTGGACTCTTTCTCATATCGCAAACATGCCCTATACCGTTTGCCGCCAACCACCTTGACCACGCTTTTAACAGGTGCATCGATCCAGTCGCATATCTCGCCTATATTTCTCACAATGATCAGGACCGCCCAGATTAAACTTTTTTTCGTCACTGAAAATAGTATTTTGCCATTTCTTTTCCCAGAATTGGTATCTGTGTGCGAGCTCCATGCGCGCCCTAATTTGGCGAAGATAAAGCTTAGGTTTAGGAACCAAAGAGTATATTTAGGATATGGATTTTCAGAGATTATTTTAATAATTCTACTCCTTGTTATATTGACTCTCAATTGAGCCTTAATCTGTCCATTGCTCATTGAATCCACGGCTGCAAATCGGTGGATTTGTCGTTTGCATCGGGTGTCAATATCGGTTGTCCGTCCATTGCGTGGTGTTGTTCCATATCCACTTGGATTTTTAAGGAAATTATTCATTGTATTTTTATGACGATTGAGTCTCCTATCAATTTCAATGTTTTCGGAACCGATTTCAAGCATTCCAAGGATCAATCCTTGTTCATGCTCTAAAATGCTAGTTCAACGAGGCATTTTGCACACTCTAACACTCAAAAAGTAAAATAATGCATTTTTTAACATATATGAATGTTAACTTTTAAATATAAAACAAAATTCTTGCACTTCATCCTTTAAAAACCAACTATCGAGCAAAAGCAGTGAGCTAAATGTAAATGTCACATATAATTCTTTATAACCAAATGTCAAAGGCTCGC
This sequence comes from Drosophila limbata, assembly GCA_963924055.1. Lineage (NCBI taxonomy): Eukaryota > Metazoa > Arthropoda > Insecta > Diptera > Drosophilidae > Drosophila > Drosophila limbata. The sequence goes on along the minus strand of OZ001353.1, from coordinate 3,153,493 downwards.
TAACGTTTTGAGTTAACGGTAAACCGAATATGCAGATAATGGGGAAATCATAGTTGATTAGACATAACAAAATATCACTAAAACAAACTGTATTCTCACAAATAGAGTATCTTTACCTGAAACGCAAATAGAAGCAAAGATAGTTTGTCACATATAATTCTTTTACTGAGGTAGTCACAACACAAAATAAATTCATCAAAATTTTATGATTCGATGATTTTTAACCTGGGATTGTGATGTAAATTTGAGAGGAAACATCGATGTCGATTCAATAGTTGTAGTTCAATTCGCTCTTTTCGCCGCCGTCACAGGGCGTTTATAGTAATTTGAGCACTGTTTTCAAAGTAAGTAAATTTATTAAAAATGGTCAAGAACACTATAGCTACGAAAAGGTTACATATGGGCTAATCCTGAGTTGCGGACGTTACATTTGCACGCAAATTTTCATGTTTAAACTGATACAGCTCGCGTTCAGATTGGTGAATTTTAATTAAATTTTCTGAAAAATGCATTTCATTGCAAGTACTCTTAAACCTATTTTAAGAAAAAAGCCTTACTGTTTTTGAAAAAAAATTAGGCTTGCTGAAAGTTCCGTTGCGGACGTTACAAAGAATGGAAGTCGATTTGAGGTTAACGTGCAATTGCACATTTATTAGCGAATTTTGCATAATAAACAAAAAATATCCAAATACAAAAAATTAAGTGGAATATATGACCATATCAATTCAGCATCAAAAATTTAGATAAGTAGTCTCGTTAATTAAAAATCTTAATTTTTGTCTGTTGCGGACTTTACGTTGCGGACGTTACACTTTTTACACACACACTTTTTTTCAAATTATTAATACATATTGAATATTTTTTCGATATAGTTTTTATCGTAAATAAAAGAGAACAAAACAAAGTTTAAAATGAGCTAAGCGCTAGACACTCAGACGAAAGCTTTGACCACTTTTTTGGTCATTGAAAATACTCTTTTTTTTTACAAGAATTATTGAAATTAAGAGGCAAAAAGAGGAATTAATTGTTTAGGCTCGGCCATGAATAACCAAACCACCGTAAAACCTTTTTGATTTTGTAATTTGAAGCCTGAAAATGTATTCTATTAAAAGTTAAAACAACTATTATTAAAAAAAATGCACTTTTTTGACAACTTTAAGTTTTCGCTCTTGGTTTAAAAATTTTCGGATTAGCCCATATGTTAATTCGAATATTGAACTTTTACCAAAAACCCATCTTGAACCTTACAAGACTGCTATTAAAGCATACGTTTTAAATATAAAATTAAATTAAGAAATTCGTTCTTTTTTTTAAATGATGTCAAGTTTGTAAAACGTCGGAAATACATCGATGCATAGAAGTTTCGTCAAAATCGATTTTTCAATTTAAAAACATCGATGAACTTCAATGAAATTAAAGTTAGGTTTAACTTGATAAAATAAATCCGAATGTATGTAAAAAAATATATTTATTTTTTAACATTTAACAAAACATTTTAACATTAACAAAAACTCTTGTACCCGTGCTAAATCGGAACAAAAAGGGCATAACCGAAATAGAACCTTATACCCAAAGAGTTGTTTCAGGGCATACAGAGACCGAAACCGATATTTGTTTTGGTTTGATTCCCTGTTTTTTACTACTTTAATTTGATATATTGATAATTATGAAAAAACTGCAATTTACGTGAGCTCTATTTTTTACCTGTTGTTTTGTTTTATAAATTTTTTCAACGTGTTTACCTAAATAAAATTTTTAAAATATATTGCGAAATACCCATCTAAGTCGTATTAAGGAATTTTATTGGGTTTAAATTGGCAGAAATATCCTATAATATATATATATATATATCCTATAATAAATAATATATATAATAAATAAAAATTGCAGGGTAAACTTACTTTTGTCAAAAAATCATCATTAGTTTTAATTTCTGTTTCATAGCATTCATTTGATTTTATTCTGTATACGCAACGTATTCAAAGGATTCAGTTTTACATAAATTCATCGTACAACAGTTGATTAACATTTTGATTTCTCCTTTTCGTGTGTTAGTGTTTCAATTGCTAAGTTAATTCTTTTACTCTACTTCCTTTTGGTATATCCTTTTTCATCATTTTAACAATGTTCTTCCAACAATTGTTTAAAAATTTTAGTATTGTTCAGCCCTCCTACAATGTTACAATGATAAGAAAACCTAAGCCCTTGAAAATGGTATTATGTATTGTCTTCGCGACTTCAACGATAAACATATATGAACAGTTTAGAGTCTGCTACTTTTTGAGACTCCAGGCATTATTATTGGGAACTGGAACGCGACGCTGCCCGGACTCGCGAGCCAACACCTCCATGATGCTTGTGGCGGGCAACCAACACTGGAATATACATGAGATTAGTTTCAATTTTAACATAACCAAATAATTTCACTTACGCGCTCCTTGTGTGCCGTAGCAACCACATTGCGGTTGGGCTCCTTGTCGTAGGAGACGGACTCCACGCCAAAAACTTCGCATAGTTCGTGCACCAGTTGACGCTTCTCCCGGTTCATTGTGGGAAACGAGTGACTTCTTGACTTTTGCTTGCTCTCCTTGGCCAACTTAACCAAGTCGCTTAGCGTTTCATAGACGCTCTTGGTTAAAGCTGGATTGCGCTTGGCAAATCCGCGTGTGAACTCCGAGTACTTGGTGAGGGACTTCAACTGAGTGTCCGGATTTCGCGACTGCAATCCGATGGCCAACCGACGATTACGCTCTAGCAGTCGACACTCCTCATTGCAATCCAGTCTGCAGAGAGAAATTTAGATATATGAATGATAAGAGCAAGTCTGCAAACCTCCGAATAATAACAATTTTTCAGCTCGCTGGCTTGAGCCTTAATCGGATCGTGATAAAATTCTCAGGACATCGAGACAAAAATACTTTAATAAGTCACAAGCTTTTAAAATTGTTCTTATAATTCGATATTTTTCGATTTGCGGGGTGCGGAAGAACACACAGAAATTCTACAAAGAACTTGATCGGGGAATCTGCATACTAAGTTTAGTATCTTTAGCATTTAAAGACTCTGAGATGTGTGTGTTCATTTACTTCAAGACTCTTCAAGTAAAGGTCGAATGAATTAATTTTTTAACGCAAGGTACTGAAATGAAAACGTGTGTTTTTGAGTGACAGTCTTGAAGTAAATAAGCGATACTTCCTTTGACGAACTTAATATACCCTAAACAATTCTTAAGTAATCGAGTTATTTAACTTCCATATCTCGAACTTCTGCAACTCGAACTTTCTCTAACTCGAACTAAATCGCGTTGCAATAATTCAAAAAATAATTTCAAAAGTCGCAGTCTCCATTATTCGAACTTTTTCTTTGGATAATGGTGATTCGAATAAGGGAGTTGGATTCGACTGTATATAAAAAAGTGTTAAATTGAGATGGATTCCGTCATACTTACGTTTTGTTTGATTTGATTGTTTTGGTGGGCGCCAGAATCTCGCTGAGTTCCATATAGTTGCCCCGCGACATCTCGGCCATGGAGGAGGCCAGCTGGGCGGTGGCGATGCGACTGTGCTCCCGGGCCAGTTCCTGGCAGCTGCGGTTCTGTTTGCGATTGCCGCACTCGCACTGCACTTCGACGATCTCCTTGCACGGCGTTTCAGGGCAGACGCTGTCGTGACAAGGAGCAGCACACTTGTGTCCACAGAGCAGGCGAGGCTTGGTGCAGCTCTGGCGGCACAGTTCGCCCGCCTGCTGGCAGTCGCCCTCGTGACAGGGCCGGATGCACTTGTGGCGTCCACAGGCCAGCGGCTTGCCGCAGGCGAGGCCACAGCTGAAGTTGCCCTGGGAGCAGGGAATGGTCTTGCGCTGCTCGTGGTTGCCGTGACACCATTTCGTGGTGAACATCATGCAGGGCGGGCACGTGGCCGCCGCATGGCAGTTGTGCTGCGGCGGATGCTCACAGCCGTGGGTCCGGGAGCAGGGCCGCTTGCAGATGGGCTTCTTGGTGCCACAGGGCACAGGTGGATAGATGACCTCCGCACCGCACTCGCAGTACAGCTCCTCGAAGCTGCTGCGATAGCAGGGCGGGCAGTTGCCCCGATGACAGGGCTGGTCGCACTTGTGGCGACCGCAGCTCAGCGTCCGGTTGCAGGGCAGCGGACAGGCGTGATCGATGTCGATGCAGCACTCGGCGTTGCACTTGTGCTTGCCACAGCTGCGCTTCTTGGTGCAGCGCCGCTTGCAGCGGGCGTCGTCCGCTCGCGTCGAAAGCTGCCGGCACTTGATCATCTGGTCCATGTGGCCGCAGCGGCACTTGACGGCCGTCTGCTTCGTGCAGGGCGGGCATTGGCCCAGGTGGCACTTGCTGGTGCACTGATGCGGATGCGCCGGCTTGCCACAGCGCAGGGTCTTGCCGCAGATGCCCTCGCAAGTGGGCACCGGGTCAAGGCAACTGCTGCGCTGCTCCGGCGCCACGGGCAGCTTTCCACACGGACAACTCGTGATTTGCGAGGGACTCACTTTGCAGGGACGACAGGCGCCGGCGTGGCAAGAGTCCTTGCACTTGTGATTGCCACAGGGCAACGGTTTGCCGCAGCACTCCTTGCACGAGTAGCTGCGCTTGTCCTGACTCTCCCGCGTGCACAGCACCTCCCGCTGCTGCTTGCCACAGTGGCAGTTCTGCTGCACCTGCTCCCCGCACGGCTCACACTTGCCGGCATGACAGATCTGCTGGCAACGATGCTCGCTGCAGTTGAGCAGCTTGTCGCAAATGGCCTCGCACTGCAGCGGCTGCTTCATGGCGCACTGCATCAGCTTGTTGGTGCGTCCGCAGCCGCAGCTGCGACTCACATTCGCCTGGCACGGCGGACACGGTCCCGGATGGCAGAGCAAGGTGCACGCATGGCTGCAGCCCTCGACACGGCAACAGAGCTCGCCACAGCTGTGCGCCAGCTCGGTGCGCGTCAATGGCGGATTCTTCAGCTTGCCACAGAAGCAGAGATACTCGCGTGGCAGCTCCTCCAGCACATTCTGGCAGGCGGGGCATCGCCAGCCCTCGGCGGACTTGGAGCTGCTCGCCCACGTGATGGTGCACTTGAGATGCAGCACATGGTAACAGTTCTGGCACGACCAAGTGCCATGATGCGCCTTAATCTGCTCCACACACACCAGACACTCCAGACGACGCTGCTCGATGTCTCGCATCAGTTTCTCGCGTTGCGACAGCTTCTCATTGTCTGGAGCTCGTCTCGGCGAGATTTGTTGCTGCTGATGATGTTGCGGCGGTTGTTGCTGCTTCTCCGGCGAGGGATGTGCGCTATCGTTGCTGTTGCTGGTGTCCAGTTCCTCGGTGGCACGTGGATAGCCATTGATGCGATCCCGATTGCGATTCCAGTCATCGCGTCGCTTATTGCTGCGGTGATTATCGTAGCGCTGTTGCTTCTGCGGCTTCTTGCGATCATAGCGATCCTCGTTGCGTTCAACTCGATCCTCTCGATAATCGTTGCGTCGCTGCTGTCGACTGTTTGTGCCATGAGCTTTTGGCAGCCTTTGATGCTGTTGATTCTGTTGATGCTGTGGATGTTGATGATTATTTGTCGATGCCTCGTTGACTGTTTCACTGTTGGACTCTCTGGCAGTGCTGTTGTTGTTGTTCCTACTGGACGTTGTCGCCTCCTGACTCAGACTGAGCTTGGCAAAGTTGGGCACAAATTCAGGTGCCGACGCCTGCAGCTTGGACGTGCTGAAATCAAAGTTGCTGCCGGAGGCAAAGGGATTGTTGCCAAATGGTGAATACAGATTGGGATAAGCACTTGATGCAGCATAATTGTTAATGGTAGCGACGCCTCCGCTCGCTCCTCCATCGCCGTTTAGGTATCCCACATAAGGCTGCAAATCGTAAGAAATTAAAAACCGAACAGAACCAAAATTTGCTGGATGCACTTACTGCGCCAAAACTGTTGCTGTTGTTGCCGGAGGCGGATGCGGATGCAGAAGTGGAGGACAGTCCGAAGGCACCGCCGCCAATTCCAATGTTGTTGTAGGCAGTCACATTGGAGCTGGCCAGATTATGTTGCGTGATAAACTGATTAAAGTTTACATAGTTGTTATTGTTGTTGCCGCTGCCTGCGACTGCGGCTGAGGCAGTGGCTTCGACGGATGCAGAGGCAGAAGCAGAAGCAGCGCTGCTGCCATTGCAGGCAGAAGCTGACTCATCCCGAGCTGCTGAAGCGCCACCAGATCCGTTCATCTGATGCTGCTGCGGCCAATACTCGGCCATGCCTCGTCGTGGCTGCTTTCGTTTCTGATTAGCTGAAATCAGCGTGTTTCTTTTTTCGCACTCTTCTAATGCCGCTGCTGCCCACGCTGGCGAAAAGTTGATCCGACTTGTCGTGTTAGTTATGTGTGTTTCTGCAAGAGAACACAAAATGGAATGTTTAACAATGTTGTTCGTGCGCCTAAGGCAACTTTAAGCATTCGATTTCACAACAAATTGTAACATTTACACGAATTTTGTTAATTGTATCCGCTCGAAAAATACAAAAAAAAAAACAACTTAAGACACACTGCATGCGCGTGTGTAAGTGTGACGACTATACTGCGTGTGAGTGTTGCTGACGTGCACTGTTCCCTTTCACAGATGTGATCACAGAAGTAACGAGTCATCGTCTGTTAAGCGAGGAGTTATACTGTTATGAGGTGGAGCAAACTGTTAATTGAATATGTAAAGGTACATTTACACTAGTTGACAAACAAGCCAATTTTGATGCCAACTTAGTCAATCCTAGTGTAAGCAAGGGTCAACCCGGTCAACAGCTGCGTTGACTGCAAATTGACAATGCGAAAAACGTCAGTTGACTTTGTGAGTGTAAACATAGTGTAAACACTTATTGTCAACAGTTGAACTCATTATTGACGCGTTGACAATGGAAATGCAAATTGACATCATGTTCATTCTTTTGCTTGTGTTGACAAACTTTGTGTACATATCAGAAATGGAAACACTTCCGAAGTTTTTCGGGGTGATTAGTTAAGACCGATTACAATCGGAAGCTATGGATGGATGACAATGTGGCATAATAACAAAGTGGAATAATAACAAAGTTGGTATTGATGTACATAATGGAAAAACCTTCGATGATCGCATTTCCTCCTAATCAAGACAAAAACTCAAGATAAATGAGGCGGCCCATTTGCGATTTCTTGCTGATGCCATTTAAAATACATACACTAACGAACATATTTTGCTCTGTTTTGAATAAAGTTCAGACCAAAATTAAATGTAATTCATACCAATCAACACTCTCCATACATACACAATATCGACGTCAACTAAAGAGCATTGGCAAACGTGAACGTGAACGAATGTTAATGTCAACTAGTTTAAATAGCTGTCAACTTCAGCGACAATGCGTTGCTGGATCTTGCGTTGACCAACTGGAAAAGTAGTTGACAAACATGTTATTTGGTCAAATAAGTCAACTAATGTAAATGCAAATATTACGTTGACCTTGGTTGCCAATAGTTGACTTTGTCTTAAATTGACGATGCGTCAACTAGTTTAAACGGTTGCCACAACTAGTGTTTTTGCGCCAAAACTGACTCTTTATTTTTTAGTTGAATTCGGGATATGAAGTTTGTCCCCTATTTATATTGTAACATCCATATATCTTTTAATCACCACTATTTTTATGCAGAAACAAAAAACATTTTAATTTACTAGTTGCCACGCTGCCATTGGGAAGAACGAAATATATCAAAATATTAAAAGAAAAATGATTAAACAATCTATTTACAGATAAGATTTACAGATTTAAAAACCGTTTCCCTAAAATTGTATGTGTTACAGCACAGTACGCTCTTGCCGAAAATATGTTTGCAAGGCCAAAACTCCATATAAAAAAAAAGGATTGCAAACTTGCTCGTAATTATTTTTTAAGGCCATTTCTAAACCTTTGTACGCTGTGGAGCTCAGAAAATTTTCGGGAGTTTTGCAACACTGTTTGATAAACAGCTGGCAGCTTTTTTATTACCTTTCAAAACATCGATTGAATCAGTGTTTCGACTAGTCGAAATCATTTTGAACAGAAATGGCGAAGTTTGTAAGGCCGGACATCAAAACATCGAACATTTTGAGAGCCCAAAATGTTTTCAGCTAGAGCGTACTGCGCTTTAAGGCCAGCAAGTTAAGCTGTTTAAACTTTAAAGCTGCGCGACTAGATAGGTGGCAACGCCAGAAATAACATTGGATATTAATCGATAAGTCCCTAATTTAACCATTAACAGCAGTTTAAATGTGGTGAGTTTAAATTTGAAATAATTGAATTGCAATTGCTTTAAGGTAAAAAATTGTATTTATGTTTTGGGCGATTTATTTGGTCGAATATACACTCTTTGTTTAACTGACTTCCTTCGTGAACAGATAAATGGCTACAATCATGCCGTATAGACCCAGAACCTCTGCGAATATCAGGATGAGAATCATTCCGATAAACAGCCGTGGCTGCAGAGCAGTATTACGGACGCCAACGTCGCCCACGACGCCAATGGCAATGCCCGAGGCCAGTCCACACATGCCCACTGATAGTCCAGCCGCCAGATGGACATATGACGTGGCAATCGAATAAGTTGCTGCCGAATCCAATTTTCCGGCGATTAGCACAGACACGACCAGTCCATAGATTGCGATTATTCCCGCCATCACAATGGGAATGATCGACTTCATGATCAGCTCCGGTCGCATGACTGCCGTTGCCGCAATTCCGGTTCCGGAAATTGCAGTTCCGTAGGCAGCGCCAAACGAGGATAATACCATGGCAGCAGACACGCCCATAATTCCATAGAAGGGTCCATATGGCGGATATTGAACAAGCTCCTTAATCGCTGCTTTATTGTCTTCGTTGAAGAAGGGGGTCGACTTCCAAAATTCTTCGGAACCCATTTTCATTTCCTTTGATAATGATATTTTATTTAAATCATAGATCACATGCAATAGCAAAAGTAACTTGTTACGACTAACTTGACAATAATTACGTAGATATAAGATTTAAAAAATGTTTAAGTCTAAGATTATGTACAAATCAAAAAAAGAAATCACCAAATTTATAAGACAGCTCGAGTTGGTTTACACCGCTTTTATATACGATTTTGTATCTGTTTTATTTTAAATCGGCGTCAGTTACTAAAATACTGACTGCAATTACTCAAATGGTACTGCAATATTCAGTCATTGTCATTGCTGTAAAGCTCACGTTATGTTGCTGCATGATTGGGGCTTAAAATGTTCTCAAGTTGCTTAACAGGGTTTGCTGTGCCGGCGGAAATGCGGATGTTGCAGCGGCAAATGAAGGCGGGGGCAGGGCATAGCTAGGAGTTGCTGCCATGGCCAACGCGAGTGTTGTCGGTGGCGCTGGTTGCAACTGTTGTTGCAGCTGCTGCTGTTGTTGTTGTTGCTGCTTGGTGGGCACAGGAAAGGTTTGAGCGCCATCTAGCGGTCGATATTGGCATTTCTTGGCATGCGTTCGCATATTGCTGGACTGTGTGAAGGCCTGATTGCAATTGGGATGTGGACAGACATAAGGCTTGCAGCCGGTGTGATAATTGAGATGCGTCTTCAGGTGGTGCTTCTTGGTGAAGGCCTTGGGGCACAGGGGACAGCTGAACGGCTTAATGCCCGAGTGCAGGCGATGATGGAGCGTCATGTTGCTGCGATCCGCAAATGATTTGCCACAGACCGAGCATTGATACGGCTTCTCGCCGCTGTGCGTCCGCATGTGCTGCTTGAGCAGCATCTTCCGCGAGAACCGTTTGCCACACTCTACGCATTTGTGCGGCTTGACGCCAGTGTGAATGCGAACGTGCATGTTGAAGGCGACACGTTGATTGAAGGACTTGGGGCAGTAGGGGCACTCGTATTCCTTGCGATTGCGATGGATCTTCATGTGACTGCTGAGATAGCCCTTATCATTGAAGGTCTTGCCACATTCCGGACACTCGGCGGCAAACTCCTTGGTGCCACGATGCACGGACAAGTGATATTTATAGTTGCGCAGCTGAGAGAATCCCTTGCCACAGTCGGAGCACTCGTAGCGCGGCGATTTGTGTGTCTTCTCATGCGCCTACAAAAGAGAGAAAGAAGAACAGAGACAGAGAGAGTTAGGTGAAATGTTGCTCATTGGTCATTGGTGGCCATTTTGTTAAACAGCTCTCATTTGCGCTCTCTTTCTAATGTGCATGTGTGAGTGTGTGACAGCTGCACCCAAGCGTAAAACCAGTTCTCTCATCTGCTTCGCTTCTGTTTTCTGTTTTTGGGCGCCACCATTTTTACGATCTTCTCGTACGCTATCAAGATTTGCATAAACTCTCGTGCTCTCACGCTCGCCTCTCAACTGTAGCTCCGCCTTCGCCTCAGACCCGCCCATTTCATATTCGTTCGCATTGCATCATTAAAAACGTGTTTACATTGAAACTTGTACTTAGCCAGACGACTAACCGACTAACAAGAAAGAGAAGACTCAAAAGATGCCATCCATTGGATCTCCCTCCCAGGTTCCCTTATTCATATTTCAAACAGTCTTCTCCTTTGTAAATACTGTAAATAATATACACTTGCCCATAAATGTAACATAAATTTTATACCTCTGATCAATTGTTCTTTCCCTTAATTGTAAAACTAGATCAAGTTGGCACTAAAGGTAGCAGTTAACTTGTTTACATAAAATACATATAAAAATGTTTATGAAAAAAAAACTTGTTGAATACATTTGATAAACAATTCGAGCTACTGAACTTTTGCAGCACTTAAGTGATTCCAATATCACGTGGAAAACATGTGTATTGTGTGTGGATTGTGATTTAAATTATGGCCGAACAGAAAAAAGCCTTACTAAATCTAAGTTCGAATTAACTCGAATAAATTATTTGCAATTCTTAAAATGTATGCTCGATTTAAGTAGTAATAAAAAAAATCATTAGAGTTACAAATAATCTTGAATACTAGAAGTGAAATGTATTGTACTTAAATCAGGTTCGATTTGAACTCACTTTTAGTTTGACAATACTAGAATATTTAAATTAATACTTTATTAATTATTTGCTATTGAAATAAGATCGAGGTGAAAAATTTTGGTATTTATAATCTTAGTGATAAATCAAGTATGAAATGCGCTGTTTTAGAACAAATTAATTGATTTTTTCGCCCTGTGTGGACGATTGAGGAACTTTTCTAAATATACACTTAGAAAAATATTGCCATCCTAAAATTTGGTATGTCCGCTCTTGAATTTTTTTGTTTTTAAGGACTTGTAACTTTAAAATAATAATTATTTTTTTCTGAGTTTTTTTTTGCGAAAATTTAAATTTTAGCTTTGAGTGTCCGCCATTTTGTGAAAAATTAATATTTTTAAAATCAATCAAACACTAGTTTATACTATTCTTTAACTAAATCCATAGACTTTTTTGTTTGAGATGATCTAAGTAGTTCGCCACAATTCTGGTCACCGAAAAACCCTAAAATTAAAACACACCTTCTTTGACGCCCATTCTGTCACCTAAGTACTAGTATGTAATATTTTTTAATAAAAAAATGACTAAAGGTGATTAATGTATGTACTTTTTGATGATATAATGGTCGTTTAAAAAAGTTTCATAGTTGCAAAAAAATGTTTGAAAATTAACAATTTTCATGCGCTAAAGTTAAAAGTTAAAATTTAAAGATGGTTTTGTATTATAATTCTTGACTTAAGTATGAAACGATCTGTAATGTTTTTTTTTTTTGTCATTCTTGCGCATTAGAGGATTTTCGGGTTTGTAAGAAGCAAACTTTCAATAAGATTATTGTTGTCAATTTTTAAAAATCCGAAGTCAGTCAGCTTTTGAGATCGCTTGTACTTTAATATACTCTGTTTAAGTAGGGAATTTTATTATTTCTGGGTGTATGACAACATTATAATACCATACTCCGATTTAAATCAAACCAAGTCAAACATAAAATCTGTGAGTTTGGTTGAGATGAAGTTTAAGATTGCTGTGTACTAATTTTCTTAGATTAAATATAAAACGATCTAAGTCTTTTAATCTGTGCCGAATGGCTGAAGATGTATTTTAAAATAAGATTTGATAGATTTATCAAAGTCTTATTTGGATTTATATTTCTGATATAATATTATAAAACTGTAATATTTCTTAAGTCCAATTATAAATCTGTATATCCTTGTTAAACGATTGGATACTAAAGCTTAACATTTGTGTGTTGCTAGAACTACATTTATTCCAAGCTAAATTAAATGCACACATTATTCTAAGTGCTCTGATTACAAATAGACTTTGTGAGATTGATGAACTCTGAAAGCTGATTAAAGCTCCAGGTATGTGAATAAAATAAACATTTAAGCTAACTAAATATCCATTGAGTTAAAGAGATTGTTCAGCTGACTAAATGTGATATTCATTCTTAAAGTTTAAAATAATTTATCAACACGATATAGTTTTTTCCACTTTCCCCTTGAAATGATGTAAATCATTTTCAATTGCTATCTAAGAGATCTTCTTTTGCAATTTAACCAAACCCACCTGCAATGTCTCGGAGCATCCAAAGACCTTGTCGCATATCCGGCACTTGTAGCTGATCTCCTCGGCGATGCTTGGATTATTGATGCTTGACCCCAGCTTGGGGAACTGTTGTTGGGATGATGTTGTCGTTGCCGTGCTCAGGTTTAGATTGGTGACCGTGGTGAGAGATATGTTAGTTTTGCTAATGACCAGATCCCGGGCAGGTCTTGAGCTGCTCGAGCTGCTCACCGACGAGGCCGCCGGCGAAATCAAAGGCGCTGCTTTGTAGCCCGCTCCGAATTGTTTGTAGTAGTCGAGACACTCGAGGCAATCGACGCGGGTGCAGGCGGCGGGAGGAGCACTTGATTTCGGGCGCGATTGACTCTGACCGTTGATCACGTAGGGGGCAAAGTAGCGTTTCTGCGGCTGCGGTTGGGGCTGCTGGTAGGGCGAGGTGGGCGGCGTGGTCAGGCCGGCGGCAGCTGCGGCAGCCGCATAGGCGGGCAGCAGGTGTGGAAAGAACTGGGCATAGAATTTGGTGGCACTGGCCATGGCCAAAAAGTCTGGTGGCAGCATGGCGGAGTAACTGCCGCCGGCATAGACAGCTGGTGGATTCACTGGGGCAGGCGGCAGATTGGTGGCAGCAACTGGAGCTGAAACGGGGGCTTGTGCTGGAACTGGTACTGGAGCTGCAATCTCTTGACTGCTCTTGGATAGATCCAGAATGTTGCCCGCACTCGGCTGCAGTGTTTTCTTAACATTAGTACTATCCTTGGCTGTGCCGCCCAAAATGCGACTGATGCTAAAGTCCGTGACTTGGGCAGGGATCGCAGCCGGTCCAGGCGCCAACTGGGGGCCAGGAGACGCCGCCAAGTCGTAGCTGCGCTGCAGCATCGCGTGCTTAAAGCCCATACTTTTTATTGACTTGGCGTACAAAGTGGAAGTGTTGGGTGCGTTCATAGACCGGACTTGGCAACTGTCGCGCTACGCGTCGAAACTCGAAATGTGCGGCCTAAAGTGCTGCCAACGGCCCACAACGTCTTGGCCAGCTTGATATTGTGGCTCTCTACTAACGTTTAATTGGTCCAAAAACGGGTTTACAGCTCAACAAACAAACACACAGAGAGAGAGAGAGAGAGAACTCTCTGAGATTCGGAGCCAATTAAGCAGCCCTGGCTGCCACCGCTGAGACTTAAAGTCGCGCCTCCAATTACGAGAGCTGCCCAAGAAGTGGCCGAGAACTATTTTGGTAGTAGCATTTTACTAGTCACATCTATCATAACGTTTATCTTCAAACAGATCTTTTGGTCGTTGAGTTTCTCTCTTCTTCTCGTCTGACTCAAGCGCACTCACTCTCTCTCTCTCTCTCTCTCTCTGTCTCTGGGAATCTCTTTCTCTATCTGTTCGCTCGTGTGGCTGCGTCGATCTCAGATTCCCTGACTAAGATTTCTTCTTTCTCTGCGTTGTTTTTGTAATTAATTGCGGTAATAAAATGTGCGCATCGTTAAATTTTCAAAATGTGTTTCTCTTGTTGTTATTATTGTTGTTGTTGTTGGTTGTCTGTCCTGCAGCATTGTCATCGCTGTTGTTGTTGTTGTTGTGAGCATGTGTGAATCTTACGGTTATGAGCATACACCAAAGCCCCTTTGGGCAGTTGCCTGTAGCCGAGATCATTATGTTTGCATATGTATGTGTGTGATGTGTGTGTGTACGACGATATGTGTGTGCATATACTCAAGGAACTAACTACTATGACATAATCTTGCATCCAGGGCTGTGGTAATGGTCTTAAGGAGCTACTGTACAGTGTACACGGAAGGAGTTAACATAGGAACTGGAATTTATAGATCAAGTTAGCCAGGTGACGAGTTACTCTGAGTTGTTTGCTGCAGTTGTGTTAAGAGCGACGATTTCTCATTTTAATACAGCCACTTTTTACTCTAATTAAACTCAAAAAATTTAGTTTTAAATTGTTAATATCTTGTAAATGTTAATATCTTGAGTTGCTGATATTCATAGAACTGATCAAAACTGTTTATTCGAAGCAGCACCGATTAATCGATATCTGACTAATGATTTATCTTTTTATTTATCATAGCATAGTTGCTCATATTTTAGTTCATTATAAGTAAAAAAAGACAGAATATATGCTTAAATCAGAATTTTATTGATATCCAATGAATAGCATTCAATTATTCTTAATACTATATTTAATCGAGTAATAATAATTTTTCTGAAAGTTTCCATATATTTCTATCATATGTTTCTGTAAAGTCAGAGAATTTATTTTTCTTTGTCACAAAAGTCGGATACCAAAAAGTTGTTTGAAATTGTGTGATTGGTGTATTTTATACAATGAAGAACTCAATTTAAAATGTATCTTGTTTCTTTTTATTCCGATATACCGATCGAGTTAGATAATTTTAACTAACAAATGTGCATACTAAGACTTTTGGAAACTCACCTGAAAAAACCGGTGTAAGTGGATTTAAGTGATTGCGGCAAATGGGTCCGTTGGAGCCTTTTTTTAAGTTTTTAATTTTTTACTATTCTATCAAAAATACGCGTCGAATGACACCTCGATCATTAAAATTCGTTCAAAAGATAATTAATTTCGAAAGTATTAGTTGCTTTCCGAAAATGAGATGAGAAGTCAGTCCACTTGTTTGTTTTTATCAAATCGCTTATATAGCTTAAAAGTTTGAATGAGGACTTATTTCCGATCAATAATCTATCAATAATCAATTCTACGACTTTTCGAAAAATCCCTAGTTTAGCTGGAAATCGCTAAAACCCGATAAAATTGACACCTTACAGTATCCAAAAGTTAGAAGCTAGATAGGTATGATTTATATGTTGTTGGAAAGGTATTTTAAAGGGATCTAAAGCATACCTTTAAACTATTTTATCAAAGAACATAGGTAAAAAGCTATAAGTCAAAAATTTAAGAAAAGTCTACACCTTATATAAATCATTATAAAATAGTAGGGATTAAAACCCTAACCGAAACCGTAACCTTTAACCAGTAAAAGCGATTGAAATTTGAAACCGTAACTGAAACCGTAACCGATAAAAACTTTTTCATTTGACCGAAACCTGAAAACCGAAACTCTGTAAACCGAAATAACCGTTTAGTAACCGATTTATTTATAAGGATTAATTTCGGTTTTACATACTCGTACACACAAAAAATGAAACAAATAAAAGCAAGATGCAGTTGAATTTTTAGTTTTTTAATTTTTAAAAAATAAATATAATTCTTAAGAAAACAAATCTTACTAGAATTATTAATGATAAAAAAAAAATCAAGACGAAATCACAAATACAAGTATTATTTTTTGACGATCAAAGTTTCTCATTGAGAATGTACGCATAGTTTTTCTGGCGAGTGCATGTAACTGTTTGGACAAGGAAAACAAATTATGATTTATATTTTTATACCCTGAAAATAGGCAAAAGAGTGTATATTCGTTTTGTGAAATGTATGTATGTAACAGGCAGCAGGAGGCGTGGCAGAGCCTATCAAGTAATTTTTTTTTATTTTCATAAACAGTGAGAAAGTAATGCTCTTTTAGTATTATTGCAAAACAAAGTTTGTTTGTTGTGAACTAAAACCATACCGGTATTTAAAAACCGAAACATACCAAAACTGTTTCACCATTACAAAACCTTTATATAAAGATTTTGCGTAACCGATAACCTAAAACCTAAATGCGAACATAACCGAAACCGTAACTGAAACCGATATTCGCATCGGTTTTAATCCCTGTTAAATAGTGAGTGCCAAAATTTTTTTAAAATCATTTATATGTAAAACCCATAATTAGTATTATTGGATATCAGAAATTTTGGGGCATGAAAATGTTTTGAAATTAACTAGATACTTCGATTTATCGAACGTTGTAAAATCATTCAAATCAAAATGGCAAGCGGGCACACTAAAAAACTAAACACTAAAAACTAAGCAATAAAAGTGGTAAGCATACTACATATTCGAGATAAATAACAAATTACTAAAACTTAGGAAAACGATGCATATTATTCAAGTCGAGAATCGTAACCCAAGGTCAGCATTTGTTGCTCTCCGGGCAACTTTACGAGCTGCACTCGTTTCCAGGTGCAAGTGCCTGCATAGCATCAGTAGCACCCATAAAAATGTGCACAACAAAATACCCCTTTTGATTTGTATTGGCTGGGAGGGACATAAATTGAATGGAACTGCAGAGAAGTGGCAAAATGATGACAAACACACACGGAGAGACATTCGCAGAAAGAGGGTAAGTTGAGGAAGCGCTCGATATTTGTACATATGTAAATGAAGTGGTATTCATTTACAGGAACAAAGCGATGAGTCGAGGACAAGGGAGGACTGTGGTTATCTAATTGCAGAGCCAATTAGAGCACAGCTTGCAGACGATCTAAGCTGGACACGGCTTGTACACGATTTGTCTGCGATCACTTACAAAGCGATCCCTATCTGGGAGACTGACCAACAGTGGCAGATCCAGCAGTTACCCGTGCCGCCGATAGACCGATCTCGGATTGGATCTTGGGATCCTAGCCTGATTGATGACGCTGCTGTCAACAAGCGCACGGCTGACCAGAGTTTCAAGATCTGTATAAATTATAATTATAAACGAAAACTTCCAGAGAGGAGACAAGCAAACCAAACAACACACACAATGAGAGTGAGAGAGATTCAAAAACTTGTTCATTTATTCGTGGAATTCCGCACGATCATTTACATATGCGAGCGAAAGAAACTTTAAATTTTAATTACACTCACTAAATCATCGACCCGAACCAGAGTTCTCCAGCTCCGACTTTTGGTCGCATGACTAATGTTTATTAGCTGCTAATGGTTTGTTTTACAAAAGCTACGTGGCTCGACGGCGACGACGACGAATGAGCCTGGATTTGGAGCTGGCCTGGAGTCTATAGACTGTAGAGTGGTCTCCCAAACTCCAGACCGAAAACAAACTGTTTCACCCGTTGACATTTTGACAAATTCTCAGAGGCTCACTACCGTCATGTGTGCGTGTCTGCGTGTATGTGTGTGGAGCTCCAACGGGCTCCAATGTAAGCTGATACCTATCTGAGATGTTGATAACTTTGTGTATCTGTATCTGTGTGTCATGCTCTCGCTCTCCAGCTCTAACTCCATCTCTCTTGCTCTCGCTCTGGCTCTCTTTCTCGCTCGCATTCTTATTCTCTTGCCGATCGTCGTTCACACTATTAATTTTCCGCTCGTTTTTCGCCTCACCTGTTTGGCCTGCTGTTGTTGTTGTTGTTATTGTATTTGTCGTTCTTTCTTTGTTTTTGTAGTTCCATGGGGTGGTCGGCATTTATCACATTTTGTGTGCGTTTAAACTCTTTCACTTTGTTGAACCTTTAATGTCATGTGTTATCGGTTAATGATCAGCCGTTGCCAAGTGATTTTCTGTCAGCGGGTGATCTCCGTCGTCGCATCGTCTCCTCCCATTTGGTTTATTGTGTTTTGGACCGTTAGCGATGTCTTTCTTCTGCGTCTCTTTTAGTCTCCTCTCTTGTAGCTTGACAAATGTGTTGATTTGCAAAGGATCCTGATTCCTTTTTTCTCAAGATCATAAAATGTCTTTCTTCGTTCTTCCTTTGGCCTGAAGACTATGAAATATTCCAAAATGACTTTAAGAATGTTGCTATTTTATTCGAATACGTATTCCTCCCTTTTTACTACTTTGTTCTCCCTTCCTCTTCAAATCTATTTAATGTGTTAATTTCAGGAGTGATAGCGATTTTAATTCTAATTCCTTTCGCCGAACAACAAAGCAAATTATGCATTTAGAATAATGGCATAAGAGCCATTTTGAATTTTAAAACATATTTATTTAGCGGCATATTATTATTATATTATATTCGTTAATAATATGTAATACAAACTAACACTGAAAAGTGTATCTACATAGGTTTTTCTGTTTGCCTTTACTAAAAATTTACTTTTCTTGTAAATTTTCATTTGGCAAAAAATCTATATTTCTTACTGTAAAAAATTTAAAAAAAACGAATAATAAAATATTTTGAAAATCTTGGAATATTAATAATTATGGGGATGCTTCTATCTATATATAGAATACATCTTCGTTCTACCAAAAAACTTCTGTCTTCTACACGAATGTCCCTCTCTAACGTTTCCATATTACATATCAAATGTCTCGCCGTGATCTTAATTTAAAAGAAAATAGAGACTTCTATGTTGATAGTTTAACACTCTAGCGGAAGACTTCAAAAAACTTCTGTCACTTTTCCAAAACTGTTAAGTGGAATTTCTTAAAACACATGCAAATTCCGAAATCCCACCCAATACGCCCACATCGAGTACAAGCCCAATGTTTTATATTTGTATTTGTCAACACTGCCATAAAAAAGGCACTTACAAAACACTAAAAGTTGAACGTGTAGCGAACAAAAGTATCTGGCAACGATTACGGAACCATTTAGGAGGTGTTATGCTATTGTGTGTGCCGTATAATTTATACGTATCTCAAATAAGTTGGCCACAAAAGACAATGACACGTTAGCATTAACATACAGTCCAACAAAGCGATATTCATAAATTATATATGTACGCCTAAGCACACATACATATGAGAGACATGTGTGTATAGTATGCTCGCCGAACTGTGTTGTAGATCACAATCATTTCAATTAATTCGAATATAAAATACGAAAATACGCTCGAAATGAGGCAGACGGGCGGCTTCGCAAAATAAACCGCGTGCTTAAATATATCAAATTTCAATATAAATGAGCCACAAGCATAAATCAAGAGAACCCCCCAGACAGACCCCGAACATCGAAACGAAGCCAACGAAAGTGTAGAAAAACACAGGCACCCAAGCTGACAAACGCCAAAACACCAAACCGACTTTTAATGCATCCTAAAACGGACAAATAAACCGAATTTAACGATCTGACGAATAGCTGTCAAAGCCAAAGTCATGGAGTGCCCCTCGCCATCCCCGCCGCGCTGTAAAATGTAATTTATTTTATTTTTACAATTCGAGAAAAAATAATACTAACTTTAATTCGACGTTAATTATGCTAATGAAAACACATTTAGAATGCAAGAATTAAAATCAAATTTTTCAATTTAAATTCGATCGCATCGCATGGACCATTTTTATCGAAAAACACATTTCATTGGAATCAACGGCGAACGAGATGGCAGCACTGGCCACCAGCAATGCGTGCAACAGAGACAGCATGCGGAGTTAGGATCTTGTTTGCTTATTGAGAAATTTTGTGGAGCACCCCATAAATCCCCCACGAAACAACTCAGCGTTTATTATGGTTGTTGTCGCCAACGTAGGCAAGGTTTTAGTGCTCGTGTTTCTGTTTCTAATTCAGCTTTAGTATGTGTTGTTTTTGTTGCTTGTATCCCAGAAAATGAGCGATTACCTACAAATTTGTGCATACTTTAAACCTTATGCAACACTGCAAGAAAATACTTTAATATCTGAGCTTTATCTACATAAAAGTTGTAGTTTTACATAACTTAATAAAGAAAATGACAAGTTTTTGATGGACAACGATTTTTCAAAGCTATATATACAGCCCTTAAATTTATTTGAATTGATTATTACGTTCAAGAAAAACCAACAGACCACGAATAGAACACATTTACATTGATTCTATTATCTTATACAAAAACCTCTTTACGAGGTAAAAGTCTAGTGACGAAATCATTTTCATGCACCAAAATTTCTGATATCCAATTTTGTGACGAATAATATTAAGGTTTACTTATAAATTACTAAAAAAAAATTTTGTCACTCGGCACTGCGCAAAAAATAAATATTTATTAGGTATGAAGAAATTAGCGCAATGTGCCGAGTGACAAAATTTTTTTTTAGTAAAACTTTGAAGGTATGACTAAAAGCCCTTCGAAATACCTTTTCAACGATGTATATATCACATCTGTAGCTTCTATCGTTTGGATGCTATGGGGTTTTTAGTTTTAGCGGTTTTTAGCGATTTCCCGCTAAACTAGCGATTTTTCGAAAAAGTCGTAGAACAAACGTTTCTAGATTTTTGAGCAGGAACAAGTCCTCATTCAAACTTTTAAGCTAAATCAACGATTTGATCCAAACAAACAAACAGACATACTGACTTTTCATCTCGTTTTGAGAAGGGCACCAAAAATTTCAAAATAATTTATCTTTTGAACCAGTAGTCGGATTTTGATGATTGAGGTGTCATTCGACGCGTATTTTTATGAGAAATATTAAAAAATTAGAAATGTTGGCCAAAAGGCTCCAGCGGCGCCATTAGCTCCAATCATTTAAATTTTGCCCCTCCCACTTACACCTGTTTATCTCACGAACCAAGTGAGTTTTCAAAAGTCTTAGTATGCACATTTGTAAGTTAAATTGATACCTTTCGATCGGTATATAATTCAACCTGATCGGACAGTCATAGCAAATTTTCCATTCTTCCTGTGTATATATGCTAGTCGCCTTCGCACCCTTCGTGCTGCTTTCGTCACTAGCGCGGACTGCCGTCCGCAGTGATAATAATAATTTGTTTTCTTACAATTTTAAGTAAATGAACACTTTTTTGCCAAATAACCTAGATTATAAATTATTTCATACTTTTCAATCCCTGATCTTAAAATATATTTTATTCAACGGCTCTGAACCAAACCTTTAAGATTATTTCTAAATTATTTAAAACCCATCTTGAATTCATTTCAGCTTGATTGTTAAAAAGTAGATAAAAATCTAAATAATAAATTTAGGTCTTTATAATATTTTCTTTTTTTTAAAATAAATAATAAATAATTTAAAATAAATAATCAATAAAAATTTAAAAACGTTTAAAAAAAAAATAAAATAATAATATTTTTTTCATTAAATTAAGAAAAGGCTCGAAACAATACCTTAGGATCAAGGAATATGGAAACGTTAACCGAATCCAAGTCAAGTCCCTTCAAATTTATTTCAATTCCCTGTATGATTATAATGTTTGTATGCGTTGCTAATTTAATTGGAATCATAATAGTAATCTTAAGTTTAAACCAGGTAAAAATAAATGTTTAAATGTAGTTTAAAATGTGTAACGTTAATGTGACTGAAGTTTCTGTCAGTGTATCCCACCTGGTGAGCACTAAGTTGGTACCACCTTCGGAATATAATAAAACACAAAAACAGAGTAAAACGCTACCCAAAAGATTTTCGCTTGCGACACTTGAAACGGCTTTAATGGTCTCCACATTTAAATGCGCTACATTCTCATTAAGATCTCGAATGAGCAGTGAGTGGCCAGCTGATGTTGGCTCTATGTATGTACAGTGACACACAAAAGTATTGGCACAGCAAGAACTTTTACATTTAAGGCTTATTTGCGCCGTTATCGTTAACATATTGGCATCAATGGAAAGGTCATTTTAATTCCGTTTGAATGATACAAAACTTTTCATAACCCATTAAGTACCCACTGAACATTTCGAATTTATGTAAATGTCTAATATTAAAACTTTTTCCTCGATTTCTTAAGAAATATGTTTTGATGCAAAAAAATTCTTCAAACAATTCTAGAAGTGACTGGAAAAAAAATTTCAAAAATCTTTTCGCCAATATTTTTTTAATTTTTGAAAATTACTTAAAAGGCACTTATTCGTCACTTTCTTACAACAAGTGTCTTTAAAGCAACTTTCAAAAAATCAAAAAAAATACGAGCCATGAGATTTTTGAAATTTTTTTTTAAAAAATCGAGAAAAAAAGTTTTAAAAGTAGACATTTACATAAATTCGAAATTTTCAATGGGTATTTAAAGGGTTAAGGAATTTAAATGACCTTTCCATTGATGCCAATTTGTTAACGATAACGGCGCAAATAAGCCTTAAATGTAAAAATTCTTGCTGTGCCAATACTTTTGTGTGTAACCGTATATACATACGTATGTATTGTGTGTATGTATTGAGCACCGAATT
The DNA here is from genome assembly GCA_963924055.1 of Drosophila limbata. NCBI lineage: Eukaryota > Metazoa > Arthropoda > Insecta > Diptera > Drosophilidae > Drosophila > Drosophila limbata. The sequence goes on along the minus strand of OZ001353.1, from coordinate 3,130,983 downwards.
TGTATGTTTGTTAGTTGTTTGGCTTCCTGACTGCTGAGAAAAATCAATCAAATTTAACGATTCGGCGGGAGATACTAAGTAAGTAAGTATTCGCCTTCAAGAGGCTACACATGTGGTGTTGATTCGCCAGGTGTTGGTTTATTGTCTTACGTGTCGTTTTGAAGCTGCCGCCGGAGAGCGCAAAATTTGCATAATTTAATTATGAGTTCTTTGTGTGCGGTTCGTTGTTGTTCGCTGTCAGTGTGTGTAGAAACTATTTGGGTGGTTCAATCACGATAAGATGGACGGCCATCTCTTAGCGATTTATGGATTTCTTATTGCCATAGATCAGGAAGTTGTTGTCGCTGCTCCGTGGTTGGCGTTTCTGGGTAATGCCACAGTCACGCCTATCCCAAAAATGGTCCCAAGCAGACAATTTTCACACAATTAAAACCGAATGGTATTTTTCATTCACAAACATCATCTTTAACGATCAGTTTACGAGCATCTCTTCAAAGGATTTTCCCTGCTCTTCATTCAGTTTTCCTCAACTCATTTTCACTTTTCTCAGCTAAACGGCTGGTAATCAGAGATCGTAAATCTTTAAAGCGCACCAGTGGAAAATTTCCTTTTTCATAACTTTTCATTTAATAAACTCTGGCGACCGTCAGCCAAACAGCATACCAGGCAGCCCAAGTTAACCAGTTGGCCAGTTAACTAATTATCTAAATGACAATTATTGTTAAAGTGCGAGCATAAAAACCATACCCTCAGACACGACACAATGGCCTACAATTATCACAAATGACCATAATTATTATCAACAAATGATACAAAAAATACTCGTAAAAAACAGGCAGTAACAGGATCATAAAGACCGAGTCTTCCGAGTAGAATGACACATTTACGGATCTGTCTTTAATGAGCTGTACCCCACACAATACTGAGGAAGTGGAAAACTGGGGAAATCTGCTTAAATGTCAGCACAGACTAAAGTAAGTGAGCACTGCGATATACACTTTAAGAAAAAATATGACCCAGTTTTATGCGATAAATACCAATTGTATATGTACAATATAAGTAACAAATATTATTTTAAAAGGAAATAAATAAAGAAGCGTAACTTAAAAACATTTTATGTATAAATTGTATTTATTTTATTCAGTAATTTTCTTTTAGTATACAATTTTTTATGTTATCATCATTGCTATAATTTACGACTGCAGAAGATTTGTTCATTGTAAAAGTTGTTGTAGAGCTCAGATCCAAAATAAGGGTGGGCAACCAAATTTAAATTATAATACATTTAATGTTTACAAATATATTCTTAACTTCGTAATTATTCCCAGCATTTCACTTCGAGTTTTTAGAATATTTGACTTTAATTATTGTTAACATTTATTTTTTAGAAAATGTCTTTTTAGTAAAAATTTTTTCTGATTATTTACTTAACAATACTTACCAGGGTCTGCAAATAAGAGTTATGAATGCTAATTTCAACTTAAAAATCAATGTGAAGGAAATGTGCTACAGTAATATATTATTGTTTTTTTTTTAATATTTATTTAAAATGTCAAAAATAAAAGTTGGGAAATTTCTGATTTTTTAAATAAAAATAAAAAAAGAAGTTATTTTTGATTTTTATTTTGAAAGTTACAAATAAGAGTTATTGTGTAACTTTTATTTAAAAATCAAAAATAAAAGTTAAAGTGATATTATTTTTTGATATTTTTAAGATTTCTAGTACATTCTTGGTATTTTTAGTATCAATTGGTATTTTTTTTGCCAATAATTATTTCATACATATATTGCTGCAACAGAATATAGGAGAAAAAATGAATTATAATAGAAAAAGTCGGATCCGACATTTTGCCCTTAAAGGACATGTGATGCATCATATGACAGGTCTCGAGTCATAGATTTTTGTAATACACAACTTGGTTCAGAAGATATTCATCTTAACTTTAATTTTTGTATTTTTTAAACAAAAATTTCGGAACAATACTTATTTGTTACTTTAAACCCAGAAATAAGTGTTGTTTCTCAACTTTTAAATAAAAATTAAATTTTATAGCTTACTTTTGACTTTTTAAATAAAATAAATAAAATTATGAAAATAATTGTTAATCTGCAATTTTTATGTTAAAACTTATAAAAGTTACGGTCCCTGATATTTACAACTTTGACAGTGCACAACTAACACTGAGTAAGCCCTACAAGATATTTTTAATCGAGTTCAGATAAAAACAAGTGGGCGCGGCTACAGTCGAGTTTGCTCGACTGGAGGATACCCTGTGCCATTATCCATAAAATAGAATATTGGTTGGGACCATCTCATATGCATATTCTGTCAGTTTGGTTCAGTTATCCCAAACAACAAAAAAGTTGTTCATACTAAGACTTGATTTTCGACTGATCGTTCCTATGGCAGCTATATGATATAGTGATCCGATTTCAACCAATTTTGGTCAGGTTATAAGGGACCATCTCATATGCATATTCTGTGAGTTTGATTCAGATAGATCAAACAACAAAAAAGTTTTTCATACTAAGACTTGATTTTCGACTGATCGTTCCTATGGCAGCTATATGATATAGTGATCCGATTTCAACCAATTTTGGTCAGGTTATAAGGGACCATCGCGTATGCATATTCTGTGAGTTTGATTCAGATAGATCAAACAACAAAAAAGTTTTTCATACTAAGACTTGATTTTCGACTGATCGTTCCTATGGCAGCTATATGATATAGTGATCCGATTTCAACCAATTTTGGTCAGGTTATAAGGGACCATCGCGTATGCATATTCTGTGAGTTTGATTCAGATAGATCAAACAACAAAAAAGTTTTTCATACTAAGACTTGATTTTCGACTGATCGTTCCTATGGCAGCTATATGATATAGTGATCCGATTTCAACCAATTTTGGTCAGGTTATAAGGGACCATCGCGTATGCATATTCTGTGAGTTTGATTCAGATAGATCAGACAACAAAAAAGTTTTTCATACTAAGACTTGATTTTTGACTGATCGTTCCTATGGCAGCTATATGATATAGTGGTCCGATCCAAATTTAAAAACAAACTTGATCTGCGTCCGGTATCCAGCAACCTACATACCAAATTTGAAGTCTCTAGCTATTATACTTTCTGAGATCGACGCTTTCAAACAGACGGACAGACGGACAGACAGACGGACATGGCTCAATCGACTCGGCTGTTGATGCTGATCAAGAATATATATACTTTATATGGTCGGAGATTCTTCCTTCTGCCTGTTACATACATCACACAAATCTAATATACCCTTTTTGACCATTTTCAATGGGCACAGGGTATAATAAAAACTATTAAAAGTTATGTGCGCGAAGTCTGCTGTCTTTTTAGTTCCAGGGAGCCACAATACGGGGAGCATTGACGGGTTGATTGACATGAAAATGCTGAAAGTTTACCTTACAACAATGATAGAAATGTTGGTCAGATAACTTGGCCAACAGTTTGGAGTCGACTTTAAAGCTGAGCAACACCTGTCGTCCATTGTGTCGGCCTTTTGTTGTGCTTTGCTTGTTCATTAAAATCTCGGATTCTGTGTAAAACATTTTTTAATAAATATAATAAAATGGGAGCTGCAGCAAAAAAACAAAATTGTTTACAAGAAAAGCAATTAAACTAGGCAAACGACAGAAAAAGACAAACAAAGCCACGCAGTTAAAGACCCTAAAAAATGTCAACTGCAAACCGATGGAAGCTGTGATTTCAGGCCCGTCGTCTGGGTGCCTCATAGGCTACACAGACCCACAAATCTCGAGCCTAGAGAGACTCCGGGGCACACATTTTGCCGCTCTGTCCCAGCCAACTCCCGCCCGGCGGTCCAGACGGTTGTCGGACTGTCATAAAACAATTAAGTCTAATTTTGTCACCGTGCCCAGGCCCCAAGCTAGTGCGATGGCTCAAAGCCAGCCCCAACCCCAGCCCCAACCCAAACTAAAGCCGCAGGCTGAGGCGTAATTAACGCATGCCTTGTAGTTGTTGTTGTTGCTTGGTAATTGTGCACCTGTTGCCGCCTTTTGTGCCTATTGCAGCACGGCAACATTGTCAACAAATTGCATGCCAGGGATGCTGAGTGTCAGCCTGTTGGTGCAACAGTAGCTTGCCAAATCGGTTAATGGCCTTACGAAATGGGCATTATTTAGCCAAATTCAATTTACCATTGGCTTCAATTGCCTAGAATTAAATACATTTTAAATAATTCAGATAAACATAAAAAAAACTTTCAGATGAAGAGCAACTATCGTATCAACTAAACAAAATATCACAGATATTCCTAACTGCAGTTGAATCCATTAAGCAGAGAATAAAACCGTAAGACGAAACTTTAATCTTAAAACGAGGTTAGTCGATTCAAATTGGAAACCTTAACTGAGCCCGTAACCAAAATAAAGCATTAAATTATTTATATAACCGAAGTTACTACGGTATTTTAAAACAGAAGCAAACAAAAAACCGTTTTGTAACCGATTTACAAATATTTGGCTTACCCGATAACCGAAAACGAAAATGAGAGCTTAAACGAAACCGTAAAGAAAACCTTTGAAGATATCAACACTCACAATATATCGTAAAATTTTAAAGTTATTTACATAATCATATCACAATTCTAAGCTAGAGTAGATCTAATATATCAATTTCATTGAAGTAATATATTTTTTTATAATTTTCTTCTTTCTTGATTTCTTCATTTCACTTGAAAGGATAAATCCATTAACTCAAGTAAGACTTCTCTTTTTTCAAGTCTGTTTTATTCAGAAAAATTAGAAGTCATATTTAAAATTGAACTCTTATAAATATTTTGTCGCCTGCTTCTAAATAACGTGTACTAAATAAATACATTTTCATTCAATTGCAAAAAAAAAAACAGTTCAATCGCAACTGTGCTGGAATTTATTGTACCATCCTAATTGCTATGAGCTCTCGAAAGTTTTAACTCTGTAGAAATATTATGAGACTTTCTCCCTGAAAATATTCCCTAAATCGGAGATTCTAATAAGTGGATTTAAAATTAATTTTAGTTAGAAACTTTCTTGGGATTCTTTACTGTACTCAAAAACCTGCAACTATTTCCAATATGTAGGAACACGCTTTGGATAGCTTTGCATCCATCTTGACATCTTTATTGCCATGTCGATATCTTTTTGAAAATTACCACAATTCCCCCGCATTTACAACACACTCGCTCTTCATAATTGAAAGCGTAAAGTCTATGGAATTTGTGGTAAAGTTAGTAAAATTGTTGCAGAAGCTGGCAGCTTTAGTTCCGGCTACTCACGCTGGTCATATTAAATAGGTAAGACAAATAAATTAAATCGTAAAAAGCACTCGAAAATTGTGCTAATTATGTGTCACTCGAAACAGAAAACCGAAGAGAAGGAACAATACCCTGCTTTGTGCCCAAACAGACCGTGGGCAATGTGTTCCCCGGTAGTCGAAGCACCCACAACAAACGGTAGCCTCTCCGATCAAATGAAATATTGCTACACAATATTCGATTTTCGTACTCGTATTGTGAGTTTTATGGCCACGTTAATGAAAATGGCTGGGCAATCGGGAATAGTTCGCATTGTTGGCGACAACGGCGGCACTTCGAGTGGCTGTAAAACATAAATAAATAAATTCGAGACTCGTGACATTTGTAAATTGTTTTAGCAAATCAATAAACCCAATTTCACGGCTACCATCGACTGGCTGCCACCTCGAATTATGTGATAATTGACAGCTAATTGCGAAAGCAGGTCTCGAGACGTCTCCAGGACAGCGGCAAATGTCCAATTGTCCGTCATCAACATTGTCATTGTTGTTGTTGTTGTTGCTGTCGATTTTGTTTTTGTTTTTGTCTGTTCCGCATATTTGCGCAGGCGCCCGCGGTTCCATTGAGTTCTCCCCAGTTGCTGTCGGTTGAAGTTGATGCTGATGTTGATGCTGATGTTGATGTTGAGGCTGATGATTGATGGCGAAAATGTAACCGTCACTGGTTACATGTGGCCAAGTCGAGATCTCACAACTGGGCCCAGATTTGTTCAGCGAAACGGTGGTCCGTTCCGGATGTGAAGCCGTGAGGATGTTGACGTTTAACTGTGCCGCTAATTGGCCGATTTTTGCTTTAAGCCGCCTTTTGACAAATGACAACCGACCACAATGAGATACGGCTTTTGTCCTATTGTCGTACATTTAACTGGCATTTGTTCGTTTGCGGAAAGACTCCAGCCAACCACAAGACTCACAGCTCTGCACTGCGGTGGGGCTAACTACTCACATTATCTAGTTTGGACTTCCTATAAGGCACAACGGTAAAAGAGGCTTAACAGCATTTCAAAAATGCCTTAAACTCCTCAGATGATAGTATGTACAAACAGCTTCGCCTAATGAATGTAGGTCAAATTACAGAGCCAATACAAATAATTATTATTAAAAAAATTCATTTTCATTTAAAATAATATAAGGCGATTTCTTTCTTGGGTATAAAGTTTTGCTTTGTTGGTTTGTAGTTCAGGAGAGTAGCAAATATCGAAATTCAAGTATATATTTATCATCAAGTATATTAACTATTAGCAGGGATTAAAACCGAAACGAATATCGGTATCAGTTACGGTTTCGGTTATGTTCGCATTTAGGTTTTCGGTAGAGGTGGAGAACCTGCATACCAAGTCTGGAGTCTCTAGCTCTTGTAGTCTCTGAGATCTAGGCGCTCTTACAGACGGACAGACGGACGGACGGCTGTTGATGCTGATTAAGAATATATATACTTTACGCACTGTTACTGTTACGCACATTTTTTTTGCGACAAAGTTAATAGACCCCTTTACTTTTTTAAAGTACGGGGTCTAAAAATTAAAAAGGCATTACTTTCTTAATTTTTCATTCACACATTTCTTTCCCCTATTCTTCAGTTTTATGTAGTTTAGTTACATTTCAATAATTTTCATTCATTTCAAAATTAAACATAAGAAAATCCAAAATCTAAATTAAAAATGAAAAATAATTTTTTTTTTGGATGTATGAAAAACCGAAATTAACCCAGTTAAACGGTTATAAGGTTATAAGGTTTCGGTCAAATGAAATTTTTTTTCGGTTACGCTTTAAAATTTCATTCGTTTTTTACCGTTTTAAGGTTACTGTTTCGGTTAGGGTTTTAATCCCTGATTATTAGCATAATTTTATGGTTCAAATAATATGCCGTTGTTAATCATTGATTTTTTTTTCATTACATTAAATATGAAATACTCGTTCATTTTTATATTTATCAAATATTTGTTAGTCTTTATTTAAAAATAGAGACAATATGTTTGTTAATTTGACCAAATTGCTTATAAAATTCATAATACTTATATATTTATTACAATGTTCTCAATATGAAGACAGGATATCTTTTTAGACAGCGGGCCATATATTTATATGATATTTAGCAAATATGTAAATGAGTTAAATTTCAAATGAATCCACCAAATGCTATAGACATGTATTAAAACGTGAATAGGATCAATATGAACAGTAAAGTAAGTATTATATATTACATAAAAATTTAGCAAAAACAAAATTTCAAATAACCTGCGTGTAAAATGGAACTTGTTTGGCCTAATGTCAAGTAGCGGGAGCTTTAAGAATGTTTTAATGTGCAATTAAAGTTAATTGAATCAAGTAGCCACGACACAAACGAAATACGTAAAGTCGTAAGTGCAAGTCAAGACCCGGTCCTAGTTATAAATAGTATTTAGCACTCACATCTAGCGACAATTTATGACACACTTTTTTACTATTGTTTGTTGGATTTTTTTAATTTTGTGTGGCATTCGTATAACCAAAACGTCAGCTAAAAGCTAGCTAAGATCTTCATTTGAAAGGCGTACGCTGAAAATTGTCAGCAATTTTGATGAAAATAATTGGCCAACTGTGGGCGATGCTCAATGGCCAGCAGTCGGACAACAACGGGCGACAACGATCCAATTAAAGCCGCGACAAAATGCGTACGTGTTCATAAATATTGTCAATTAGCGGCGGGTTCACCCAACGTCTTGGCAGAGAGGGCTAATTGCGAACCACGGTTGCGTCCTCGGGAACAAGTTACGCAACAATCGGAGGCAATCGAAGGCGATCGCAGATCACAGATCGCAGGTCGAAGCGTTGACAGTAGAGTTGTGTCGCTTCGTTCAGAATAAGTTCAAGTGAACGAATTTATTTAGTCATTCGAGCACTAAGCCATTCATTTTGATATGCTGGTCAGTGTAAATATAGTTTTCTTTCACGAGATTTAAGCACCAGATTTACATGCAATTACTATTAGTACATAAAGTTTCATAATAAGATTGAAATTTTTCTTTATTAATACGTGAACAATTTATATAACATGTTTTTAAATTATTTTATGCTATAATATTTTGCAATAATTTAGAGGTTGGTTTTTAACTATTTATCAAAAAATAAATAAAAAATTGAATGAACATTCAAAAAATACATTTTTTTGTATTTGTATTTTTGAAATTTTCCGATATATGCATTAAATTTTTTGTACATTTTATTTATTTATCTTTTTAGCGTTGAGTAAAATCACTCAAAAGAATGAAATAATTTTAAATTTAAAATAAAAATTAAAAACAAACAGTATTAACAATTTAATTTAATTACGTTTAATTTTAAATGCATAGCGGAAAAGATAAATAAAGCTAATTTTATGTTAATTCAGGGGCTATTCAAAAATTAATAAATTTAATGAGTGAATTAAAAGTGAACGATTGAACTAATTCAATGAATGGAACTAGAAATCGCAGCTGGGTGGACAGCGACTCATCAATGGGGGGATTGAGTTACATTTACGAGCTCAAACTCGAGGGACAGTTGCAAGTTGGCGGCAGTCTGATTGATCAAACGGTGACAATATGGCACTTACGGGTGCAATCAAGCAACCAGAGTCTCCCCCTCATTTGCTACTCCCTCTCCTTCCACCCTTGCTCTCCCTCTCTGTCGTTCTCTCTATTGCTTCAAGCGATCTCTCATTATTTTATAAAGCGTGCGGACTGCATAGCAAAGCGTTGCCATTGCTGCATGCCGCTTGATTAGCTCCCCTCCTGCTCTCTTGTTCTCCTTCTCTCCTGTCTCTCTCTCTCCATCTGTGGTTTGGTGGCTTGTTGCCTTGGTGGTGCAGCGGCTCTGTGGCTACTGTTTAAACTCTGATGGTCTCCTTAATTTACAGGCCTTGCATTCCGCGTCCATTGGGTGTCGTTTTGTAATCCTTTAGTTAATTAAATTAATTAAATGAGCGAATTGGCGCTTCGGGGATTTGAATTATGTCCCAGAGTGCGTGAATTATGTCTGCGATGAGTGCATAAAGCTGAGTGTAGCAAAATACCGACGAGAACTCATTTTAGATGGGAGTTTGTCGAGCAAGTTTGGTTTCTTTTGAAAGCAGATTTCCTTGTTGTTGATTAGTTTATTTAGTTACTAGTAATGAAATGGATCTTAATTATATGTATACTTGTGTTACTTGTGTTTACTAATTGCAGACTAATCCATTCGATCTTTGTAGGGCACAGCTTCCTTTTAAATTGTTAACAAAGAACATGCAAAGATCTATGATGAGTACCTTGGGAACAAACGACTGTTGCCCTAAGTACATTTCGTTTGAAATTCAATTAAATTAAAGTTTCATTTGACCTTTATCCGTTCCATTCTCCAACGGCAGACAATCAAACACACAAAGCGATCTCACTCTTTCTCTCTCCCTCTCTCTCTCTCGCGCGGCTACTTTTGACTACTGCATGGACAGGCAGTCGTCAGTTTTATGATCCGAAAATTTAAATTATAAAGCAATTAAAGAGCACATCTATTATAATAAAAAATCAAAGTAAACGAAAGAAAAAGGCAACAATCGCTGTCGAAACGGCAACTTATATGCTTGAGTGGGGGGAGGGGGACAGCTAATTAAATGTAATTAATTTTCACATGCCTCAAAATTAAATGCATTTAAATCGGAGACAAATACGGAGAGTGTGAGCTTTATAAATAGCGTATGGTTTAATAGCCCGCCGTTTGTTAAAAGCGATTTAAAAAGTTTCATTAAGATAAACAGCGCAACAACAACAATTTATGTATGAGCAATAACAGCAGCAACAACAACAACAGCGACGGCGGCGGCAACAAAAGTTATTGCAATTTTAATTATAATTTAAGCTCGACTATGACGACAGGTGAATAAACCTTGGGTCATGCCAGCCACAACACAACCCATCGGCATCTACAATCCTAAATTCAAGCGACTAATTTAAAAGCCAACATTTGGGCCATTTACCGTTGCGCCCTCGAGGCGTGGCCACAAAAAAAAAAAGAAAAAAAACACTGCTTGTTTCATTTTTGAGGGCAACATTTTGAACAACATACATTTTTGCTGCTGCTACTGGATGGGAAACAGTTGCTCCAAGCTAAGCTTGCCTCTGACTCTGACTCTGAGTCTCAATCTCTGTTGCTGATGCTGTGGCTCGATCGCTTGCCATCCCGCTCGCACGCTTAACGACCACAAATTCAACGGAAAAATGGCGTTTAACTGTAACTGACAATGTGAAACATTTTCGGGTCAGGTGCTTCAACGAGATTTCACCAACCAGTCAGTGTAGAAACACTCGCAGCCAACGCCCCACAGTTTTCATTATCTTACGGTAATATCGCTCATAAAGCGACTGTGTTGCTCTTTCATCATCATCATCATCATCATCTTCATCATGTGGTCAGCCTTCGGTGATGATGAGATGATCTCTAGACACATACATATAGCAACGTCAGCTCGTTATGGTTTCCTACATGCCTTGTCTACTCCCTCGTCCCTTGCCTCCTCTCCAGTTGGTAATGTTGCTTTTTTGGTGTTATTTCTCGTTTGGTTATTGTGCAGATTTATCTTCAATGTTTGCTCTTTTGATTGGTACACTGTATACAGCTTTTTTCGCTTCTTCTTCTTTTTCTTTCATTGTTTTTACTCAATGTTTTTTTTTATTGCCGGTCGTTTGTTGGTTCGGTCAACTCTTTGCTGCAATTTCCGGTCGAAAGGGCGCCCGAAAGCAGAAGATAACTGAAATTGCCATTTTGTGTCGGCTAAATCAAATGAGAGAAAACAGGGTCGAAAAGAGCGATGTAAAGCGATTGCATTTTAGGTCAAGCATCCGAAAATTTCGAAAAACCTTTCATAGCCATGGAAGTAGCACTTTCAAAAAAGCACTTCAGATACTTCTATAAGAATTTGTCATTTGAATACTTTTGTTTTGTATCAATAAAATCAAAACATTTAAGAATATCTTTTTACTTCCGTAAGAAATAATTTATAACGAATAAAGACATTCGCTCTAATTATCTACATTTCTTTTATAAAACATTATAAAGATCTTTAAACTTCCACAAAACACTTAATTAATTACTAATAATATAATATAATTACTAATTTGTAAACATAAAAATTATTTGTGTATCTATTAAATAATTTCATAATGTTTTATCTAATTGCATATGAACGCATGATTTTGTATAAGTATTGAAAATATTCTTTCGAGAGGAGTATTACAGTCGAACTTCCCCAACTCGAATCACCATAATCCAAAGAAAATTCGATTTATCAATATGACATTAGAATGCAACAAATTTTTTCACCATAAATGGTAACCCATATTCGTAATCTACGGTCAATTCTAAGACCAAGAAACCATAGTTCTAAAATCAATTCCTGGTCCGCGCTTTTTGGGTTAAAACAAATTTTTTTTTTTTAATTTTATATTTATTATCATTTTAGTTCGATGCTGACAAGACCAGGACCTTTAAAATTCCATAGAATCAAAGACCAACTGTTCTTGCAAGGACGAAAACTATGTTTAAAGGAAAATTAGTAGTTTGATTCTATGAAATTTTTTAATTATATTTTTTAACTATATTTTTATATTTACATATTTATATTTTTACCTTTTTTCTGAAAGGAGAGTGTTTTTTATATTTTTAAAAAAACTTATAAAAACATTCCATACTTGCTCAGCTTGGTTATATAAAATCCACTAAGCACAAAAAGGCTTCGGATAATCCAAAAAAATAATTAACACAGCAAAGTAATGGACTAAGCCGAATATTTTGTCATAAACACTAAACATAAAGAACCGAGAACAGGTAAAAGAATTTATAAAGCTTTGTATATTTTCACTCTTTGTTATTACAATTTTCTAAAAAATTTTGCTTATGAAATTTCGTGTTTTTCCAATTATTTTTTGCCCTCGACTGAATATATTTTTTAATGTTTTAGCTCAGTCTTTTTGGCTATGTGTCAATGTGTAAGATATTGACAATAGCGGCAACAGGAATATTATTAAGACTGAAGTAAATATATGAATTTTTTACACCCCTACGCTCATCCCGTCTGTAGAAGCCAAAGGTTCCTGTATACCTTTCGCAGGTGAAGTTTATTTTAAAATTTGGATACCAAACTCAAAATATGAAAAAAAAAATTATTTACTTTATATTCACTTTATATTGAGTACATTTAAATGCATTAAAATTAAAACAAAACAAATGAAATTGAGAAATATATAAATGTTATAAAAAATAAATATTTCCTGGGCTTTCCCCTTCACTTCGTTGTTAATTAAAGCTGGTGTGAAATTCCGAAGTTTAAGTGAACAGTAGTTGTTAATTACCAACTCTAGAGAACTGTGAATAATGCCAGCCCATTAAAGTGACACATTTAATGTCGCAGCACCCGTAGGTCAAGGACAATGATTGGATCAGTTAAAAGTAAAAATTTTTCCAGGCAGCACAATAAATTGATTGCACACGCACCGGACTGTGGTTTAATCATTACGTTTAAATCTAATAGAGCATCCAGTGCCGTCACATGAATACACACTCGTGCAATTGTTTACTTTTTTTTGCGACAACATTTCTCATTTTGTTTTATAGCCCAACACAACGATGAACGATGAACAATGAGCGAGTGGAGCGCGGCACAGGGAAGGGATAATGGGGGAATGGACACGGACACGGGGTCAAATTATACGTACACTTGGAGTGCTCTCTCGCCATCAACAACAGCAGCAACACATGTCATTGCTACAGGTGAGCTTGTCTGTTGATTTGAATTCGCTGATAACACGGCGCGATCTCTGCTGCAGCTGAGTGCCCGAGAGAATGTCCCGTCTTCCCCCTCCGCCATTCCATTTGGACGCCTGACAAACGCACTCCGCACGTACCGCTAATTAGCTGGTGTTTTAGGGCCCCCTCAAGGCATCAGCCACCAGGCTGCAGCTCCAGCGCACGAGTCGACAGCCATTACGAATATGCATATATATATATATATGTACATACATATATATACATTCACATACACATTTACTTATATTCATACTTATAATGCTCGTTATGGAATGAGTTAGTTAAGCAGTTGAGTGGATGGATGACTGAATGGCAAATACTTACGATATGAGCTGGCTAATTAATTTTGAACAGTTTTCGGAAAAATGTACAGTCATCAAGTTCCTTTCTGTTCCTTATATATCAATACGAATATTTGAATTATTAAGCTTTTCTGTGAATAAAGCTGTGACTTCTAAAAAGTTTTTATTTAATTTAAATTGAAGCTTCAGTAATACATTGTAGTATTTTTTATTTGCCTAATAACTTTGTAATAGAACTCTTTTTCAATTGTTGCTATCGGCAGTTCGACTTTAGAAAACATAAATTATTTTGCTTCTGTTCGTTACAAACTTTCTAAATCATGATCCCGATAGTACTTCAGTTAAAAATACTTCCTAAAAAAAGTTTAGATATTTGCTGGGCCACCTCAAAGCAAGTTACTAAAACGATCTAGGGTAAAGGTGCATAATATGCGCGCACTTTAAAAAAAAAAAAAATCTAAAATTAGAGGACGATTTACAATGAATTTAGAAGCAAAAATTATTTTCAGGTCTCTTTTAGTTTTTTTTAAATTTAATTTTGAAATTGTAATGCAAAATGAACTATTTTGCGTTTTGCACAGTTGAATTGTGCTTTTGCATGCAATGCAAATAGTTAATTTTGCATTAAATTTAGAAAATTACTTTAAAAAAAACGAAAAGAGACCCGGAAATAAATTTTGCACCTAAATTCATTATAAATCGCCCTCTAATTTTGGTTTTTTTTTTGCAGGTGTGCCGCATATAATTACCCGATCTAATAATTAATAATAATTTTTTGTTCTAAAAGAAAATGTTTTAAAATTAAATTTTTGGTAAGCATTCGGAATTAAAGAAATAAAGGCAACCTCTTTCAAAAATAATCAAGGTTTTTCTATTTTTAACAACGGAAAATGTCAAAGAAGTTTTTGTGGCACACTAAAATATAATTTTTGGCTTTGACATATTTTTAGAACCGTTTTTGCAACATAGGCCTTATCTGCAGCAATTAGTTTACCTGGAAATTTAAAGTTAATCACAATCAATCCGAACTGGCTTTGCAATTAAAAATATAAGAGAACAAAAAAATTATTAATGGAGCCTGAAAGTATGCAACAGTTTCTAAACATCAATCAAGCTGTTCTCCAAAATAAGCCTAAAATCGGGCAACAAAAAAAACAGCCAGAACTTATATTTCAATTTTTGTTTTTAACACAAGAGCACATATATTTTTTTATTTTTTGTAAATTTTGTCGTTGACACTTAAATGCTAAACAATATGTACAAATATATCCATCGTTAGAGTTGTTTAGTGCATTTGTATATTCGGCCAAAATTGTAAGTACAAGTAGTATATATGAAAGTAAGTGAGTATTCGTGATTTGCTTAAGCAATAAATAAAGAAAAATAGTTTGAGTTTTAGTTCTTGTAAATAGATTTTTGGTTGAATTTAATCAAGCGAGTGCGGCGGTTAATCCTTGTAGTATTTCCAACTTTATCTATGTAGATATTTAGTATGGAAGGAACAATGGACGACATCTGACCTCTGATCTCTGATCTCTGACGCAATGCAGCTTCCATCACAGTGGTGTCGTTGTATGTGTGTGTATATGAGTGCTTACATAAGTGTTAGTAATATCGCTTAATGGCAAAATAAATGCAAACGTAACATCAACTTTCAACAAATTTGTTCACAATATTTTTTTTGCTTTTCAGCTTTATGCTAACAACATTAACTACCAAAAACCATTAACTGCTAAATGCTAAACAAAATTCGTTTAATTTGACTAACATTTATGCGATTTGTGAGCGTTTTACTCGAACCAAATCACTTGCACCACAAATTCGCCAACTGCAATGACAAAATTGTGTGTTAAGTGACATAGTTTTGATTAGTTATTTAATTTCATTCCTTATCTGTTATTGGTTTTAACTACTAAGTATGTATAATTAGTTGCTTCCAACTCTGGACAAGACACACATTCAGCAAATCGCGCTTATCATCAATATGTTTTGTGAAATATCATTTAAAACTGGATCTGAATGACTTGTGCATACAAAACTATTTACAATGTGCATAGGGCGGGGAAAGGGGATGCTAACATCTAGTTCACTTTAGCTTGGGCTTAGATTAGCTAGACTTAGGCTTAGTTATCCGTTTGCGGATAGGAATGATGTTGATGCTG
The DNA here is from genome assembly GCA_963924055.1 of Drosophila limbata. Taxonomy (NCBI): domain Eukaryota; kingdom Metazoa; phylum Arthropoda; class Insecta; order Diptera; family Drosophilidae; genus Drosophila; species Drosophila limbata. Next base: position 3,115,378 of record OZ001353.1, on the reverse strand, counting down.
CTGCTGCTGCTGATGCTGCTGTTGCTGCAGTGGATGATTATAGTGCATAGAAGAACCTGCTTGGGTGGAGGACGAACTCGTTGTTGAGGTTGCAGGTTTGATCGCAGGTTTGATGTCCTCAATTTGTATGAGTTGCTCAATGGGTATCAATGACAGTTCACCGCCCACAGGCTGAGGCATTGGCAGCCTTGCCAGAGCCTAATAAAAGAAAGATAGAACATGTCATACAATAATTTAATATTTATTTAGTTTATTACCCTTGCAGTTGGTTCTATAGTTATTGAAAGAAATACGTAATGCATTTTATTTATTTTAATTGACTGGGTAAAACATTTGATTTATTATTTTTATTTATTATTTAATGCGCAATTTTCTAAGCATTTGGTATAATTTTTAAGGCATTTTAACTGACAGCTAATGTAAGACTTTAACCGTAACATATGAAAAACATTAAAATTAAACAATTGTTTGTTTGTGATTAATGATGCGAAAGCTTCAATAGTCATGGATTTTTGTCTCAGTGTACTCATAAAATAGTGGGAAAGTAACCTGCTTCCTTTGAAAGTCGAACTGGGACAAAAAATATTTTACTCTTTCGGGCAGACTTTGGCTCTTGTCTGTGTGAAAACTGATACGACATTTCCACGTAAAAATTAAAAACTTTAATTTAATTTAAAAAACAAAACTACATCTTCACCATACCTGTTAAATAATGATTAGTAATCACAATCATTAGTAATTAGATTCTTTTTGTTTAAAAGTCGAACTAATGATTAAATTACGATTATTTTCGGCTTTGCCCAATTTTTTAATGATTACGATTACAAAAAATCAAAAATAATATAAAATTATTACAATTATTCAAAAATAATCAGAAAAAATCAAAAATAATTTTTTTTGAGTATTTCGGATTATTTTTGATTTTTTTCTGATTATTTGTGATTATTTTTGATTATTTCGGATTATTATGACTATTTTAGAAAAATCAAATTATTTTATTATTTTCACAATCAAAGTAGCCAAAACAGTCGGAAAAAATAAAAGAAATCCGAAATAATCAGAGCGATTATTTTTGATTTTTCCTGATTATTTTTAAATAATTGTAATAATTTAAAATTTTTTTTTTAATTATTTGTTATCGTAATCATTAAATAATCACAAATTTTTCATGAGTAAAATTTATTTCCAAAATTAATCTAATTGATTAGTAATTCTAATCGAAATTTAACAGGTATGATCTTGACCTATAACGTATAACTATCATTGCAACAATTTGTTTAAAATTAAATACAGTGCTCTGAAAGGGTATCAGCACAAAGATAACTGTTCTATTTCGTTTAATAATAAGGTCCTCATCAAAATTATAAGACACATCAATAATTTGTATTCCTCCCCTCGCAAAATCTTTGTCTTTTAGAATTTGATAAAAACAAAAATATGGAAAGAAAGAAAATAGAATTGGCTACGAAGTTTTACCGTTACAGTTTTTTTTTGCATTGTCTGGAGAACTTCAGCTAATTTTTCGTAAATTTCCAAGAATTTGGACTGTTTGCAACCGTATCAAAATTATAAGACATATTGAATTAAATGAAGTTTAAAGATTATCTTTCCGAATTTTTGAGTTGCTTATCTCTCACATAAGTAATTTACATAAAATTAAATAAAATGGGTGGCTCCACATTGCAGCGGAAGGATGAAATTGACTCCATTCTTGCCAATTCAAAGTCCGGCTGGACTGTGAGCAAGATATCAAAAGAAATCACTCGCTGTCGGACCGTAGTCGCCATTTTTTTATAGAATCCTCAAGATTATGGTGAAAACCGAAGAACTGGTCATAAAACAATTTTAAATGACCGATATAAAAGGCCCATTATTTAGAAAGCCATTAATTCGACTGCATCCTGTGGCCATCTTGCTGCAATTACCAGCAAAAAAGTCTTATCCATGACTATTTGGAGCACTTTAAATGAGTCCGGAAACATTGTCCGAGGTGTGCACAAAAAGATTCCTCAGTTGACCCCTCATTACAAAGCTGCGCGGATTGATTTTGCTTAAAGGAACTTGAAAACGAACCGGGGATCGGTTAGGAAAATGTTGTAGTGATCTCTTGCATGTGTTATATTGTCTGATTTCCAAAAAGGTACTTTTTTCTGATGAGAAAAAATTTAATCTCGATGGACCAGAGGGTTTTCGTTATTACTGGAGCGATCTGAGAAATAAACCTCTTTATTTCTTAAAGAGAAACTTTGGTAGCTGGGCAGTAGATGTATGGGGACCATTTAACAATATCGTAACGTTAAACCTGCAATTTTCCAGCTCTAGGATGAATAGTTCTGACTATATACGGATCCTAGATAATAGCTTTCTTCCATATTTAAATGAAAATTGGAAAAATCCTTATGTTTTCATTCAGGAAAACGCCCGAATACACACAAGTCGCCCGACAACACTGTTTTTAGGGGGGTGTTCGGTCGATTTAATGAACTGGGCAGCATGCTCACCGGATCTAAATCCAATTGAAAATGTCTGGGAAATATTAACAAGGCATTTCTATAAGGAAAACGAAAGATACGAAAATTTTAATGAGCTCAAAACATCATTCATAAGGGAATGGGGTCAGATAGACTCGAAATTATTGATAAAGCTGTCAAATTCCATGAAGATGAGAATTTTTGATGTTGACAGATGTCAAGGATCTTTGATAGATCGCTAAACTATCGAAATTCAATGACTTAAGTAGATATTTTTAGCATATAAGTACTTTAAACCAGACATGTCTTATAATTTTGATATGGTTGAAAATCCCACTTTTTGTTATTATTTTAAAAATAAGTAAAAACACTTAATATTTTGAAATAAAAGGTGTTGAAACACTTTAGTATTTGTTTATGAAGTATGTTGATGTGTTTTTTTATTACCTAGATTGCGTATCATGAAAAATATTAAAAGAAATCGAAGTGTCTTATAATTTTGATAAGGACCTTAGTAGTTTTCCTACCTTTGCATGCTCCACCGCAATCGTCGCTGCCTTTTCCGCCTCACGCTGTCGACGCTCCTTCAGCTTGAGAGAGAAAATGGCCACAGAGCGCGCACTCTTGACCAGTTTCTGCTTTAGCCGCGATTTCTTGGCCGCCAGTTCAGCTGCTGTTGTTGGGAAGCAATTAAATTTGGTGAATTTATCATTTATATAAGTAGTTCCTAACTAACCTTTAGCCTCATCATCTGTGTTGCCCGCGGATGTGGATGCAGCGGAAGCAGCTGCCTGTTCCTGTTCCTTTTCCCTCTCCTTCTCTTTCTCCTTCTCCTTTTCCTTTTCTTTTACCTTCTCCTTTTCCCTCTCCTTCTCTTTTTCCTTTTCCCTTTCTCGCTCTTCCTTCGCCTGCTTTTGCTGCTGTTTCTGCGATGAACTCGATGAGGAATTCGATAGAGCGCCCACACTGGGTCGTGACTGGGAATTGCTGATGCTGCTGGAGGCGCCAGCCCCAACGCCACTGGGACTAAAAACGCTGCCTCCACCACCCGAAGACGAAGATGATGATGCCACAATTTGCTGTTGTTGCTGGGAGGCGGGAGGCGTGGCCAGCAAGCCACCAGAAGGACCGGTCTTCAATGCGACATTGCTCCAGGATGGCGCAGGCTTTAGGATATCCGCGTTGTCGACATTACTTGTGAGTTCCTTGACACGAGAACACAGAGTACTTGATCAGCAGATGGTCGACTAAATGATACCATGCAACAAACTACACACATCGAAAGCTTTCGGGTTAAATTCACAATATTCATGCAAGAGACAAGGGCATGTGAGTGCTAAGCCAGCGTGAAAATGGTTCAAGCAGTTGCCGTATAATAATTTTATTTTTTTTTTATATTTGCTGCCCTCTCTCATTGCCAATAAGCTTTAAACTCTAAACAAAATTGGGTGTCAGCTTCAACTTAAGTTACAAACATTAATTTATGAACGTTGATTACACAGTTTGCTTAAATATTTATATTGGTTTTGGTATTCAAGCTCTTTAACATCATCAAACTGCAGACCCTTTTGGGGTCTGACAACAGCAAACATCGAACACACATTGCACAACTGTATACAGTGGATAATTATGTTATTGTATTACGACTTGTGTACATCTCTCACTACCTTGGCAATGCAATCTATGCTTCTGTGCAGGTTCGCATTGTCGTGGACTTTTAAACGAGACATCCATTCAGGTGCGTGGAGTTTCATGTGTAGTTTATCCTTTAAGCAGGAGAATGTAGTTAGAGTTGCGCAAAATTGTTTAATTATGTACAACATGTGGCAACAGGGACTCCATTGATTCATTTAGAATACATTTTTTGAAACCTATTTTAACCTCGTCTAATTTACATTATTCAATTATAATGAAATATTTAATATCAGGGACCGAAACTGTTATGAGGAATATAAATAAAAACTACTTTTAATAATTACTTAAAGACTTTTACTTTATAAATCATAATTAACAATTAGTTTTGATAAAAAAAATTAAAATTATAAATAATTGTTAATATTGATTTTTATAACATCAATGAAAAATTTGATTTTGATAAATAAGTTTTTAAGAATAATTAATATTGATTTTTATTTTTTTATTTTTTTATTAGAGTTATTCAAAACATTTTTGAATAAAACTTTTTTAAGACTTTTATTTTCGTTAAAAAAAAGTAAAAGTCTTGAAAGACTTTTATTTGTGAGGAAAAAAATAAAAGTCTCAAATAACTATTATTTTTGAATTGAAAATATATAAGTCTTTAAAGACTAATAATTTGAAATCGTTTATAACAGTCCTTTTTAAATATCTTTGTAAATACTAAAGATAAACATTTCAAATTTTCAACACATGCAAATAAGGTTAACATTATTAATATTCAAATAATTAAAATATACATTTTTTTAAATTTAAAATTGAAAAATTAATATCTCAAAAAACAATTTACCACAAATATGACGAAATAAATCGTAAGCTTATTTCAATGTGGTCAAGATTTAAATGTCAATTATTTTTTTTTAAATTTAATTGAGAGAATTTTACTGAAAGCAAGACAAAACACACAAATTTTAATTGTGTCAATGTGAAGTCGTTTTGTTAATCAGGTTAAATTCAAAGTAACTGAATTAAATTAATTATATTAAAAAAAAATTATAATTTTTGTTAAAGTTTAATATGAAGGCACGGCTAAAATAGTCAACCGGAATTACCCATAATTTACTGGACCCATGAAGATAAATAAAAAAGAACAATTATTTTTCATATTTTTAAAAAATCAAGAATCTTAATTATTTTAAGCGATAAATATATTTGCACACTTGCATTTGCACATTAACTTAGTTTCTAAAAAATTTTAACGGTTCTTAGGACGGTCAGTAAAAGGACTGTCATATCTATTTCATAAAAAATAATAAAACAAATAAACACTAAAAATATGTTGTTTTATGAGTATGTGCAAGTATGAAAATTTAGTTCTATGATAAAAAAAATTAAGCTTTTACCAACTATTCACTACTACGTACGACAAATCACAAATTGAGCAATAGTATTTGTGAATTTTGTGACTTGGCACTAACTAGTAGTTGAGGGCACGTATCGAGGGATTTGCTGGTTTTCAGTCTACGCACAATAGACAAGTGTGCATCGACTAGAGAGATTGTGTGTCTAGGTGTGGAAAGGGTATATTTAGTTTAGAGTCCTCTTGGCTTACGCTTATCGGCAAATGGGATGCGCTCTCTGCGGAGACTTTACGCGACTTGCTGTACGGCGGAATCTCTGATATATTCGACGTCTGTTGTTGTTGCAGCTGTTGTGGGTGCTGGAGTTGTTGTAGTTGCAGCTGCCGCATCGAGGGACGCTGTGGACTGCTGCCGGTGCTGCTGCCAGTGTGATCAGCCGAATCGCTAGATCTCTTACGGAATGGAGGAATTTCTTGGATCTGCATCGATTGCTGGCGCGGAGCGAAGCTGGCAGCGGCTGAGTTCAGGGCTAGCGTGCTGGCTGAAGCGCTGTGCCACATGACAAGCGAGTGAAGAAAGAGTAAAAGAGAATAAAAATAGAGGGAAAATTGTAAAACAAAAGTTGAGAAAAAAGTGTAAGCACAGCAACTAAAGGTATTCCTTGCCGGAATACCCTAATTTTATTTTTTTTAAAGAAATAGCTATTTAAAAGAAAATATTTACAGAAAGTATCTTTAAAACAAGTAGAAGCGACTTGTAAAGTGGAAGGCTCGGCCAATTGAGACAGTTACGCATAACAAATTTTGGAGTTATTGGAAAGCGAGAACAACACACAGCGGTTTCGAGAACACAGCACATAAGTACGTATCGTGTGGTAGATAGTATGTGGTAGTACATCAAGTTCGATTGTATTTAAATATTGGTCGATTTACCCGCTGAGCAGCTGTTGTTGTTGTTTTACTCTTTGACTCTGCGTTGACAGAGCGCTCAAATTGCGCACTGAATATCCAAGAAATGGCGGTATTTCCGGTATGAAGATTTGCGATTTTTGTCTACAACTTTTACAAGCGCTATAAAAGAATTATTGTGTATTAAAAAGTAACAAACTTGCATAGCTCATATAAAAAAGTTGCCAAAAAAAAGAGAAAATACAGAAGACTCTTTTAAATTAAAGCTGCTTGGTTTTCTTTATCTTTTGGAGTTTTTTAAAAGCAGATTTTTCAATGAATACAAAATAATAAAGAAATCGTAATAAATGTGTTTTATTTTTAATAAAAAAAACCATGTTATTTCCATTTTCAAAGATTTATTTTATAACTTGCAAAATGTGTATTTCCTTTATTATTAAATTTGAAATCTAAAGTTTTAATTCTTTCGCTTTCAGAGTGTGTATTGCATGCCCTGTTTCAGATAATAAGATTTAAGAGTCTGTACTGTATTTGTATATAAGAAAAGTTGGAAAAAAAAGTAGTCTTTAAAGAGCTTTGAGTTTGTGAGAGTTTGTGGCATGTACAAGCTTCATTTGTCATCCATCGAATGGATTTAATTGACTTGGCGTGTGCAAAATCATTAAAGGGTGACCCCAAAGAGGATGGATACCCTCAACCTGGATGGTTACCCTGTCGCTTACCCGCCATTGCCGTCCTGATGCAAACTGCTGAGTGAGGCGCCTCCGTGCGGTGGCGTCGATTCGTGCAAGGGTCGTATGAGTATTGTGCTAGTCTGCAATTAGGAATGGGCTTTAGCTTTCCACAAATTTACATACCATCAAGTACACTTACCTGGGATGGCGGTGAATCCGGCGAGGAGTCGCGATTCTCGTAAATGTTGACATCCGCCTCAATGCTGCGACCGAAGCGTGCTGCGGCCACCTCATGTCCATAGAGCAGCAAATCCTCGGCCAGTTGACTCTCCATGGATTGATCGTGCGTCGTATTGCCGCCCGTGCAATCCTGCTCCGGTTGAGTGGATGTGGTCGAGGGCGGCGTCGGTGGTGTGGGTCGTGGCGAGGTGCCCTTGCACTGCATTTCACGGCGACAATGCTCGGCCCGTGCAATCTCCGCCGCCAACCAGGAAGGCAACTCCGGCAACAGCCAGGTAAGAGCCTGACGCAGCCCCAGCATGATATGCTGCAAATATGTTAATCAGAGTCAAAATGAGGTAGGAACGCTGTAGTTGAGAGCTTATAGCTCCGAGATAGCCAACGGGATGCCCACTCTGCTACGTCATTGCAGAGTTAGTGCTGCTTCTTCCTTTTGGTGTATAAGTGTAGCTCATTTTTAAACAATCTTTGTATTTATTTTGCTGTTGTCTCATAGTTTTAAAGGTAGAACAATACTCATGTGTCTATTAAATTACTCATGCTATTCAAAAACATTTTAGGATGGTATTGTAGCTCTTACATGTTCTGTTCATACAGATCGGTCGGTGACAGAAAGACGTACTCTCAACAAATTTTTTTGTCTAATACGGGATCTATGCAGTAGGTGAACGAAAAGATCGTTTACAAAATTCTATTCCGAAATTTTTAAGGTTGCTACCAAGATGAATTTATAACAAGGTGATGTGTTCGCTCTCTCTCTCGGGGCGAAGCTGTCAGAGAGTGAGTGTGACGTGAGAGAGACGATAGAGATAGATATATAGAAAACTTGTTTTTTTGAAAATGGTCAAAAGGGTATATTAGATTTGTGTGATGTATGTAACAGGGAGAAGGAAGCATCTCCGACCCCATAAAGTATATATATTCTGGATCAGCATCAACAGGCGAGTCGATTGAGCCTTGTCCGTCTGTCTGTTCGTCTGTCCGCCGGTCTGTTTGAGACAGCCGATCTCAGAAACTATAATAGCTAGAGGCTTTAAATTTGGTATGTAGGTTGCTGGATACCATACACAGCTCAAGTTTGTTTTTAAATTTGGATCGGACCACTATATCATATAGCTGCCATAGGAACAGTCAAAAATCCAGTCTCAGTTTGAAAAGCTTTTTTGTTGCTTGACATATCTCAACCAAACTGACAGAATATGCATAAAGGACTATCCCATTTGCATCTACTGTCAGTTTGGTTTCGATATCTCAAACAACAAAAAAGCTTTTTAAACTGAGACTGGATTTTCGACTCATCGATCCTAGGGCAGCTATTTGATTTCAACCTGTTATTCTGTTATAATTATAATTATGATTTTCTAATTTTTGGGCGTTTAAGGAGGCGTGGCTAAAATCTAAAACAAACTCGATTTGCGTGCAATATGGGCGAACCTACATACCAAGTTTGGAGTCTCTAGCTCTTATAATCTCTGAGATCTAGGCGCTAATACAGACGGACAGACGGACATGGCTTTATCGACTCTGCTGTTGAAGCTGGCGTGTTCTGTCTGTTACGCACATTTCTTTTTGTGACAAAGCTAATAGACCCCTGTACCTCTTTTTAAGTACGGAGTCCAATTATCGCTTCGCTCGCGGGGAGGTGCGGCTACAGTCGAGTGTACTCGAAGTATATTCAAAGCCTATTGTTATTAGATTATCACCAATTTCCTTTTTCAATAATATTTATGGGGTGATTCTGATCCGCTTTTCAAAAAGCACTTGCTCCACTCTTCACTTTTTCGATATTTATGGTAATTCCCAAAAGACCGGCAAAAGTGTTCAAACCAAAAGGAGTTTAAATAATTGATCAAACTTTATTAAAGTTCCATTGTGACTCTCTTTCCAGCCCAATTCTCACGTATTTTTAATGGACGCAGGGTAAAATGAAAGCTGCATGATTAATGTTTCCCCAGGCAACTTACCTCCAGTGTGACAATCAATATAATGGTCTGTGCGGTGGTCAAGCCTGGCCACAGCCTGGACACCTGACCGGACAGGCCAATCAGTGCACAGTTAACAATAACCGCGGCGAGGGACAAGATGCTGAGTGCATTCTGCCAGGTGCCAATGTTGGCCACACGCTGCCCAAATGGACGCTGATGCACGTGCGCCAACTTAAAGGCATCGGAGCGAATCTCCATCAGGTTGTTAATCAAAGCACAGATGCCGGCCAAGGGAAAGGCAGCCGAAAAGAGCACCACGTAGCCCATCTGAACGAGCATCTCCAAGTGGTCCGAGAAAGTGCCATCGTACTGGAAAAGTAAGCCGAATATTAACCGCTTCATCAAATTGACCCAAGAATCTCGTACTTTGTACAACGAGCTTTCAATCTCCGCCTGTCCAATGTTGCGTTTACTTGCCGCCTGCTGTTGTTGCTCCTGTTTAGCCGGCTTGGCAGACGCCTCAGCCTTGAGCTTCTCTTCGGCTGTGGCCAGTTCCTCGGCCAGACTACGATTGACATGCTGTGTGGGACTCAATGCGCCCCACATGTTGAAACTCAGCTTGGCCAGCTTCCATTGCTCCAGGAAGTAGGGAATTGCCGATTCGCGTAGATTGCCAATTATTTGGCGAGAGATGAGTAGACCAGCGAGTTGCTAAGTATAGGTACAAGTATAGTTAGCAAGTATTTACTTAAGTATATAAGTACACTGATAAAAAAACGATCTAAAATCAAGATTTTGGTCTCAGAACTAAGAACATTGGTCTAAAAAATGCGTCGAAAACATGAAAATCTTGAAGTAGGAAAACACATCTTGATTCTAACAACATTTCAATTAGGACCAAGATTTTAATTTTAAGATTATAAATTCTAATATTATCAAGTCCACAAATCTTATTTTAAGAATAAAACTTATTATTTTTTTTAAGATTATATGTTCTTATTTTAAGACCAAATAGTTTTGAATACTCAACACAAAAATCTCAAATAAAGATTATACTTCTTAACATTTTAAGAAGAATGAATTAAGTTTTAGTTAACTGGAGTTCTGGTAATGTCGATATGACACTAAGCAACAAACAACAACACACCACACACTTGGATCGCAAGGAGCATGGATCGGTATACAGCTGTTTCAAGAGATGCCAATCTCTATAATCAGTACTGTTGTGCTGACTTGACCAGCGATCCAAGCCTAATGTCATCTTTGAGACTCCAGAACAAGTTGTGAATTATAAGTCTCAAGAACTGACAAAATTTAATGATTTTTATTCTTATTTTAAGAGAAAAAGATCTAAGATCCAAGATTTGTTTTCTTATATTAAGAACTTAAGATTTTTTAGAATAATATTTTCAGGTTTAGTAATTTGATCTTAAAATTGTCTTATATTAAAAACTAAATATTTAAATTTGAGAATTTTATTCTTGTATTAAGAACTTACGATTTTCAAGATTAATATTCTTAGTTTTAGTAATATGGTCTTAAAATATTCTTATTTCAAGAACAAAATATTTTAGATGAATTTTCTTGATTTTAGAAAGTGGTCTTTTTTTTCTGTGTATAAGTAAAGATACCTCTTTGAGCTTGTCCTCATCACGCAGATAAAATGCGATATAGAAAAGCGACAGAAACGAGTTGACGAATTGAAAGAGCGCGACTTTGGCTATCAAATGATTCTCGTACTTCGATTGCAACCGATAGTTCTCTAAAATATACATTGATGTCAGTACACATTAATCTGTGTTGGGTGAAATACTTACCGCGATCGTTGAGCCACACGGCCAGCTTGAAGTAGGCCTCATCCATCAGTGTAATGGCACCTGCCAGCAACACCTTCGGTATCACACTGAGACAGCACAGAACACTCTCCTCCGGCAGCTTGGAATCCCACCAATCCTAATAGGTAAAAAACAAAAATATTGGGTTGAATAGAGTAAAGGTGTGTTCTCACTGCTTCACAAACGCTTCACAAAACAGTACACAACGTCACAAGGCAATGTGAACACTAAATGCATTGTCACAAAATTCTCGAGTCACAAAAATGTGAAACTCCAATGGGAAAAACACTTTCACATTCTAAGGGGATGACGGAAAAAAGTTTTAGATTTGGATTAGATTTGGTTTAGATTTGGTTTAGATTAGTTTTCGATTTCTCCATACAACATTTCCAGCATTTCCATACAAGTCAGGGCACACTGAAAATTTTGAATTGAGAAATCTAAAACTAATCTAAAAGAAATCTAAAACTGTTTTCCGAAATCCTCTTTCTGTTAAAAATTTTTTGTGAAGGAGATAGACACAATTTTGATAAAAAAAACTATGTTGACTGCTGTTGAAGTTGGAGCAGCTCAAATGAATCCAATCCCATTGTGAAAAGCACATCGCGCAAGTTGGTTTTTATCTGGAAGAAATGGATTCACAAGGGGAAGCTGAGCTTGTTCTTCTAGAAGGTGATGATGATGAACCCAAAGCAAAGCGCAGCTGCTGGGTCGACAAATTAAATTTGACTCATGGGAAAGAAGGGATAATTGTATGGACGCAGCAACATTCGACATTTCACAATAACATAAATGCAACCTTTTCAACTGAATGAGAAATTGCAAGAGTGACATTTCTTTGTTTTTATTCATTTTGTGAACATTTTAATTCTTTGTGATGTTTTGCGATGCTCTGTCACATTGACTGGTAGTGTTCACATTGAATGCTCTTCACAAGGCTTTTCGCAATTGTGTGAAGCACAATTTTTGTGTTGCTAATGTCATCAGAAAGCATATCAAAATATGTTTTCACATTGCGAAGCAGTGAATACCCTGCTTAAGCTAGCTTAACACATTGACATTTATCAACATTAAACAATTTACAGGTTGTCCAACTCTTTTTTTTTTTTTTTGACTTGCTGTTTTTTTTTCTTCTTTGTAAGCTAATTATCAAATGTGCTACAGAAATCTCTTCCACTTGAATTTGACTTAAATTTGTATGAAATTTACGTCAAATTCAAGCGAAAGCGATTCTTGTGGCACCCCTGATTACTCATTTTGCTGTTTACGCACTTCATTTCACTTATTGGCTGTATTTATGAGCTTAATTCGATGGCATTAAGATATTTCCGGTTTTGTGGAAGGAAACTCGCATTGAATAAAGTTTGGCCCACAATTGAGCAACGAATGTGTTTCCATTAGCGATTTCCCCAGGGTTAATTCAGGACAATTAAGTGTCACTTTAAGTTCTGTACCTAGGAAAGTCAACATTAATATTAGACTGTGAAATACCCTGTCAGTTCCTCCATGAAACAACACATTACTCTACGAATAGACTCCTTAATTGCCATTTTTGCAGAGTATTCATTAAAAAATCATTGCATACCAACAGGCGCCCATTGTGGCACACGAGAACAATGAACAATTTGCGCTTTTTAAACAACTTGTGCCTGTGTGGGTGATAGTGTTTGTGTGTGTGTGTCTCTCTTGTTTTGTTGCATAATTTTCAACTTAATTAGCAGCTGGCTGGGCCAAGGTATCTGGTCATAAGTTACACACAACAGGACAGCACAAAGGACAGACTTACAGTGAAATGTGCGCAGTGCATTTTAATCATGGGAATTATGTGAAAATTTATTGTTTTCATAATGCCGATAAGCTTTACTTAACCAACTGACTACACGCTGTAACTTTAACCTTTTAAGCTCTCGTCCATCAAACTCAACTAGCGCTGTGCTTAAAGTAAAAAACCCCCTTATTCAGTAAGTCGAATACTTGACCACACACCAGCAGGTATTTAGCTCTTTTACAACTTAAGCTTGTCAGGCACTCTATATCCCTCCTCCTGCTCGTGTCATGCATCATTTCAGCTGCATTTAAGCGCTCTCGCAGTTGCAGTGAAAACCGAAAATGCCACTGTCCAAATTCCAGTTTAAGCCAAGGACCATGCATAAAACTTTAACAACAAAGCACGTCAGGCTAACATGGCAGCAACAGTTTCAGCTATAGCTACAACAACAGCAACAACAACATCATGTCAATTGTCAGGTCAGCTTGTGGTTGTCCCGAGTTGGGTGAGTCATCTGCAGTGGGAGTCTGTTATGGAGTTCGTCCTTGATAAGTCAGAGTATGAAATGTCCACAAAGTGGCAGCTCTTTAACACAACAATCTAATTTGAATTTTTAATCTTTATTAATTGTTCTACTATAAACAATAATAAGAATTAGCAGATCATGTATGCGGAATGAAATCGGAACAAAATTTAGCATGTTCTCAATAAGTTCGAATAATCGACAGCGCAAACAAATCACACTGTAATGAATGGTACTATTTTAGCTGCATAGAAACAAAAATTAGCTTTCTATGTTAGATAATGCACAGTCGCGGTAATGTCTTTGAGCACATCAGAGCGTCGAAAATTTAAAATTAAATTTTTCATTACTTTTTTGCTATGGGCTTCAAGAAAAATTTTATATATAAAGTAATTTCGGATGTTCAGAATGGAAAAAAAATTGATAGAGCCTCTGGATCCAGAAAGAAATGTTCATTACAGCAGTCTTAAATTAGAGCCAAATAAAAGGCTGAAATTGTGGGTCGCACAGATAAATCGAGTCGTGCGTTTGCCAATAATCACAATGTGAGCGACAAAACTGTGAATAGGTATTTAAAAGATATGGGAGTGATGATATGTTAAAAAAACCCATTTCTAAAGTCACAGAAGTACAGAGAGAGGCAATCAAACTTCGGCTGCATGCGCTTTCTAGAAATTTGTTTTCCGCAAGCTGAGATGATGAGACGTTTTTCACAGAGTAGGGTCATGAGTAGACTCCAAAATATTACTTTAGGCTTCTTAATATTTAACTACCTGAAAATTTCACTCAAATTACAAAAACAAAGGTTTTATTGTGGCTGGCCATAAGCGAGCTTGGAATCAGTGAATCTGGAGGCTATGCGCAAGGTACCCGAAAATATAAGGAAGGCTCGTCGCTGTGGTCATGAATATTTGATGTAAAAATGGCTCATAGTCTTATTAAAAACATATAAAAAATTAAAGTTGGTCGGACTTAGGAAATATTTTTTAAACTTGTGTTACAACCATGGACCGAAACTTATATAAGTTTTAAAATAAAAATTGCAAATTAACAATTATTTTCAAATTTTTGTTTTAAAGTTACGAAATAGCAATTATTCTTAATTTTTATTTAAAAAGTCAAAAATAATCGCTAAAACTCATTTTTTAAATAAGAGTTGAGAAATATTTCAAATTTTTTCATTAAAAAAAAAAAAATTAAAGCTATTTTTGATTTTATTTTAATAGTTACAAATAAGAGTTATTACGTAATCAAATAATAAAAGCAGGGATTAAAACCCTAACCGAAACCGTAACCTTTAACCGGTAAAAACCGATTGAGACCTTAAAACCGAAACTCTGTAAACCGAAATAACCGTTTAGTAATCGTTTCATTTATAAGGGTGAATTTCGAATTTTCATGCATCCAAAAAAAATACTATTTTTCATTATTAATTTTGATTTTTTTATTTGTGATATTCATGATCGAATTTTCATGGAACTTAATAAGCGCAAATAAAATAAATTTGTTAATTGAAATATAAAAATTTTTAAAATGTAACTAAACTACATCAAACTGAAGAATATGTGAAAGAAATGTGTGAATGACAAATTAAAAAAGTAATGCCTTTTTAATTAATTTTTTGATATTATTAATATAACAATAATTTTGCAAAAAAAAAAATTTATGAACCGAAACCATACCGGTATTTCAAAACCGAAACATACAAAAACCGGTTCACCGTTACGAAACCTATATTCAAAGATTTTGCGTAACCGATTACCGAAAACCTAAATGCGAACATAACCGAAACCGTAACTGAAACCGATATTCGTTTCGGTTTTAATCCCTGAATAAAAGTTAAGTTGAAGATCTTCTGAACCAACTGGTCTATTACAAAAATTTAAAATTATTCTTGATCTATGACTCGAGACCTTCCATAAGATGCATCACTCGTCCTTTATGGACAAAATTAAGGGTCCGACATTTTCTATTATAGTTCATTTTTACTCCTATATTCTGTTGCAGTAATATGTGTAATATGTGCAAACAAAATACCAATTGATACTAAAAATACAAAGAATATACTGGAAATCTTAAAAATACCAAAGATTAGTAACACTTTAACTTTTATTTTTGATTTTTAAAAATAAATATAACTTTAATTTTTTTTTCTTTATTTAAAAAATCAGAAAAAAGTGTTATTTCACAACTTTTAATTAAAAATTGAATTTTAATGACTATTTTTGACTTTTTAAGTAAATATTAAAATTAAGAATTAAAATTGATTTATATCTTATAAATTGAAAATATAAGTTTTTGGCTAATATCGATAGTTCCGACAGAAATAGGAATTTTGGTGTTTACCACTTTACTGTGGCATATTTCCTTCACATTGATTTTTTAGTTGAAATTCGCATTCATAACTCTTTTTTGCAGTCTCTGGTAACAACAGTTGTTCGTATTTCATTCCGCATACGTTATATTAGCATAACATTTCTTCTTCATTCTAACTTATGGATCGCTTTATACACAGCTTAATAAATAATGTAATTGTTTAGAAATGACAAATTTGGAGTCGAAAGAAGAGGGCTTTGTCTTCAATAAATCATTCACTATCATTCAAATTAAAAAAGGTGGGTAAATTTATAAATTTATAAATCTTCAATAAATCATTCACTATCACTCAAAGTAAAAAAGGTGTGTAAATTTAAACCATCTTAGTTATCCAACTAAAATAATATCGTAATGATCGAAATTATTATTATAATTATAACAGCTTAGCTTAATAAATACTTTTGTAATACCGTTTGGTTAATAAAATTGCCAACTAAGGCTAAATCTCCAATAACAACAAATTAATCACATTTGCCATCCCAACTGCCAAAAATATATATACTATATATTTATGGTCAATAGTCCGTTTAACTGAACAAATATTTAAGTACTTGCATTTTTGTGGGCTCAGTCTATTTGTTTCATTGTCAGAAGCATACTCCAAGAAAAGGGGGCTTCTAAATTACTATGCCACTTTGTTGACATTATCTTTTGTCATAGCTGTTGCTATTGTTGTTGCTTTCACTTTTGTTGCTATTCTTAGCATTCAATTATGCGTGAAATTTGCCAACGTCAAGCAACGCGCCTTACCAGTTTGTCAATGTCCGTTTTGGTTTATATTTCGCTTTTCTTGCCCACTCTATATACCTCTCTATCTGCATCTCTCTTTTACTCTCAATCTGCACATTTTATCATTGTCGCCCGTCACAGGCGAATATCTTTTTCGCCAATGGAGCATTTTAATTAATTCCAACTGGCAAGTCTGTGAGTGTGCGAGCCTGTGTGTGTGTATGTGTGGGATAGTATGTGGGTGTGGGTGTGTCCTTAAAAAATGCGTCTGCAAATTGATGGTCGAAAGGCATTGCTAAAATTTCCTACGACTGCTGTGAGTAAAGTTTTAATTAAAACTCGCCTGGCCAGCCGTTGTCAAAAGTAAATAATCGTACAAACTCTTAAACCCATTTATTTAAGACGCGTCATTGTAGTCGAATTATATTTATAAAAAAACTTTAAAGTAAGTAAAATCCTTGAATGACAATTAAAAATCTGATATGTGAACCCATGTTCACATTCTAAAAATTTCTTAAGAAAGACATCTTAAATTAATCCTAAAGCCTCGAATTCCAAGTGATTTCATAAAAGAGCCAAAGATAGATGTTATAGTATTTACTCATTGAAAATTTCTAAAGCAAGTTTGGATAATTACTTAAAAGTTTAATAGTCGCTCTAAATATTATTTTAAAACTGATATTTGTAATATAAAAGTAACGGAGCAACACCAATTATATATTTTTTCAGTAAAAATCTAACATCACACTTATATTGATAAAGTCGAGATTTTGATGATTTTAAGTTCATTTTCCTAACTGTTATTAATTGGTCTCTGATGATGACTCCTTTAAAACAAAATACATCGTTCGATTTGTAAATAAATTTTTAAGCGAAAGAAATCCCATAATTTTAAAACAGGATACAACTTTTAGTTATTACAAATATAAGAAAATAGATACCAATCCAAGCCAAGTGTATACAGTATATTTGTATATATATTATAATTATATATTTCACCACAGTTCCCAGTGATTCCTTATATTGTATCCCCATTTATACGCAATAATTTCAAACACGAAAATCGAACTCAAATTTTTTCATTTACGAGCTGTTTGCATCCCCCTTGATATGGTTGTGTTATGAGTACTTCAAGTGCGTGTAAGGTGACATGATATCAAGTCATAAGTGTTATGAGCCAATTGAGTGTACGGCGAAGTGTACTACATACATAATAATAAGTAATAATAATAGCGGTAAATAAATATAATAACCTTGTGCAAATTATACATGCATTGAGCAATTCCTTTATCGGGTATGTTATGGTGATCCAGCCAATCCTGTGGAAAAGAACAATAAACAAAACGAAACAAGAAACGAATACTTCAATGAGGCGTGATGAATGATAAACAACGTTTTCTATTTTTTTTTTGTGTTTATTGATAAGGAAAAAAAGGACCGAGAAAAAATAACAAAAATTTTCGCATAAAACGTCGATGCAGTTCGAAGCAAACGTAAGCCGGAAAATGAGTGTGAACGAGTGTGATTGGTAGGTGTGAGGGGTTGTGCCTCTTAACGTGTGCGCATGTGGGTGTGAAATTGAGTGTGTGTGTGTGTGTGCCTTTGAGTGTGCTCTTAAGAGCGTGATGAGCAACAACAACGACATCATCAATAAGCGCGCTAATGAAATGCAGGGATTCCTTTAAACAACACGTTCCACACACATACACACGCAATCACACACATAGAGGCAAAACAATCATAATATACACGCTAGCATACGCGACCTTATAAACATACAATTGCAATACACAAACTGGCAAAGAGGCAGGGTTGCCAGGAAATGTAAAACAATATTAATTATACGCACTATGTGGCAATCGGTAAAATTGGCTGAATAAAATGGCATGTCATTTACCTTTCCGTTTTAAATTAACAATTTTCGAAAATTATTTGAATCCTTCATTTTTAAATCCTTCTTATACCTTACTCGCTTTTATTAAAAATCTTTTCTCCATATAACATTTATGGTGGTAAATAATAAGGTAAATAAATTTGAACAAAAAAAAATTTTCTTTTTCTTCTATTTTATGGGTTTTTAAAGAAAAAACTAGTCCTATCCAATAAAGTTTAAGTTTTAAGTAATACTAAATTATTTTACAAATTATGATAATTAGAAATTATTAAGAAATTAAATTATAACACAACGGCCAAAATCACATGACATTGGATGACGTAATTGGATATATAATTTAAATTCAAAATACAAAATTAAATTAAATTAAATTAATTTTAGTTCGTTTATAAAATTATGAATAACGGTTAGTTTCATTTCTATTTAAATCATAAATAAATTAAAACTTTTTGCTTAAATAGATAGATATTGTTAGCATATTTACAAATAAATTTATTGCTTGCTCAAAACTGAAATTAACCCAGTATACATACAAAAAATTAGTAACCGTTACGAAACCGATATACCGACAATCGAAAACAAAAACGGGAACACAACTAAAACCATATTGGGATCATACTCTATTTTCAGTATTTATATATGATGAAAAAATGAAAAACATTTATTAAAATAAAAAGAAATGACTTTAAATCATTTTAATTACCATCATACCATAACTTTGTTTGCAAGAGTACTGTATGTTTGGCTGCCCAAAATATGTATTTATAAATACACGCACCTGGAAACGCAACATGAGAAACATCACGACGAATACCAAGCAGAGACAGAGACCAATCACAGGAAAGCTGACCAAATAGCGAAAGGCGCGACGTTGCCAGGCGGGCGCCTCTTTCGGTTCCAGTCGACCCGTCACATTGTTCTCCTCCAAAGGACCCTATCGAACGTAATAGGAGACTAAGTCAAGGGGTAATTTACTGGTTTCTACCCGCTTGTTCAAAAAAAAAAATCACAAAGAGAGGGCGATTTATCATGAATTTAGGAAAAATAATTTTTTGGGGTCTCTGTTACTTTTTTTTAAAGAATTTTATATTTTGCAAGGCTGATTTGGTAACTTTTTCAATAATTTGGAACGTTTTCCAACACTATTACTAGGACCGATATGGTCGCAATCATAAAAAGAAAGGTCATCGCGCGCGCGATTTTATTATAAAAACATTTACTTTAAATCCCACTCTCCTGAAAAACAAAGTTTATAGCCAATTTTTTTTAATATATTTTGGGATGATGCTGAGTCAGCATTGCTGACGATAACCCTAAGCTTTCATTCCTGACTTTGCTTTGAAAATATTCTACGATTTTGACGATTGGTGATGATCGATGATGACCCTTGCTTTTGACCTAATCGGTCCTTTTCAGGACCACCAAATTTTATCCAAAGAAGAATTTGATTTTAATTTAAATTTTATACATTTCATTTACATTTTTAACGGATCCCGTTATAAGTAGTGTTGGTAAACGGTAAAAATTTACAAATTTTACAAATTAGTGTTAGAAAACGTTATAAATTATTTAAAAAGTATTCAAATCAGCATTGTAAAATTTGTTTTTTCATCGAAACTTTAAAATTATTTTAAAAAAATCTAGTATAGACCCCAAAAAATTCTTTTTCGTAAAATCATCAAAAATCGCCCTCTTTTTGAGTAATTCTTTTTTTTTTTTTTTTGAACAAGCGGGTAAAAACCAGAAAATTATCAGTCAAAGCAACACAAATTGTAATAAAAAACATTGTATTTACCTTATAGAGCGGCCTGGGCGGCTCGAGCAGCTCTGGGGGCGTTGACAACGTGCCCCATCGGAAGGCCAACTCCACGGAGTATCGTTTCCAGGCCTCCAGATACAACGATGCCCAGGCCACATTGAAGAGCGAGAAGAGCACATGGCCCATATCCTGTGCAGTTTGACCTTTGCCCCACAGTATGCAATAGAGGATGGTGCCAAAAACAGCGGGCACACCCAAAGCACAGGTGTAGTGACCCAACCAGGCGAAGTACAGTGCAACCTTCACCCCAAAGTAAGCGGCGATGTCATCCAAGGGCTGCGGGGCAAAGATCTGTTTCACCCAATGTGTCTGGAGCTGCGTCAGGGAGCAGGACTCGTGCAGTGGAAAGACCTGTGTGATCAGTCCCGACTCCTGCCAAGCGGCAACAATGCTTTGACCTTCAGCCACCGAAGCGCGACCTTGCAACGCATCGATGTCACTGCAACCGGCCCGCAGTCCTTGCAGCACTTGCAGCACAAGCCACTGGCGCTCCTGCGATGTGAACAATGCCGTGCTGCCCACATCTCCTCTCAGCTGCTGAAAGCAGTGACTCTCGCGGGTGGTAAATTCACGCAACGCGCCGCCCAAATCCGGACGCAAGCGTTTCGGCAGTCGTGCCTCCTCTGCCGCCTTGAAGAGGCTGCAACATATAGAAAGCATAACATAATGGTATGAATAGATTGATTTTGATTTATTTCAGTTGAATGTGAACTTGCGATAATAATAGTCGTTTTGAATGTACATAGCTTGACTTATTTTTTTTGAATATGGTCTTCCAACAATATTACAAAATAATAAAATTAAGATAGACAATAGGAATATTAAATTTAAAAAAAGAAAAATATAATGTCAGGATTACAATTAAAATGAACATTTACAAAAAAAAGTTAAGCATCCCGATTAATTAAATTAATTAAAACAATTATAATAGTGACTGAAAAAAACAATTTTCAAAAATCTCAACGCTAGTATTTATTATGATATTTTTAAAATTGCTCAAAATGGCTATTTTAACCCCTCTAGAGAAACTTTTTCCATAATTCTCTGCCTATTTGTTCTTTTGACAGCAAGATTTTATTGGAGTCGTATTTTGGTTAATCAATAACAATTATTTCCCCCTTTATACTTATATATCAACATATTATTATTTTAGATTAATTAACTACGAATGCATAATTGTGACTGAAGCATTCAATAATAAGTTTCAGTACCTACTTACAGCTACATACTTATATTTATTTATTCAAAGAATGAAAGCAACAGTTGTCTCACAAAATTTATTGTATTTAAGCTTTTAATTGTAATTTAATTTTTAATTTAAAGCTTTTATTATAGAGAGTATTAGCAAATATGTATGTGAACTTACATATTAACTGGTGCGCTCACATAGAAGGCATTTCGTCCGGAGCTCTCGTGTGCTTTTACCTGGACCAGGAGACCCAGTCCAGCTGGCGGCTGGGAGCGTATGCGGGCGAGTAGCCAGCGCAGAGCCTCATCCGGCGCATCCTCAGGAAATTCGATGACCACGTCGCATTGTGTGGGTATTTTGTTGAGCCAAAGGCGACGCGGCGTCATCAAATGTCCAGCGTAGGGCACTTTGCGGCGAAGTTGGCGGGAAGCTGCAACCAGGCGGAAGGGGAAATGAAGATTAATTGGTTACTACAAAATCCGGGGATGCAAGTCCGCATAAAAAATAAACCTCAGCTTAGGCTAGTATATTTTCAGTGGCAAATTTCAAAACGAAAAATAGTTTTCTCACATTTTTTTCGGTAAGCGCTTTTCGCTTTTTTAGTTGCAATTTTAGTTTGCAGCCGACAGCGCATAAAAAAGCAATGTTCACAATAGAGCAGCGGTAGAGAAGTATTAATACGTCAAACTGTCGCGACAACTCGACTGAACACTACCCTGTACGCTGGCTTACAATGAGCGCTAGATGAATATATCCAAATCTCAAAACACACTTAATTTGCGTATAATGTACATATGTCAAAGTAACAAACTTTGCCTCGATCAACGCTGAAAGTTATTCACAATTTTACAAACTTTTCAGAATTGGAAAAGTAATCCTGTAACCCACGTTGCTACTATATTCACTTCGCTTATTTTTATGGGGCATATACAAAAATTACCTAAGAGCATCTAATTCAATTACATTGCCAACATTAATCCGTTAAAAAAAGAACGATTTGAATAAGCAAATTTTAAAGAAAAATAAATAATATGGTGTTGTTTTTTATCAAACTTTTATTTTATTTCTAAATTAGAATGCAAAGAAGGTAGAAATAAAAAACAAATTTTAAAGTAAAAATAAAAAATTAGGTACTGTTTTTTAGCATACTTTTATTTTATTTCTAAATAAGAATGCAAAGAAGGTAGAAATAAAATAACAGTATACTATAAAAACCAAAAAAAAAATGCTTAGTTTTTTTCAAAACTTATTCAAATCTGTCTTTTTTTAACGGTTACAGTTGGCAGCGCTGAATACGACTGTACAGAGAAGCTACAGATAATATTCAAAACCATGGTCGCAGTCTGAAAATATTTTCTCAACAAAAAAAAGATTTTTAAATTCAAGTTAAAGACAGCTACTCTACTTAATACTCTACTCAGCTATGGGGAAAAATATGATAGTCAGGTGTGTTCCGAACAAAATATCGGTGTTCCTGAAGTGTCAGAGAATTCATTTTTCGCGATACATTATGTTAGTCACAGAAAACCAACTGCTACAAATTTAATTTATAATTTAAACAACAAATGAATTAATTTAAAATTAATTTTATTTTTCTATTAATTGAACTTAATTAGATCATATTTAAATATTTTTACATTTCAAAGCATTGGTTTCTTTTTTTCAGGGACTATATTAAATTACTTTTGGTTAGTTTGATTGTTATGGAACATGCCTGTATACTTATTATAGTTCTAAATTATATACATCCTGTTTTAATATTTTTTTATGAGAGCTCTCTGGGAATTGGGTCAAGTGCCAGGGAGAAAGTTCAAAGTTCAAATACAAGTGCATAAAATAGTGCACAACCTGCTCTTTTGTGTCGCCAAATTGTGTGTTGTATAACAAAACAAATGCTGCAAGGTATTATACAATAGTAGTATAGGCAACAAGCACAGGGGGAGAGCAAACAAACAAAAAGGCAAATAACATACCGCAAAAATTTGCCACAACTTTTAATTAGAAGAGTTGGAAAGCAGTGCAAATACCGCAACGCTAAACCAACAACAATGATTAGGACAACCATAAAAACAGTCAAGACAGTTGAGGCATTACTCGCAATCAGGGCCCCCGCAATGTGTAAATGTGAAAATGTGGAAAACAGCGATAAAAACACAAGGAAAATCACTAAAATTGACTAATGACAGCACCCAAAAGTCACGACACGCGATAGCCCAAAAAAGGTGGCACCTTCACAGATTTCAGTTACGTATTACACCATGCTACCAAGCACGACCCATCTTGGCCATGGTTCAGTTACGCGAGCTCGTAATTAATTATGAGCCAACAACAATGGACAACCACTTGGCGGAAGTCAACGCCTGTTCCCGGACTGATAACGACAGGCAACTTGTGCCAATGTCGACCCTTGTTGCATTCTTCTTATCAACAGCTTTTCAGTCTTATTTCGCTAATGACAGATGCAAGAGGCAAGCCTTCATAGTTGGTTGGCTAGTCGCCAAATTTGGGCCCGAAGACCTTCAAGGAACTTAATATTTCTTTCATATAATAAATGATAAGATACAAAAATATGTCATTTATATAGAAAAGTATTTGAATACTTGAATATTTGAGTTTACGTATTCCTTTCTTCAATTTCAAAAGGTGAAACATAATATTATATTATAAAATATTAAAAAGCATTTTTTACACAAAAGTATTTTAGTCGAAATCAATCACTTATTTCAAAAAACAGAGATTTGATTTCAGTAATTTTTGAAATTCAATAAAAAGAATAAAATACCGTTAAACAGATTCATTAATTGTAATTTTTTGTAATCGGTAATTTACACAAGCGTTTTCAATCCGTAGACATTTATGAAACACAATGCGATAAGCTTTCTGAGCATAGAATTTTTAACCGCTAATCACTTCCATTAATACCTTTGGCAAATAAATGCAATGAAAAATACTCTTCTTATCCCTTATTAGGAACAGAAGTCAACCTTCCATCTCCTACTCGTACATCAATGCGTTTCTAATTGCAATTTTCAAGAAGATGGTCTTAACAGCAGAGTTATGTATAATATCTTGAGAAATAAAACTCTCGCTAAAAAAAGTACTTTGTCACAAGCTGTGCTTTTCTCTTCTAAATCCTTCAATTTCGTCAGCATTGGGCTGAGATATTTCTAAATCAAAACAATTTTGCTAGATTACAAAGTATTTCAAGAAGCTTAGTTAGGCAACCTTTCATATCTATATTTATAAAAAGTCATTAGACTTGTACGAGAGCTCGCCCAGTTGCCATGCTTTCAATATGAATTTTTCAGAAAATAAATCACAAAATGCGAAGCTCTGTAATTAATTCCATAAATAAAACCAAAACCAAAGAGGATAGAATTTCAGTACGCACAGATTGATAGAAAATAAATGGATGTATGAGTATTAAATGTGTAAATAAATGTATGTATGTGTATTAAATGTGTCATTTCAGGATTCTATAGACTTGTTTAAATTTGTTGTTGCAGCAACAAAGCATTCCACAGAGACAAAATCGCACAGCAAATGAGTTGTAAATTTGTGTTTCCAACCACTGAGCAAATTGTTAATGCAAACTCTAGCCAATAAACTCTCTGCGGAAGCAGCAAGTGAAACGTGTGATTGCCATTTTAATATCCTCCTCACACATTGTTGTATCCCATAGGGAGCATAGGGATTTCATTGGTGACATGAACCACACGCTTTGCTCATAAAATTCAGCCAGAATAGGGATCACCCTTAACCTACTTTTCTGAATAGTTTAGGCTGCTACTTATATTATATGCACGACATGTATGTCCTTTGGGGAATTAAAATCGGAATTCAAGAGCAAGCTGCTTTAAGTTGCTAATGCATATGGTAATCAGCTTGGGGTTAATCAAAATGGGGTAACTAGCATCCACAAAGTGAGATGGTGACTACTAAATGTAGTCCGAAAATAAATTTGGTTAAAATATTTACATGTAAATCTAAGGTAACTTAATATGTAAGAATGTAATCAACAATTTAATGGAGATTTCTGATAACTAAATACATATTGAGGACCTATAAGGAGAGAGAGGGAGAGAGGGAAAGAAAGGAAGAAATAAGGACAATAGTGGGCATAAAATAAATCCAGTGATCGCTGTTTACAGATGACTAACAGCCAACGTACAGCCCGAAACGTTAAGAGCTAGACGGCTGAAATTTTTAAAGTAGTTTCGTTTTAATTCGAATGTGCTCGGTAAGACTTTTTTGGAAATGCGTCGTGCAATCGAGTTAAAATCATTAAGCAACACGCATCCCAAAGAGCTCGACTATAACCTTTCCCACTTGTTTATTTTATAATTACGAAAAGTTGCTTATTATACCCGTTACTTATTAAAAATAAGTAAAAGGGGATATTGTATTCGTTGCAATGTATGTAACAGGGAGAAGGAAGCATCTCCGACCCTATAAAGTATATATATTCTTGATCAGCATCAACAGCCGAGTCGATATAGCCATGTCCGTCTGTCCGTCTGTCCGTCCGTCCGTCCGTACGTCCGTCCGTCCGTCCGTCTGTCCGTCCGTGTGAGCGCCTAGATCTCAGAGACTATAAGAGCTAGAGCAACCAAATTTGGCACACAGATTTCTATAAACCCCACGCAGGTCAAGTTTGTTTCAAAATTTTGCCACGCCCCTTTCCGCCTCCGTAAATCGCGAAAAACCACCAAACGCACAGTTTTTAAGATATTAGGTTTTTTTAAACGGTGAACGTTAGCTATTGTTTTTACCTATCATTCTACTAAATCCCAACAAGATCGGACAAACAGAAAGGTGGTACTGGCTGATTAAAGCTTTTAAGCAATAAAAGTGCCTAAAATCATGCAATAAAAAAAAAGTTAAATTTATTTAAGTAAGTAACGGGTATCCTATAGTCGGGAGCTCGACTATAGCCTTTCCCACTTGTTTTTCCCTTGAATTTCGAAATAAAATAATTTAAGTAGAATGATGCGACAAGGTTGATCTTAGCATTTAGATGTGATGTAATACAGTTGTTCGACAGGCAGTAAAATTAATAAACTTAAGAACTTTATAAGTCGAATATCTCCATAACTCGAACCTTTTCTTTGGATAATGGTGATTCGAGTTAGGAAAGTTCGACTGTACTTAATAATTGGGTTCAAATAGGATTCATTTAAAATTTAATAATAAAAATTACTTTTGGAAAATATATACATGTATTGAGAAAGAAAGAAAGGTATTTAGTTATTTTAATTTTCCTATTTCTGTGCAGCTATCCGGGCAATTTTGTATAAATTTAACCATATGATACATAAATCAAAAACGAAAATAGTATCCAAATTGAACTTGTGCAATTGGAAACTGCTTCGGTTGAGCTGCCTTTTGTCATCTTCAAAATGTGTCAGCTAATGCTTTCATCTGTTAAGTCCAGGGACTGCGAATAATAGTTATGAGTTTGAAAAAATCAAAGGACCAAAAATCTTTCTAGAAGAGTGGGAAAAACAGACATATGTTATTTTTTATAGCCAAATTCGAAAAGAGGATAAACTTTTATTTTCAATTTTTATAAAAAAATGTATTTCTAATTATTAAAATTAATTTAAATGATAAAAATCAAAACCTATTATTATTTTTCAATTTATATTTTTTATATTTTATTATAAAAATTGAAAATAAAAATCAACTAGAAATATCTTTTGAACCAAAGAAGTTACATCATATATAGACCTATATATATGATCTACGCATTAATACCTTTCAGTTGATATATAATATCATATTATATAAGAATATGCAAATATGCAAAATCCGAGTTCTAATAATATGTATGTACAAATGCATATACACATGTGTTTAATTAATTATTTTAATAATAATTATGCTGAAAAGTTTATGCATATACGAGGAGTTTATTCGGGAACGCTTGCCTAAAAACCAACAGCTAACAGATAAGCAATGGGCTGACATTAAAGTGCTGCTGTCTGTGCTGGAGCCGATTTCTGCAGCTACCAAGAAGTTGCAAACAGAACAGCATTATTTTGGGGACTTCTACAATATATAATATACAATTATAATAAAAATTTACAAATAAGAGTTATGTGTCAATTTTTATAATAAAAATTGGAAATAAGAGTTAGGGCTTTATTTTTATATAAAAATTGAATAATAATAATTGCTTTTGATTTTTATTATTTAAATTAATTTTAATTTAATTAAAAATAATTTTTATTATTTTTTAATTTTTTGACAAACAAATTATAAGTGTCACAGTCCCTGGTTAAATCAGCAGCAGCTGAAGCAGCCGACAGTCGAAGCTGTTGGATTGGCAGAGTTTCGAATGAAATTAGAATGGAGAGACAGCTGTGAGCTGTAAGACGTTGTCCTAAATAATTAATGAAATCGGCTTAAGCGCTCTGAAGCAGAGTGAGACCTCGAGGCCCCATCGATGTTTGCAGGCGACAAGTGGGAGCCGAGGAGAGTAATTCGTAAGCGTTGCGTAAGCCCGAAAGCCCCTGGTAACCTAGCAACCCAGCGACTCAACCACCCAACTAGCCAACGAAACGACTTGTGTTTAATCAGCTACTGGCAGCAACTAGCTTAAGTCCGTGTAATTGCGTGAGTTCGTGAGACGATACCATTTCCAACACTCTCGAGACATGTTGGAGACAGTTTATATTTTAATTAGCCCTCGCTGATGACATTGACGATAGGAAGAAAGACGAGCAAAAGCGGCTCATTAGCTCTCGTGTTCACAACGGAACGTGGCCTAATTGATTTGAGCTAAATTCGTCTAATTGAAATCAAATGATGCAATTTTAATGATGATAATGTTGATGGTGATGATGACTAACACCTAGACTGACTAGCAGCCGAACTAATCAGTTAGTCAGGTCAGGTAGCCAGGTAGTTCAATTCCAAGTTGAGAAATGGGGTAAACAAATGTCCCTGAGGCCAGCATGACAGCGATAAGGGGAGGCAGCTATTAAAACTGTCACTTTCAATGAGCCAAAACTGTTGGCCAAGTCAAGCCTTAGGAGGCTGTCAGTTAAGTCTATTAGAGCTGAGGATTCCAGTACAGTTGATTTTCACTACAAGAAACCTTTAAAGTCAGTTCAAGATTAAGACAAAATTTACTTTTACACGTTATAATTTTTCGCAGACGCACTGTGTATCGTTTCCCCGAAAACTCGTGCCAAAAATCAATTTTCGAGTTGTTCCGTTTGAGAAAAATTTTTCTATTTTTAAATTGTATAATGGTTGGAGTATTTTATGCAGACGGTTTTATGTTTTTAAAAAAATTTATTGTAGACTGTGGAGGCAAGTTTAGAGCAGTCCATCTTTGAATTGAGCTTAGTCTTTGTGTTAAACTTATTTATTTATATTAACAGGCTTATTTTAAAAAACGAAATGCATGTAAAAAAAAATAAAAAAAAAGATTTTTTTTTCATATGCATTTTTTTTGGTGGGTTTTTTTAACTTTCGGCTGACTTTAGAAAAAAATGCCGGGATTTCGCGAGAGTTTTACTTTCGAATATGATTCTGTACATATTTATGAAGATATTTAAAAAAAAAAACCATTGCCACAATATATTTTCAATACTTCAAAGTTAACGGTCAAATACTATACTTAAGCGAGTTAAAAAAAAATATTTTTTTTAGCTACAATTTTTTTAGGAAAATTAAAAATGAAACATTTAATTTTTAAATTTTTTTTTTTACATTTATGATTAAATTTTAAAAAGTAAAAAAACAAAAAAATTGTGATTGACTGTTAGCTTACGCCCTTTTCAGTGCCACGCTCACTTTAATTTTTCTTTCAAAAATTTCTTTGAAGTATTGGGAATATATATTTCAAATTTCAACCCGATGTCTCAACTAGCTAAAAAGTTACAGGTTTTTGCTACCAACTTCGGCGAAACGAGCCTCAGTGAAACGTCTAATTGCATAATTTCTATTATATGGGAAGCAAGGAGCATAAAGCTATATGCAGAACTATACATAAATGCGAAATATATTTCCATCAAAATCAAAAAAAATTTAATTTTAAAAATTCTCAACCAAACTTGCAGAACTCCACAAAGGTTTCAAATATTCGGCGTGCCAAAGATAACCTTTCTTCTCATCTCTCTACATAATAAACTAACTCTCCAATTCTGTGTAAAATTACTATAGGGAAGTTCGATTGTTTCAGTACTGAAACATAGCATCAGCATTTAAGTTAACTAATTTAAACTGAACAATGGAATTAGGTGGTTTTAAGCCTTATAAAGATCTAACATGCAACCCCAACACACACTAAAGTGCTGTTAAACAATTCAGATTGTCCACCCCAACTGTCGTTCTATGCTCTCCCATACACAAATGTAATTAATTTATGCTGACCAAACTAATGTCGTCGTTGAACTGTGTCCGCCTCATTCCCCCTCGACATGGACAAAAGTCGTGATGTGCGGACAACGACAACAACCAACACACACATACAGGATGGCTACATTAATCACTGCGAAAAGTTCAGTGCATCAATAAAAGTGTGCCACAAATGCCATTATAGGACAATTTTGCTGAAGTACCAGGTTCCAGGACCCTAAAGGACCCTCCACTGGACAACAGATATCAATTTGCCAAGCGACGGCATGGCGCCCATGTGCAAAAGTTTAGTGCAATATTGAGAGAAAAAACACATGATAAAAGATAAAAGATTGTCGCGCTATGTAATCAATATTTTACTTATTTCACTCAAATAAACTGTGCAATTTCAGAGCATTTTAAGTCTTAACTACTCAAGAAGTAAAATATTGCGAGAGTTGGTATCAATAAAAGAATTTCAGGTGGAATTCAGAACATCTCGGTTTTGTTTTTTTTATAAAATATTTTATAGATGCCTTAAAAAAAATTCTTTTAAAAAATACTTCAACTGATTAAAGTTAAGGAAGTGATATTAATCGATTTTAAAAACTTTTAACATTATTATAATTTTCAGTTTATATTATAAGCTTAATAATTTTAGGTATTCATTTTAAGAGTTCAGAACAGACCCGAATATCATTTAATAACTATGTATAATATACTTATAATAATCTTTCCAACGTTGAAAATCTAAAAGGTTTTATTATTCAGAAAGTAAAGGTTAAATCAACGAACAAAGAACTGTTGAGAATTAAAATAAGCGATTCAAGGTTTCATGATCTCCAGATTTCTTCAATTATTTTCTTTATTTTTGGCCACATAACCTTTCACTTTTTTGACATTAATGCGTATCGGTTCATTTTCAACAAAATATTTTCAATCTTTCACACTTTTTGCATACTTTTCCACGCCTTGTTGGCAATAATATTTGTTGGCTTAAAATTTCCGGGCATGAAATTGTCCCTGCCTCCCTCGACTCCAGTCCTATGGCAGCTTCTGCTCATATTTTATGCAAAGAATTTTCATAGCCTCGCTTTTCACACATTTCCCCAGTTGACAACTAAAACCACTCAGAGTGTCAAAACGGCCAGCAGACAGCTGAGAGACAGAGAGAAACCCTAGGGAACTGAAGGACAGAGCTACGAGTACCACTCGAAATGATAACGACGATGGCAGCCAATGTCTATATATTGATTGGATCTGCCTATAGTATAATTGAGCCGCATAATTGAAATTCAAAATGAAAAGAAGGATGAAGTAGATGATGTATTTAAAGAACCAGTACTCAAACATTGGTTGAAATTAGAAATTATTAGTCAGTGTTACAAGATAAATTAAATCTGGCGAAAGCCCTCGAACTCTTAAATTATGATAAGAAGTCATCAGTAAATGAAATCACAATATTTGAAACTCTTTTAAAGGTTTGAGTACATCTTTCTAATAAGTTCAACACCAATAAAAGAAGTTTTGAAAATGCTCGCAGAAAAAAGGTAATCAATAAAATCTACTAGTAAAAAGTAAAAAAGCATAACAATCATAATAAATAAATAAATATCCCAATAGTCGAGCTGGGTAATCGAACAAACATCTTTCTACATCTTCCTCGGGCTATCGGAAAAGCTTAATGAGCCATTGCACAGTTTTTACAACAAGCAAAGAGCTAATAGTCCAAGAAACAATGCTCAGGAAAACTTTAAGAACAAGGACAAGGGATAGATAAGTCGCTTCTTAGTTCTCCTACTCAGTGAAATCCATAAGGGGGATTGTCAGGCTATTGGCATAAACTTTTATGACTTGTGAAAAATGCAATTCAAAAGAAATAAATGCAAAGCCAACCGAAAGTGACCTTGAAGAAGCTGCATAGATATTAATAATAACTTTAAAAAGATATGTCAATCACTTTTTAATCAGTAAAGTTTCTTTAAAGTCTCGTGAGAACTTTTGTAAAATATTTCCAAGACTTTTATTGATTAAATGAACTTTCTACGATAAGAAATGCAAAGAGAAAACACAGGCTGAAATCTGAACATGCTGATGCCCTAATGACCCTTAATGTTCGTGTTGGCACGAACGTTGATGGCCCCCAAACGGTTGACAGGTTAAGTAAATGTTGAGACATAATTACAAATTATACGCGCAAATTAAATAATAAATCTTTGCCCTGCTATCTATGTATAATGAAAATCCACTTAGTGCAAGGACGAAGAAGCACCGAGCAGAACAAAAACAGTTAGTAGAAGACGGCTCAAGGACATGCTGAGAGAAATTTGAGAGTGTGTATTTATGTGTAGGCAAACGTGTGTGTGTGTGTGTATATGTCGAACATTATTTAGTTGCGAACGTTGGCATTTTAATCTTACAAAACACAAAATGAAGACAACAGACAAGCGCCTGTTATGGATTTTCAAAACGCAAATCATTATTTAATTACTTTAAATAAATGATATTATGCAAATTTGGTTTAAAGTTTGTGCAAAACAAAACACTTTGCCAGCTTCGCCCACAAACATTTTGGTTTTATCACTTTGTCACACCCGCAAATGGCCCAAGCTGAATGCGTAATGTGCGTATACTTAATATGACAGCAAGACGTCACTCAAGAGCTTTGCTTAACGTACTCGCACATAAATATGTCGAATCATGTTTTATAGGTAAATGCGACAAACATTTGATAGTCAACAGTAAGTTGACAGCTTTAAGTGCGATGTAATCACAAAGCCAACAATGTAAACACCTCACGCAGATGTCAACTTGCTTCACAACAGGATATCGAAACACCCAACAGCTTAAGTGATAAGCGAATTGATTTGATATAGATTTAATAAGTTATTTATCCCCTCTAGAACATTATCCAACAGAAATCTGAAAGCTTATTCAATAATTGAACAAATTCTAATTATTATATAATTAAATTAAATGCAGCAATCTGCTTTTAAAATTATTTATAAGTTCCCTTATGTGTTAATTTAATTTGTAGAATTCGTAGAATTTTTTCAACAAAAATCGTAAATAATAATTTCATTTATTGCAAAAAGAAATTGAAAAAGCTACAAACCAAATCTTGATTTAAAAATATTATTCTGCTCATTTACTCGAACCCATTAGATTGCTATAAATCATATTTATAAAATCACCTTATAAATTGCAATAAATCGAAAACTACTGTCTGCAGCGGAATACAATGTATAGAGGAAATGAAGAGGATGAAGAAACGAAAAGAATGCATGTACAGTTAGTTCACACCAATCTAACGGTATTTAACAAAGAGCACCTTATTAAACTCTTAGTGTTGCATATTTATAAATTCACAATTTCACAAAAAATATTTTGATGCAAAAAAATTCTTGGAACAATTCTAAGAGTAACTGCAAAAGAAAATTTTCAAAAATATTTTTGCTACTATTTTTTTGGATAATTTTTTGAAAACTGCAAAAAAGGCACTTTTTGCATGAAAATGAGGAACAATGAGGTTAAATGAGGTTAAAATTGCCATTTTTAGGATTTTCAAAAAAATTTCTTTTCGTTTCTTCATCCTCTTCATTTTCTCTATACATTGTATTCCGCTGCAGACAGTAGTTTTCGATTTATTGCAATTTATAAGGTGATTTTATAAATATGACAGGGACCTTATATGATCTTAATGCGTTTTGTAACTTCACAAAGAAAGTAATAAGTATTTACCATATTTTATTGGCCACGAGTGTATAGTAGTTAACGCTTTCTACATACTTATAAGTCTGTATCAGCGAGATGTCCTCAGTTCTAACTGCTCGTCGAACTATTTAATAAATTCTTAATATATGCAATTTATTATAATCAATTTTGTTTCTTAAAAGGGGGAACGACCTAAATAGCTTTTAAATACATCGTTAAATTTATCTCAATCAGTATCCAGAAAAGTTTCCTTGTTTCCCAGAAAGATGGGTCTCATAAATACTCAACAGCTTTTGAGATAAGCCAATAACTTAGCTATAGATCTGATGTACAATTTATCTTTGTAGTGAGACGTTCACAGTTCTACGAAATTATCGCATAATCCTTTAATCTATATCATTTATTAGCACATCCTTCATGTCCGACTTGACACCTTTCGCTCCTCCAATTGGCCAACTCTATAGCACTTAAGCATTTAAATATCTACTCGTGTTGGCCAACTCAATTACTGTATACCCAATGCCTGATTAATTGCTTTTACGGTACGTTGAGCACAGCTTCCATAAATCGACAAAGTTGTTTCGCTTTCAGTTTATGAGCTTGTAGGCTTCGCCCACCGTAAAAGCCATGATTGATTGCCCCTTTTAATGGCAACAAACAACAACAACAACAAAAACAACAGCAATTGATAGAGCAACCCACATCAGCAGTCAAGGGGACAGCTGACCACAAAAGCAAGTTCCGGCCCTGCGAAAAATCTGTGGCAACATAACGGGGCAGGCAAATTACATTTGGTCTCATTAGACAGGGACACGTCCCAACATGAGGGACACGCCCATTGAAAACATTTTGCCAGACTATTTAACGCCGGTCAGGCCAACATAGACTGGAAGCAGTTAAGTCTGTCCGGTTGCGGCATTTGCAGGCCTTTGAATTTATCATAATTTGTGGACTCTATGGCAACAACAATGCCAATGAAGTGCTAAAGAGAAAACGGAGCATCCTTTAGACACGCACATGCATTTAAGGTGACCAGAGGGATGCCCACATCTGTGTACAGTAGGATATATTCCCGACCAATTGATTTGCTGACACCAGGACATGTGTTGAGCTGTCGGAAAACATCCCAACAAAGGGGGGAATAACGAAAGATCTCGTTGGGAACACGCAACAGCAAACTGCACTTAGTAAAGCAGCAGGCTGTAGACTGGTATGTGCCTAGTAAGTATGCACATTTGTATGCACATGGGAATGTTACAGTGGAATACATTCAGGTGATTCCACACAAACAAAAAATTAATATTGGATTGACAAACTAATAAGAAATACAGAATTTTAAAAAACAATTCAGATATGAAAGAATTTAATGTGAAGTAAAATGGAATTTGCTGTAGATAAGAAATAATTATAGATA
The DNA here is from genome assembly GCA_963924055.1 of Drosophila limbata. NCBI lineage: Eukaryota > Metazoa > Arthropoda > Insecta > Diptera > Drosophilidae > Drosophila > Drosophila limbata. The sequence goes on along the minus strand of OZ001353.1, from coordinate 3,080,554 downwards.
TCATAGACATATTTAGATATACAGATATATCGAAATTATCTTTAATCCTATTAAGTGTGAGAATGAAATGACAAGAGGTAAGATAAAGAATAATAGATATAACGTTTATTTGCATAAATGATAATTTTATTTTAGACAGTCTTTTTTTAAAAAACAGTAAATATGAAAAGATTTAAGATACGGGAATCTCAGAAATACAAGGAATAAATATAATAATTATAAAACAGCATGTATATTCATTCCAAAGGATGAGGATATTACGTTATATTTATATATGTATGATCAAATATTTGATATTTTAATTCCTCTCAGCTTATCTTAGAACAACAGTTGATCTCAAACAAAGTTAAAGAATTTAAACACGAAAAAAATTGCATTGTCCCATAGACCTGAAGATGTTGAGAAGTTGTGCAACTTATACTCCCAAACAATAGCCTTGATCATTAGGAGCTAAGAATTTGCTTTAAATTTAAGTATTTCGACCACAAAAACCCTAAAAAACTTTTTTGATGCAGTTAAATGATTAAATAGTTGAGACTCTTTATATTTTAAATCTGCTTTACTGCTGTATCTGTTAAACTACTTGTAGACATCAATTGACAGATTGAATAAACGTTATGACATGTTTGTATTACATTTTACGTCTTGCGCTTTTCCGTCCTTTAACTGAAAATTGATTTCATCAAACGTAATTTAAATAAACCGCAGAGAGCACACGGATAGCATGACTCGTAAGTTCGATATATGTTATATGCAGGAGAAATGAAACAGTGCACATGAAAAAAACTAGTGGACGGTGCTTCAGTCGAGCATACTCGACTGTCGGAAACCCAGTACTTACTATGGAAAAGCAAACACTGCTTAAAATAAAATTATATAAATCGCTATTATTTCAGGTTCTTAAACAACAAATAAGATTTTCGACTATTCGTTCCTATGACAGCTATATGATATAGTGTTCCGATTTCAACCAAATTTGGTCAGGATGTATAAGACCATCCTTTATACATATTCTATTAGTTTGGTTCAGATATCTCAAACAAAAAAAAAGTTTTTCTTACTAAGACTTGATTTTCGACTGATTTTTCCTATGGCAGCTAGATGATATAGTGGTCAGATCCAAAATCTAAAACAAACTCGATCTGCTTGCAATATAGGCGAACCTACATACCAAGTTTGGAGTCTCTAGCTCTTTTAGTCTCTGAGATCTAGGCGCTTTTACAGACGGACAGACGGACATGGCTATATCGACTCGGCTGTTGATATTGATCAAGAATATATATACTTTGGGGGGTCTGCCACGCCTGCTTCTGCCTGTGACGCGCATTTTTTTGTCACAAAGTTAATAGCCCCTGAACTTTTTTTAAGTACAGGATCTAAAAGTGCAAAACTTCAATTAAATGAATGGGAACAACCACAAGGACAAAAAGTTTGTGGCACGGGGCGTATGATGTATGTCAAAACATTTGCCATATTCCTTGCGTTGCATTGCAACTTTGAGGCGTGTCACCTCAAGTAAAAGTAAGGATTGCCTACATTTTCGCTTAAGCAACTTTACAAGATTTAAAGTGCATAAATTACATTAACAATTCTGAGAAATTGCAGCTTAAAATGTTGCAATTTTCAACCTTTCACTCGGTCGCATTGATTTTTCCATTATCCCACTTTTCGGGGACCGCCTTCAAGTGCACTTGCGGCACCCTCAAGCACAATTTGGGCGGGATGAGATGGGAAAAGGGCTCTTTGGCTGGCTGCCAAGACCAAAGCGAGGCACATGCCTAGTATTCATTTATAAATACAGACAACCATGTGCTTTTAGGCTCACATTTTTGGCGATGCCTTGTCCGAACAGTAGTATCGTTGGTAAGATAGCCAGGTGTGGGATGAGAATGGTTGCAAGAACTTCCTTAGGTACTTTCTTTTGTTTCCATCATGCGGTTGTCCGCCGGACATGGGCATAAAAGTACAACAATGTGAATATGCGCATGGAAAGTGCAGATAGATCGCCAGATTGGCTTACCAAATAACTGAAAGATGTTTCTACTTTCGGCCCAGTTTGTGCATTGCTGCATTGCTGCACTGCTGCGGCCAGAGGAGTGGATTACTTCACCCAATTGGAATACGTGTGCCACATGCCAAGTACACTTGGGTTGGGCTCAATTCAGGAAATTGTTGCACATAGTTAACAGTTGAATAGATGAATAGATAGCTGGATTTAACATGATATTTGGGTAACACAAAATAAAGTGTTTCAAGCATGTGCTCCCCAAACAATCTCCTACAGCAGTCAAAACTAAAAACTTACCAAATTTGTGTACTCGTATTAGATAAATTTCGGAATAAGTAAATTAAATATATTGAAGCTCAGATCAATTCTAAGCTTAAACTATACAAATAATCTTTCTACGTTAGTTCATCAAGCTTATTACTTTGAAATCTCTTTGCATATTCAGCTGTATTTTAAGAAAATTAACTCTATCCCGGTTTAGAGGGAACAACGATTTGTCCCTATTTTCCGTATTTTAAGTTAAAAAAAAAACACGACCGAATAAAAATAGTTGTTGCCTTAATTGCCGGCTGTTTTACAAGTGATGAATTGCATCTTCACAGATCACATGTGAACCAAAATGAATATAACATGACCTTAACATTTAAAATGCATAGTGCATTTTTAACAATTTTGTTGCATACAAACAGGTGTTGGATTAAATTAACTGTAAAGCCCCATTCAGACGAGCACTTTTTCACCGACACTTTTTGTCAAAAAGCTGTCCGTTTCGACCACCATCGCTCACCGATGGAACGTGCTCTATTTCCACCGGTGAGCGTAGGTTTTTCACCGACGCTTTGTAATTTTGTGTGCTAACGCGAAACGGACAGCTTTTTGACAAAAAGTGACAAGAAGTGTCGGTGAAAAAGTGCTCGTCTGAATGGGGCTTAAATAACAAGATAGCAATGGCAATTAATAGCGAGGGCAAAATAACTAAATACAATTTCAGAAAATATATACGTTCTGCTCCGAAAAAACCCTTTAAAGATTGAACTAAGTAATATACACGCTTAAGTTCTTAACAAATCTATCACTGTAATTAACAAATTACTTTTTAATGTGTGTCAAGGATTTAAAATCCTATTGTTACATACTAGAAAATTTTCTAAAATCTACTTAAAAGTTATAAGATTAAGGCTTTCATTCTCTTTAAAAATTGTGTCCTCAAATCAAAAATTTTTTTAAGCTAATTATAATTTTAATCAACAATATGGAAGCCGCACTTATATTGGATAGATATTGTGTACAGAATAGATATTTCTTAGTTAGCTAAAAAAAAGAAAATAGAAAATATTTACGTTTTTAAGGACATTATTTATATGCAATTTTCACGACTTCGAAAAAGCAAATTGATTCATTTCAATAAATGCATAGATTCATTTCACTCGATTCAAGGTCCTAAAAACATAGAATTTAACAAATTTAAATTGCAATCATCGATACATTTTTACACATTACTATTTATACTTAGATGAAAGCTGGAAACGTCTATGAAAAATCTGTTAAGCTTAAATAAGTATCCTTAAGGACATTTATTTAATTCTCATACTTGTTTTCACAGCTGCATAAAAAATACATGAGAACTTTAATTTAATTCACAGTCTAACATTTACAACTTTATAAATAAATAAATACATATATGTATGTCCTTCTTCAGGAGAAGATCCCTAGACATTTATTTTAAATTAAATTCAATTACACGCTAGGAGTGCAAATGCAACAGAGCAAATTCTCTGACAGTTGCATTTGGGATGCTAATCAATAAGAAATTAAAACACGACACACCGCGTTGACAGAAGCCAATCACATTAGCAGCGAATCAAAGGTGACACACGGAAGCACACACAGATACACTCACACATGCATTTGAAACCTAATACATTCACGTAGCATTTGGTTGATCACACGCTTAACGGAAATTAAGGTTTTCTCAATGCCACTAGCTTGTGATGATGATGTGAATGCTACGGATGATGATGATGATTTGGATGTGGATGGTAATGATGTGAATACTGCCTGCAGTTGAAGCATTTAAATTGAAAGATATATGCAGTTGAACCGATTGCCAGCGTAAGCTTTGGCATCAATCAAACAATGTTAAAGGCAACGTAGGATGTAACAATATTGCAGCTATGAGTACCTGACGGGGCACCTGACTGAGCAGATTGGTAACAGCATCCGAACAGGGCCAAAACAGCCAGAAAAGTTGGCTATGTACAAATGTATATGCACACAACACGACAGCGCCCTGAGATAGAAGTTTGGCGTGCACATATGTATGTATATAGGGATATATACAGCCGCAGGACAAGGAGGTAAAACGCCTGACAGATCTAGACAAACTCTTACATAGTTGAGGATGGATACGGAAAGGGAACCCAGCACAGTGCACAGCATGTTAAATTTTGTAGCACATTTGCATATCTAGATTTCGTGAGTTTCGTGGTTTGCGGCCCACGAAATTGCCTTCTCCTGACGAAAGTCTTAACATGAGAATAAACTTTTTATTGACTGTACAGATTGTCCGGATTAAATTATAAACAATATTCGCTCGCAAGTCTTCAGTAACTTATCCTCAAAATTACGTTTACAGTATCTTACTTAATACTTAAGCTGTATGTCGAATTCAAAGTAATATTTGCGAGAAAATAAAAAAAACGAATTTAGAAACGAAAAAAAATTAAAATTAAAGAAAGTTCTCTTTTCTGCATCCAATATTAATTAATAAATTTTAACTAGTGCAACGGATAGAGTTGAAGGCCTTATTAGCTGCTAGTACTCCCTGAAATCTGTATTGCCCCTTTTAGATTTAATATTCCATATTATATCTAATTTAATAAAATAAATAAATATTTAAACTATTCATTATTATTTAGAACTTTTCAGACAATTTTCTTGAATTTTATTTAATTGTATATACAAATTCAAAAAATATTTATGAAATCTTTTTTCAATTACATAAAATATAGTCGCATTAATGGGTCTGCATAAATCACATTGATTTACTCAAGTCCTGATTAAATAACTATATTATTATTTTGTTGGCCCAGACAAGTAAATGTCCTTGAACTGATAATTCTGTCAAACTTATAGCACGTATTTAAATTTAAAAATTGGCATGGCAACTGCCGTCTTATAAAACTCTGATAAACTGAAAAAAAAAACTGTGGAAAGCCACAAAAGATCCAACAACAAAATAGAAGCGAATGATTCGACGGATGGCTTTATAAAAAGCTCGAGGATTTCCCCCTACACACAAGGCAGCCATATCCTGTACTTGTCTTGTTAAAGCTCACGATTTTCGTGACCTCACGACCGCAAACATTTATCAAATAAACTGACAGCTTTGCATAATTTGATTAAATTTATATACATACACTCAAGTTCATAAAACATGATAAATAAGTAAATACATACATGAACATAAGTATGTATGTTTGTATATGCATACATACATATTTTTACACAGTGTCGAATAGATTTTCCCAATTTGAAAAAAAAAACTAGTCAAATTCACAATGTAAGTGAAAAATACAGTACAAATTTAATTAAATATTATATCTCAGCTAACTATACTTATACAGTAGCGGACAAAGAAAACCGGACACTACAAAAGAGCGGTTTTTCGAGTTTTGTCTTATGTTTTTATTTTTTCGACAAAAGAAACCTAGGAACCGTTTGATTGATACAAAACTTTCCTTAACCCATTAGGTACCCATAGAAAATTTCGAATTTTTGTTAAAGTCTACATTTTGAACTTTTTCCATCGGGATCAAACAAAAAATATTTGGATGCAAAAAGTTTCTTTAAACAATTCTAATAGTGACTGCAAAAAAAAAAATAAAAAATCTCTTCGCATGTACTTTTTATAATTTCTTAAAATGAAAACAAAAAAGCACATTTTGTATGACATAGAGGAAAAAGTCCCTTTTTTTCCATTTTCATAAAATGCCTTTTAAGTATTTTTTAAGTATTTATCTAAATAAAAATATCTAAAATTGCGACAGCAAATCAAACCATTGAATAATATCTATTAGCAATATATTTTACATACCCAGACTAACTTTTTCCATATTTATGATTATTTGAAAAGTTTACACGTAAGCAATCAATCGCATAGAAAAACACTAAATCAGCTGACTTTAAACTGTTGTTAAACAAAAAGGACAGCCCGCAATAATTTGAAAAAATGGCTTTATCTTATCTACAATATTAAGATTACAAAAACCAAAAAAAATTTCGAATTCTGAAACACTAAATTTTTTTACCTATGCCGCAATCTCTCTGAATTTTTGCCCTATGTGCTATGGTGTAAAAATACTCGCTTGCGTTTCTTAAAAACTTAAAACAGCCAAAAATGCAGTTATATATTCAATCTTGATATGGTTCAATAGTACTACAGATAATGGTAAGCGACAACGTTAATCACAAATATTGAGTGTGGTGTGTTTTTTCAGAGCAGAAAAGAGTCTTAGAATGAAACTTGTTCTGCAGGTTCTTTCTTTAGTTTATGATAGTTTATGATATCTAGATGTTCATACACGCCGACAGACAAACGAACAGACGGACACGGCTAGATCGACTCAGCTGCTGATGTTGATCAAGAATATATATCATTTATAGGGATGCAGGTTTACACTGTTACGAACATTTCAAATACTTTTATACTTATACTTATAATTTTTTAAGTAAATGTGCAACTTAACCACAACCTTGTCGACTCTTTTATAAGCAACATATTAATATATTTTGAATCACAAGCATATTTTTTCAATACTTAAATGTTTTAAGACAAACAGAAAACAAACCTCAAATAATGCAAAAGCCATTAGGCTCCATTTTTTAAACATATAATATGTTCATGAAGAACAAACTGCAACTGTGACTAACTGATATATAATATGAGTGCTCGTATCTAGGAAAGGCTTTATAAAGGTTTTAGACAGAGTTTGTTTTGGTCTTCATTCAAATGGCAAGCATTTTGTTTGTGTGCCATAAAAAAGCGAAAAACAATTATGAGGCGTCTTAGAAACAAAAACTAGCACACACTAAACGCTTTTTATGTATCCTGCGTTCGTCATTGAGCCAAAAGCACCTTGGACAAAGCTATTAATATGAGAGGAAGCCAACTGTATAAGCATTGCATGCTGCTTTTTTGCCTGAACTAACTTAAGACCACATAATATTACCGCTCTACAAGTGAAAAGGGCAAAAACTCAAGATCAAAATGCCTTGAATTAGAAAAGAGTTGAAACTAAATGCTTTTCAGTAAACAACATGCAATTGACCAGTTCAACAAAACCGAGTAATGAGAAATAGAGCTGGGATAAAATCGATTCTCAGTGCATCGATTTTTTCGATTTTTTTAGAAACAAAAATCGATTAAATCGATTTAATCGAAAAAAAAACATTTTTGTTTTAAATTTATAAAGATCAATTCATGGAGATCATATACTTATACATGTAAAAAGCAAACTAAAAATACATTTCATTAATATAACTAAGGAAAAGTTTTAAGTTTAAGAACATAAATAACAAAAGAATTTGTTTTCATAACATAAAAAGCGAACAAAAATTACGTTTCCAGAACATAAAAAAAAATAAATAAATGATTACATATCCAAAAGCCATTCGTTCTTGCTTGCAAACAGAAGCTTGTTTACAGTTTTTGCCCTACTAAACACTCGTTCTGATTTTGTGGAGCATGCTGAAATGCACAGATAGCGTAGGGCGTACATAGATCTATTTAATCAGTTAAAAGCACAATTTTTTATTAAATTACCCTTTTCGCACGTTTTGTTTCTCTCCTTATTCACAGTGATGGAATTTAGCTTCAAGATACATCGGTTCTACCAAAACAGAATCGATGTTTGAACGAAAAAGAAGAATCGATTAAATCGATTCTAGAATCGATTTTATCCCAGCTCTAATGAGAAAGTAGAGAATAGAATTGAAAGATGAAAGTAGAAAGTAGAGAGTAGAGTACAGACAAAAACAAGTGGGAAAGTCTATAGTCGAGCTCGCGACCCGTTACTTGTTTAAATAAATTTAAAATATTTTTGATTGCATGCTTTTAGGCACTTACATTGCTTGAAACTTAAATCAGCCATTACTAACGTTATGGTTGGCCGATCTTGTTGCGATTAAGTAGGATACATGCTTATAATAATAGATAACGTTAATTTCCAAAAAAAATACGTAATATTTTAATAATTTCGCAATTTGCGAAGGCGGGAAGGGGCGGAACAAAAATTTGAAACAAACTTGATCTGCGTGGGGTTTATATAAGTCTGTAAAAAGAATGTTTTTGAGAGCAACGAGAAGAGAGCAGTAAGAAGAGATTTCGAAACTTGTTACATATTATATGAAAGCTTCACTGCAATAAATACAAAAAATAATGGATAGAAAAATGAACAACAAATTGTAAGCTATATTCTTAGTGGCGTACAACTGACAAACGAGTCAGTCAAGTCGGAAAACAGGAGCGTAGGCAATAAGGCCAAGGGGTTAACAACATTCGAGCTATAGCCCATCTATAACTACCATAGCTAGTTTCCACTGTCATGCCCAGACTAGAGTCAGAGTCATGAACGTTATTGTTGATGACGACTCGATTCGTTGGATAGACAGACGGCAACAGAGCTCGCTCATAATGCTGACAACAAAACAATCATACAAAAAGACAAACAAACATTCTACACACAATGGGTTGGACAATGGCCCCAGACAATCAACTGCGATGGCAAATGAAGTGCATGATGAGGAGGAGTGCGATACCATTCCCTTAATGGCCCAGACATCATGGAAGCTCCGGCCACAACCCAGAAAATCGATGAGAAGCCAACGCTTACCCAATTTCTAGCCAAAACTTGTGATATTTCACGCCATGCTAATGCACGCGATGCAGTTGGCCCGTCAATTTTTCATTCTCAATTCCCATCCCTTGAAATCGACATCAACTTGACGGGTAACATTTAAAACTCTGGTCTGTCATTTTCGGGACTGGTAAAGCCATGTACACTCTAAACAAACTCAATGCGAATTCACGAGTGAAGTGCATAGGTGCGTGTGTGCGTCGCAACTTGCTCTCACTTCTCAGTGCAATCGTCGAAATATTTAACGTTTAAGCTAAACCCTTGACATTTCATTGAAACACAGACGAACTTAAAGGTGGTAAGTCGATTTAAGTGAAAGCAAACATTTTTAAGTGATGATTTAATCCTAGACCGAAGTAGACAGATAAAGGAATTACTTTGGGTGGAATTCTTGTATAACTAGCACATTACTTACAATTATTTGGTAATATAATGATGCACATTAGCTATTTGCACGTCTTGGCTCCTGCTCTTTCATTGCTCTTTCCGTTATGTTTCTTACTGAGAGACACGTGAGCACTCATGCGCTGTCCGCTGTTTTCATGTTTTTCCCTGCAATTTGACTTCGGCTAAATGTCAGATTTTTTGAATTGGCGGGAAATAAAGCTAGATTGGACGGAAAAAGCCAGATTTGCCAGAAGAGTTCAGATCTGGCAAGAAGAGCTAATATTTGAGTTTTGTTAGGATATCCAAGCAGACAATTTGCAAGTTTGGTTAAGATATCTTAAGAAACGAAAAAGCTTTTCATACTCAGGTTAATTTGCATCCGATTGTTCCTATGTCAGCTATATGTAATGCTATAGTAATCCGATATAATTTGGTCAGGATGTAGAAGACAGTCCCAAAACATACATTAGTAGGTCGATCAATTTCTCTTTCTAATGAAATAAATGATATTCGATGCTAATATACTTAATATAAGATTTATAGAATGAAACAGAATGAAATCGTTTCCACAATGGTTTACCTAATTAAATAGTACCTGTATAGTACCATGTCTTTTTTATGAATTAGATTTATATTATAAAATTATAAACTTTGTCGTGGAAAGAGTGAAAATTAAATTTTAAAATAATAAATACATGAAATCATAGATATACCCTATATCTTGGGTAGTTATTAGCTGGCATTTTCCACAGGTAACTGTGTAAATTGGATGTGTAATTGACTTATTTCTTGCACGCACTTTACCATAATAATCAACCCCCATCAGCTTGTGAACTTCTTATAAAACCACTCGAATGCTAGTTTGCTAGCATTAAGTTTATGACCAACCCTTACTAGAGGACATATATACATACATGTATTTCATATTGGGTCATCCATTGGTGAGACACGCACATGCTACAGACAACCTTGACCTAGAAAAGCTAACGATATTAATTAAGAAACTGCCTAAAGTAAACAATCGGTAAACGTCGTCAAAGCGGCACTTGATTAAAGTCCATTTGCAAGCTTCAACCCTTGATTAGGCCAAAGGAACTGGCTAAAAAGTTTTACGGCTAAAGCCGAAGCTAAAATACGAGTAGCACCCGCAATCAATTAAAAAGGAAAAATGCATTTGCCATTTTCCATGCTCATATTGAATGGCTCAAGGAGCGAAGACCCACATAAATAATTCAAAGGATGTCAGATGCATTTGCAGTGAAAACTTTCTCAGACGCCATTCAGAGCGTTCGTCGCAACTTGCAACACAATGGCAGCGGACACAAAAGCTCCTGCTTCAACATTGAAAGGGTGCAAAGTTAGTTTTGTTTGTCTAACGTTGACAGCGCCAGAAAAACAACAAGAACAATAACAACACGTTGAAACCGTTAGATGCAGGAAGAGCATCAATCTGAGAGTCATTTTAGGGTAATTTGATAGTTGGCTCGTGCGTTAACAGAAACCGAAGGATGCCTAAGAAGGATGCTTCAACTATATGATAATAGTAGAGGTGGAGAACTATCGATAGTCAGCGCCATCGATAGCCGACGATCGTAATTTCAAAACCATCGATAGTCGACGATAGTGCTATCGATAGTCGACGATAGTCCCGGACACAAAAAATACATACAATTTGTCAAGAAACATTACACACTGAAAAAACTTAATTTTTTGACTTTACATAAAAAAATAATAGCTTTTTATAAATATTTGGGAAGGTCATTTAAATTTCGTTTGAATGATACAAAACTTTCCTTAACCCATTAAGTACCCATTGAAAATTTCTAATTTTGGTAAACATCTACATTTTCAACTTTTTTCCTCGATCTCAAACAAAATATGTTTTGATGAAAAAAAAAATCTTCAAACAATTCTAAGAGTGAATGTAAAACGAAATTTTCAAAAATCTCTTCGCCAGTATTTTTTATGATTTTGGTAAATTGCTAGCATGCCACTTTTTCTATGAAAACGAGGAAAAAGGTGTTGAAATACTAATTTTTAACGATTTTTAAACTATCGATAGTACTGCGGGAACTATCGAAAGTGGGTGGCTGCTATCGATGGTAGCTCGATAGCGCCCAACCATCGATAGTGTCGATGGTGCTATCGATAGCTCTCCACATCTAGTTAATAGCATAAGCCTGTTACATAAATACATGTATAAAGTGAATATCTGTGATATCATTTAATATTACCTAACATAACATAACATAAAACAGGCATTCGATCCATATGCTAGTTGTAAATGCATGTTAGTGACAGAGCTCTGTAATCCAAGGCACCAATATTGAAATTGATACTGAAGCTAGCTTGTAAAGAAATAATCTTTAAAAGTTTATTAATTTTTTTTTTGCCATAAAGTGAAAATTTTAATTTAGGGACTTGCAATTTGGCAGAACCTTAGTTAGACTAATTCAGAATTTTGAATTTTTTTTTTTTTTGTATTTGGACCACGCTTTCACCTTTCCTTTCTTATCCGACTATGAGAAAATAGTGTACTATATTTATATAAAATCTAAATTTAAAGCTAGAGTCTTAAAACTTGGCATGAATCTTAGTTAGGCTATAGTAGAAATAATGTTTTTTTTTTTCATTGAACCTTGCCTTAGTCTTAGCTTAAAAATTGTGTAGCTATGAGCTAGGAGGGGCCAATGTCCCCGACCAGCCCCCTATGCCCACACGCTTGCACAGGCATAAAGCGTCATCAAATGGATATGTAAACTATACATGTATGTAGAGTAGTTTTGTCGATTCTTACCGTTCTCAATTGTCTCCTTGGCACAGGATATTATTTTTCCTTTACGACGTCGCAAATTCGACTCAAAATTGTCGTCCTTGATGAAATCATCGTCCCGCGCCGCAGCAGCATCTGCTCCGCCGTTGCCATCTTCGCCGGCTGTTGTTGTATTCGTTGTTGTTGATGAAGACTCCGGCACATCCTCGGAGGACTGACGGTCCGGATAGCCCGAATAGCCATCAAAGACACTGCCTCTTCCTCCTGCACCGCCACCTCCTCCTCCGCCGTGTGCTAAACTATCAAAACTTTGGCTCATTGTGTGCCAAAAAAACACAAATCTCTTTCTTCTCTTTTATTTTGGTATTTTTCCTTTATTTTCGGCTTCTGTATGGCGTTCACTTTTGTTATTAGTTTATTGTTGATAAATTGCTTTTTAAAATTTAACAATTTGTTGAACTTCCAGTTTTTACTCTCAATGTCCCCGAATTTGTCGCATGCTTAACAAACACATTGAATAGTTCATTAATCATTTTTTCAGTAAAGCAGTAAGAAAAATAAAATTCGCTGATTTACTGTTATCGTTTATATGCTCAAGGAAATTAAAATATAAATATGCTATACATATGCGTGTTCTAAAGCATATGAAATAGAAAAGAGAAAAGAAAACACGCAGCGCATAAGAAAGTTAAAAAAAACTGTAAGTGTAAAAGGTTTTGAGACCCTGTAGCTCAAAAGAATTAGAAGTCTTCTAAGTTTGTTGAAATAAAAATGTGACAAACGAAAGAAGGTTGCATCTCCAACCCCATAAAGTATATACATTCTTGATCAGCATTCTTGATTGCATTGCATCGGATAATAAGCCCGCCAAAATTAATATTATAAGACATTTTTCAAAGTAAAGAGTGAAAGCGAAATGTATGAATTGAAGTTCTTTGAGCAAAATTGCACAGTCAAGTTTGTTCTGCAATTGCCTTACTAGTATTGTTTTAAAATGATTTTGGTACTATTTTTACTTTCATATTTCATTTTCTTTTTTTCCTAAAAAAAAAAGTACAGGGTCTCGCACAGTCATGTTTGCTAGACTGTAATCTTTCCTAGTCCTTTTCCGTTGCCGGCTAGAAAAGTGGGGTTGATTTCCGTAAGGGGAGTACTCCCAACTATTGGACCTTACAAAGTCCAGCGCCCCTCAAGGGTTCAATGTGCGTGGGCGTCACATAACTAACTGGGAGTTCTCTACGTCTCATTTCTCTAGTTTCTCGCTAGGTTGTTGTCATTCGTCGTTTATTTGTCAGCCGGATTGGAATAACAAAAACAACACGGAAAGCACTCGGAACTTGTCTGCTTATTTCATAATCGCTAAGCTGCGATTTAGGTTAAATCATTTCACATGGACAAAAACAACAACACAAGCCATTTTGGTCTAAAATTGGTTTAACAATTTATTAAAAGTATTGCATACTTTTTTATGTCGTCATTAAAAATGTAACTTGATCGCCGCTTTCTGCGCTACTTTGCTCAAATTGCAATTGAATTTAATTATTAAATTACCAACAATTTTGTAACAATTATCTGATGCACACGCGAATTAGAAACGCGTTTGCACGCTGGAAAATGCCGTCAGAGACTGAAATGTCTCGCAGTTGGTCAACTGCGCCCAAGCTCAACACTGCAGTGGAGGAGAGAGCGTGGTGAGTTTCTCATTTATCGATTTTGTTGTGTGCGTTCGCGCGCGTTTCTCTGTATATGTGTGTGTGCGTACAAAGACAAAACAGAAGTGCAAAATTCATATTGCCCTTTTTGTTGTCATACGCGCCTTTCGTCGACTGTTGACGATGATGGTCGAAGAGTAGCGAGTCGTTAAGGGAATGTTGCAGCAGACGCGTGCAAAAAGCCGGCACAAAATGAGACAAAGAGCAGCACAAAAGAGAAGAGCAACACACAACAATATCGAGCCCTTTTTTCGGATATAACGTAAGCGACATTTTTCCGAAATTTGTTTTTTAATGCAAATATGTTCATAAGTACCAACAGCATCTACACCCAAAATATAAAACTTTAATTGTTTACATTTACGGAGATATTGGCATGTCAATTATAACGTAAGCGACACGGGACATGAAGAAATCCACTTAACGAAATCTAAAATACTCTCTCCTGTAAAATTAGCTTTTTGTCGCTTACGTTATTTCCGCAAAAAGGGCTCGATATAACAATTAGAGATGGGCACGGGCCGGGCCTCGGGACCCATGGGCCTTTTACAAAATTCTCGGGTTCGGGCAGAAAACTCTCATTTCGGGCCCGAATTTCAAAGCCCGAAAGCCCGGAACACGCCAAAATTTATTGCATGTGATTGCAATGATTTAACTTTATTAAAAGCTCTTGCACCCAGAATCCTTGCTATCCTAGCAAGCTCTACCAGTAGTGAAAGGGTATTTTCCACATCTGGAAATATTTTGTGCGAAAAAAGAACTAGGCTGCTAAGTTTCCATTTGAAAAGGATTTTATTTTTTAAGTAAATTTTTTTCTTTTTAATTATTCGGGTGGGGCCGTGCGGGTTTGGGCTTCACAACAAAAATATCGGGCAAGCTTGGGCCTTTTTTCCATCGTTAATTTCGGTCTGATCAAGAATATATATACTTTATATGGTCGAAGATGCTTCCTTCTGCCTGTTACATACATCACACAAATCTAATATACCCTTTTTGACCATTTTCAATGGGCACAGGGTATAAAAACTGGATGGCAATTTGAGTTTTGAATATTTATCCAAAAATTAATATAAAACATATTTATTTTGTTATTTATTTATAATATTTTCTAAATATTCGCAATATGTTGATATTTTATCAAATTATTCAATTTATCCCATTCATCTAATCACAAATAAAGCTTCTAAATTTTGCAAAGTAAATCATTTTTATTTTAACGCGGTTATAATATATATTTATCAAGTTATAAAATTAAATTCGAGTAATTGTTGAACGTGAAATTAATACTTTTTTGAATGCACTTTTCATCTGCATTGCTAAACAAAATTGATTTTAAATTCATAAGCATATGAATAAATATGTAAATATGATTATTCGTCTAAGACTTGCCGAATTAAACAGGTTAATGCGTTTACGTAATTCCATATTGTTTAAAGTACAATATAGTTGTTTATATAGCTGGAATACTTCAATTGACGATTAAGAAAGATATGCCAAAGAATGGGCAAACTTTGTCGAGTCATTTAATTTAATCCCAATCCTGTTCGTCCTCTAAGTTTGCTGCAGGTGCATTACTAGCCTGTAATAATCATAATGAAAGTAAAGATTTGGTAATTCATATTTGAACAGGAAACTTACCCCGCCACGAACATCAACAGCTCCAAATTTGGAGCCGGTATAGCTGCTACCGCCGCCCATTTCGTCGAGAAAATCGGGTACAACTTGACCAGAACCCTTCAAAATCTTAATCAAATCTCCAGCAAGTTGGCGATCGTGTTCGGGATCAAAGAATGAAGTGGCGCGTCCACTGTTGCCCACACGACCAGTGCGTCCAATGCGATGCACATAATCATCAATGTTGGTTGGCATATCATAGTTAATTACATGCTTTATATTCTTAATATCTGTTTTCAAAGTTCAAAAGAATATTAATTGGATCAATAACGTTCTGCGATTGTATCACTTACCAAGGCCACGAGCGGCCACTGAGGTGGCGATGAGAACTTTCATGCTTCCATTTTTAAAGTCACGCAAGGCCTGCTCGCGTTGACTCTGCAGCCGATCACCGTGAATGGAGGTGGTCGGGAATTCAGTCTCTGAGAAGAAAGAAGCAAGGAAATCTGCACCTCGTTTGGTCTCCACGAAAACGATGGTGCCCTCCGCGCCCTCGCGCAATATTTCCTAATAGACCAGGAAAGTAAGCGATAAGACGATTGATACAAGTCGAAATATTCATCGTTTGACTTACCATCAGCTTGGAGCGCTTGTTAAACTTGCTGACTTCAAAAATATCCTGTTTAACATCGGAGCAAGCGCCTCCCACAACGCCAATGGTGACGAAAACATATTCCTTTAGGAATTCACCGGCCATACGCTGAATCTCCTCGGGAAATGTGGCCGAAAACATCAAGGTCTGATGCTGCGGACGCATAGTCGGATGTTGCATGATCTTGCGCATGCTATCTTGAAAGCCCATGTCTAGCATGCGATCAGCCTCATCGAGGACTACGAAACGCGTATCATCGAACATGATAAATGTGCGCTCCACAAAGTCGAGCAAGCGACCCGGTGTTGCAATCAGCACATGGCAGCCCTTGGCAACAGCCTCATTCTGGTGCTTGACCGATGTTCCGCCATAGACAAGAGTAATCTTGAGATACGTGGAATGCGCAAACTTTCTAGCCTCATTGAATATTTGAATGGCCAGCTCACGGGTTGGCGACACAATCACCGCCTGTGGCTTGCCAATCTCCACATTCTCGCTGGGATCATCGAGAATGCTCGTTAGTATCGGAAGCAGAAATGCGGCCGTTTTGCCAGAGCCAGTCTGGGCGCACGCCATGAGATCCCGTTTGCCGGCAATTACAGGGATCGACACCTTCTGAATAGGTGTGGGAACAGTATAACCGGACTTCTTAACATTATCCAGCACAATTTTGCGTAGTCCAGCATTATCAAAACTGGTAATGGCCGGTGGCACATTCTCGCCAGTCACCTAAACCAGATGAAAATTTAGTTACTTATTTGGATAGATCTTGAAATCAGTTGCTCACCTTGACCGGAATGTTGTCGTATTTCGAAAAGTTGATACCCGACGAGATTCCGCTACTGAACATCTCCGTCTCGTCGTTAGTCGGCTCAGGAGGTATATAAAACTCCCTTGCCTTCTTTTCGCCTTCCTCGCCGTTCTCATCCTGGTTGTTGTTCATGTCGCCTTCGCCGTCGCGACGACGACGATTAAAACCACCACGATCTCCCCTTCGCTCTTCGCCTGTTGAATTCAAATTTCAATTAAAAATAACGACATTTCCAAGTCCTTTGATAACACAAAGACGAGACTAAACAATTAATACATATTTAGCTAATTACACGCAATAAAATTTACAAATAGCATTATAAAAACAAAAACAAATGTAATCATTTTATTTGAATCCAAAATAAAATTTTATAAATTCACCGAAATGATTAGAAATTATGATTATATAGATTAAAATTACTTTTTGGTGATAAAATAAATTCAATTAGTATTAATAAGAAATTCAAATAAATATCGTTTTAAACGAAACGGAAACTTAAATTCTCATCCAAATTGCAAGTTTCAAAATTCACTGAAATGTTTATAAAATTATAATTATTAAAAAAATTAATATTTCTTTTTAACATAAAAATATGTATTATGTCCCACTTTTACATAATTTTAAATAACATAAATGTTAATAAAATTCATATTGTAAGTTTAAATATTCACTGAAATGTTTAGAAAATTATATGTTCATATTAATGAAACTACCGTTTAACCACATATTAAAAATAATAAAATTAACACTTGAAAACACTATCTTAAATAAATAAAAAAAGCTTTGGATTTCAAATTTAAATTTTAAAAACAAGTTTTTAGGCATAAAATAAAAATTATAAAAATCTCCAATTGAGCACTTCATTGTAAATTAACCTCTAATACCTTTTGAGTCAATTTAAAGTGAATTAAAATTCAAATTAAATTAAATTAAATTCATATTGTGAGTTAAAATATTCATTCATTAATGAAACCATCGTTTAACCAAATATTAAAAATAATAAAATGAACACTTTAAAACACTTCATTTTAAATAAATAAAAAGAAATTTGAATTTCAAAATTAAATTATAAAAGCAAGTTTTTAAACATAAAATCAAAATTATAAAAATCTCCAATTGAGCACATCTTTGTAAATTAACCTCTAATACTTCTTGAGTCAATTTAAAATTAAATTAAATTCAAATTCATATTGAAAGTTAAAATATTAACTGAAATGTTTAGAAAATTATGTGATCATATTAATGAAACCACAGTTTAACCAAGTAATACAAATAATAAAATGAACACTTTAAAACACTTAATTTTAAATAAATAAAAAGAACTTTGAATTTCAAGATTAAAAATATAAAAACAAGTTTTTAGACATAAAATAATAATTATAAAAATCTCCCTTAGAGCTTCTTCATTGTAAATTAACCTCTGATACTTGAGACCATTTAAATTGAATTTTAATTGTAAGTTAAAATATTCACTGAAATGCTTAGAAAATTATGTGTTCATCTTAATGGAACTAACGTTTAACCAAATATTAAAAATATTAAAATGAACACTTGAAAACACTTTATCTTAAATAAAAAAATAACTTTAAATTTTAAAAACAAGTTTATAGGCATAAAATAATACTTATAAAAATCTCCAATTGAGCACTTCATTGTAAATTAACCTCTAATACTTTTTAAGTCCATTTAAATTGAATTTAAGCAAAAATTAAATTAAATTCAAATTCATATTGAAAGTTAAAATATTAACTGAAATGTTTAGAAAATTATGTGATCATATTAATGAAACCACAGTTTAACCAAGTAATACAAATAATAAAATGAACACTTTAAAACACTTAATTTTAAATAAATAAAAAGAACTTTGAATTTCAAGATTAAAAATATAAAAACAAGTTTTTAGACATAAAATAATAATTATAAAAATCTCCCTTAGAGCTTCTTCATTGTAAATTAACCTCTGATACTTGAGACCATTTAAATTGAATTTTAATTGTAAGTTAAAATATTCACTGAAATGCTTAGAAAATTATGTGTTCATCTTAATGGAACTAACGTTTAACCAAATATTAAAAATAATAAAATGAACACTTGAAAACACTTTATCTTAAATAAATAAAAATAACTTTAAATTTTAAAAACAAGTTTATAGGCATAAAATAATAATTATAAAAATCTCCAATTGAGCACTTCATTGTAAATTAACCTCTAATACTTTTTGAGTCCATTTAAATTGAATTTAAGCAAAAATTAAATTAAATTCAAATTCATATTGAAAGTTAAAATATTCACTGAAATGTTTAGAAAATTATGTGATCATATTAATGAAACCACAGTTTAACCAAGTATTACAAATAATAAAATGAACACTTTAAAACACTTAATTTTAAATTAATAAAAAGAACTTTGAATTTCAAAATTTAAAATATAAAAACAAGTTTATAGACATAAAATAATAATTATAAAAATCTCCCTTAGAGCCTCTTCATTGTAAATTAACCTCTAAATTGAATTCACTGAAATGCTCAGAAAATTATGTTTTCATCTTAATGGAACTAACGTTTAATCAAATATTAAAAATAATAAAATGAACACTCTAAAACACTTCATTTTAAATAAATAAAACTTTGAATTTAAAAATTAAATTATAAAAACAAGTTTATAGGCATAAAATAAAAATTATAAAAATCTCCCTTAGAGCTCTTCATTGTAAATTAACTTCTTATTCTTCTAGAGTCAATTAAAGTGAATTTAAGCCATATAAAATTAATAAACGAAAAAAACAGATAATTAAAATTGATTCTTCTGTATCAAGTGACACTCCTAATATTAACGCAACGATGCAGTTTGCCCATCCTGGCTGAGACTAATAATATTGGCTGCTTTGAGCTCCAACAGGACGCGAAAAGCAATAGCCGCCTCCATACGGGTTTTAATAAACGGAGCCGAGCGGATTTCCACACTTGGGTACATGATGAGAGCTCCGATTAAACTGTGCACCACACGCTGCTTCAATGGTGACATATCCGTCACAATCTTGGGATCATATGTATATAAAGCGGGCATGGAGATATAGCGTGGCTGACTCTCTGCATCATTCCTCTTCTCGCTATCAGGGTCAACAGTCGAGCTATCAACTATTACCGGATTCGTCTGCTCTTGCTTTTCACTCAGTTCCTTTTGATGATCTATCATTAGCCGTAACATCTCCGTGTGTTCCACAATATACGCCAAATCATCGAGATTTTCTCCATAGAGACGATCTTGGACAGATTGCTGCTTTGGCGGAGAATCATCTACACTCGCAACAGAGTCGCCAATGACACGTGTCGATTGCGTTAACTTTGCTAATGTTGTTGTGCCATAAGCGCTGCTGCTTCCAGTCTGATTTACTTGATGTCCGTCATTGAGGCTCTGATAACCTGGTTGGTAAATTATCTGAATGGACGTCACAATGGGTCGTTCCGGCAATTCATCCATAGAGACAGCAGCTGGCAGTGGAAGAATATCCATTTCCTTGGGAATTTCCACATTTTCTTGTGCCATTCCAAATTCATAAGTTTCAGGCATTTTCCTTGGCGGTGCAGCTGGTGTATCGTTTGTGTATTGATTCCCTGGTGACAATTCGGGCTCAAGTTGCTGAGCTACAACTGCATCCATTGGTGTCTCCGCCTCTTGAGCTGCAGTCTGCAGTAATTCGGCCATAAAGCCAGTTGTAATCTCTTGGTTGCTTCTTTGCTCATTCTCATTGCGTTCGGGAGAATTGCGGCGAACTATGCGACGACGCTTCAATCTTGGTTGTGCCACATCGTGTCCCGCATAATCTGGCACAAATTCACGTGGTCGAAAAATTGATGCCCAATCGCGCCTGATCGGTGAATTTTGAGGTATTGGAGCAGCAGCATTCGGTGTTGGTGGCGGAGAATGTTGGCTCAATTCAAGTGCACGGCCCATAGTGGGTGGACGCTGCAGCTCCTCATTGATGGCCGGCAACTGAGGGCGATATGAAATTAGCGGCGTAGAGGAAAATTGAGGACGGGACCGAAATAACGACGGTGTGGGTGCGTTATCATCCACACTTAGTGGAGGCAGCGTGACCATATTCGTTTCCATCGCCAGATCCTGAGGCAGTGCCGGTGGCTGCATTAAAAGAGCATCTTCATCTGTTAAGTTGGCCTGACCGCCCGAAGTCGGTAATTGCATAGGAGGCAGGCTGCGAGTACCGAGAGGAATATGAGTGGGAAAACATGTCAATCTTTAGTTGAGCCTCATCTAGTCAAATTAACTTAGCTGATAAAGTAAAGAAGAAAGACAGCAGGCAGAAAGAAAGAATCATATTGAACCTCTCTCACATTTGTGAAAATTGCAAAAAAAAAAAAACTAAAACATTTAAGCTGAAAAACTCAACTGGTGATCGCTGGGCTTATTTACATTTAAGAATCAACTCGAAGGGGCCTCATATGCTCTACACCTCTTAATATACACTTAGAATATATTAATTGAATTTAAGAATGTGCAGAAAAGAACAAAGATCAATAACAGAAAAGTTCCTGGTCTTATTCCGAAATTCTGAATATATCGCTTTAGTAAATCAAAGAGAATCTCCAGTAAATTAATGATATTTCAGTCAAATTCTGGGTATTTTACACAAATTACAAAAAATAAGGCAAATTAAAACTAAGACTGCAATTTAAAGAAAGAAGACATTTAAAAAAAAATATGTTCAAGGACAAAAAAAAAAAAAAAGAAATTATTTAGATTGAAAATATTTAATTAAATCACAAATAGGAGTTGAGATTCAGGTCTCTAACCAGAAAAAAAAATATCTGGATGAATAAATGAAAATACTAACGAACAAATTTAGAAATTTTTATTATATTTGAATGAATTTTGGCATTTAACTTAAATTTTCGTAATTTAAATTTAAAATTATACTTTTTTGAATTTATATTTTTGGTGTTATATTTCCAATAAAACATTTTTGGCTTCGTTGCCAATTTGCGACCTTTTTTAATTCCCCAATTCGACATTTTCCAGTTTTGTGCTCGAAATTTTTATTACTAAATTTTAGTTTTATTGTTCAATTTTTGAAATTGTTAGAGGGAATCAAAGCAACAGTTTAAAATTGTCAAAAAGTCGTTTATAATACAAACTCTACGATGCTGCCAAAAGTTTAAGCCATTTGCAAGTTTGTCAGTTGTTTGAGTGATTGTCAAAATTTGTTAGTGAACAAAATTTATATCTATGTGGAAAGTCGTGCAATAAATTCTTTGGTTGAGTTACGGCATAGGGAAAGGTAAGCGAGAAATGAAGGAATAAAGACGGAACGTGCAGAAATGAAAGACAGTAGTAGCATATATCAGGGATGAAGTGAAATATAAAACGTTAAGCATGTATACCAATCATTGGAGAGGGCCACATTAAAAGTTGGGGTTGCAGCAACTCCTGCAGAGGTTTCGGAGTCCTGCACTGTCGACTGCGAGTTCAACAGAGTTCTGGCAGAATCTGGCGCATCCAGATTTCCCGACTGCAGATGTCGCGGCAAATGGAGTAGACTGCTGGCCTGATCCTGATCAACCTGTTGCTGTTGTGCAACAATTGGAGTCGCACTGTTGACGTCCGTCACAATCGACTTAGTTAGCTTGTTGATCAACCAAACGGAATTGGATGGAAATATTGGCCAGTTTAGATTCTTGCGCAGCTCGCGAGGCATACAAAAGCGCAAATTGCGTGCCATGTGCCGACTTATGATATCTTCTGGCATCCAGCGATGGAATACGAATGGCACTTGTGGTTGACTTATCACGACTGTTGAGGAGTTTGTTGCACCCCGTTCACTTGTTGTTTTTCTGGGTGCATCAGTGATGCCATCTGTTGTCTCATAATCCTTTCCGACTCTCTTAAGCAGTTTCCTTATTCTGTGCAGTTTTGTCGATTCATTCAAATTAATGGGATCTACAACTTGGTCACGAAGGGCGTCAACTGTTTCTGCTGTGCTCGGCGATTGTGTTGGAGGAAGAGTTCTTCGTGTCGTCCTCAATGGCGGTGTTGAAGTTAAGGCCGGTGTTGTTGACGTTGGCGCTGCGATTTCCTGGCTCCGTTGTTGTCTTCTCGGCGCGTTTGGCACCACAAATGTGTCTACATCGTTTGTCAACCATGTTGTAAGCAAATGTTGCCGCTCGTCTTCCGCATCCGAAATCAAACGATTGATCTCGGCAATAATGCGATCTGAACTTGCAACTGCATCGCGCAATTGCAAAGCCTTTTGCTTGCGTTCATCACGGCTCTTCTCCTCTAGAGACGTCCATTCGCTGTTGACCAGCTGCGTGAAGGCAGTTAGCAAATAATCGCGCTGCTCTCGTAGCTTGACCAACGACTGGTCGGCCGAGTTCAGATCGATCCCTTTGATAAACCTCTCTACGGACTCCTTATCGTAGCTAGAAGGTACTCGCAAACCATTGATGGATCCGCGGAGCAGTTGCGTCACTGTTTTCGAAACAAATATTGAAACTACATACAGACACACACACGTACAGGACAAAACACTACGATACATTCGGACAAGGGGACAGAGATGTGCAAAGTAGAGCAACCATATACTACTTACCATCTTCGTTGTCACCACCACCCCGGCGACCACGGAAACCACCATCTTCTCCGTCATCACGACGTCCACGATAACCACCGCCATCTCCGTTATCCCGACGACCACGAAAGCCGCCTTCTTCTCCACCTTCCCTACGACCACGAAAGCCGCCTTCGTCCCCACCTTCCCTACGACCACGGTAGCCGCCTTCTCCTCCATCGTCACGACGTCCACGATAGCCGCCTTCTCCTCCATCGTCACGACGTCCACGAAAGCCGCCGCCATCTCCTCCACCATCACGGCGGCCACGGAATCCGTTTCCCCCATCGCGTTGTCCATTGTGTCCACCGCCGCCGCTCTCTGGTTGCTTCTCATCATCGCTCCAACCGGACGCCTCGGTTGCCTTGGTCGTTACTGATTTCTCAAACTTCTCTGAGAGTCCAGAGGTAACAGCGCAAACAGGCTAAGTAATAATGAAATTGCATAAATATTTCAGCATGTATTAATTTAAATTTAAAGTACCTCATCATCTCCCCAGTCTGACATGTTTTCTTGTTATTAAAATCTGAAAGAAAAAAGTGAAACATTAACGCAACATTAATATTATATGCACATTTTTAAACGTAACGTATTAACGAAATTCAAGCAGTAAAAAAAAATAAACACAGCCCACAATTTTGACATTCACTGCCGGTCGAAGACATGTGAGCGCATGTTAATCTGAGGAGCAACTCTGTTAAAGCGAAAAACGTGAGTTGCTCTGTTCTGTGTATGTATACACAGCATGCTTTTTTTCGCCTTGCCTTCTGTCGTAGAACACATGTGCGCTTGAGTGGTATGTGTATATGTGTGCACGTTTGTGTGTAGAGCAGCCAAAGCAGAAACGCAGAAAATTAAGGTTAGAGCGCAGCCAGGCAACCACACGACGACGACGAAAAGAAAAAATAGCAAAAAGCAAGACTACAAAAAACGAATTTCTGTTCTTCTATTTTCACACACATACACACACTTATATAGGCGCAGCAAGCAGCGACCAAACACACACGAGTTTTTTTCTGACAGAAACTCTGAAATACAGTGTGTGATTTTTGCATAAAAATCTGTCGTTAGTGGAAAAATCAATTGGAATAATAATCATCGTACAGCAGCAGCAGCAGTTAGCCCAACAAAAACCATGGATAGCGCCGGTAAAAATCGTTATGAACTTTTGTTCATGGACGACGATGTTAGCGATCCATTAGATAATCTTGTCGCGGCCAAGAAGAAGCAGCAGCCAGCGACGGTGGCAGCCGCAGCGACCACAAAAACGGCGCCAACTGCAAAGGCACCCAAAGCAGCAGCACCCAAGAAGCCAAATCAAGCCGAAAAGGAAAACAAACCAGGTGCGCTTAACAAAAATGATGGCAAGAAAACGGCAACTGGCAACAATGACAAACTGAACAGCAACAACAACACGAACAACAACAATAAGCAAGGTGGGGCTGTCACTGGTCGCAATAATGCTGGCGGCGCTGCTGCGGGCAAAACACGTGAAACTGGTCAAGGGCAGCAACAACAACAGCGCAATGTCAATTTTCGTCAACAGAACGGCGGTGAAGTGACGCGCGAACAGCGCAACAATCGTCGCAACGTGCGCGAAAATGGCGCTCCAGGTGGCAACTCTGGTGGTGGTAATGCTGATGGCAATCCTCGACCTTATCGCAATACCGGTGGCGGCTTTGGCAACGGTGGTGATCGTCCCCCTCGTCAAAATCGCAACTTTGAGGGTGGTCGTAAACGTGAATTTGATCGTCAATCTGGCTCAGACAAAACTGGTGAGTAACGACGCCCCAAATTTAACCCAGTAAGAGGCTGGTGTTCCTTAACATCTCTTGTATAACTATGATAAGCCATTTCTGTATGCTCATAATTCCCACATTATGTCCAAAATTAACATCACACTCTGCAAAACGAGGCAAATAACCAAATGCTGAATGCTGAGAAGAAGTAGAGGCACATTTCGTTTTTGATTTGTTGTATACATATATGAAAAATATGTTTAAAAATAGTTTGGTTCTCCTCTCCTCCTCCATCACATTTGACTAGTGTGAGTGTAGGAGAGGCCCACACAGTTTTCCACGCCATGGAACATCATGATGATGACGGGCAGCGCCACATGAGTTTTACTTGATAGGATTGAAATGTATGCATGTGCAGAGAGGGGTATTGCGAGTGTGTGTATGTGAGTGTGCGAGTGCTGATTACGACTTATCGGCTTATCTATAACACAGTTATGTGGCTACTAGCCACAAAGTTGCAGCAATGAGCAAGCGTGTTACTAACTTTATAAATTTATAATTATTGCAAAACTTAAATTTTCTGAGCTTTGATTGATAAATGATTTGAATGCATTTGGCCACTTCTCAATATGAAAGTATAAATTTGATTAGTGTAAATCTTCACTTACCAGTAGGTCAAAAAGTGTCAAAATTCAGATAAAATATTTTTCGTCGTTTCTGCAATTAAAAGAATATTTTAAAAATATTATAAGTATTGTAATAAGTATATGAATTATGCATTCGAATTTTATCAGGTGTAAAATCAATTGACAAACGCGATGGAGCTGGTGCACACAATTGGGGATCTGTCAAGGAAGCCATCGATGATGTCAACAAGAACAATGAGGGAGGCGAAACGAGTGCGACCAACAATGCAGAAGGCAAAGCCGATGAGTCTGGCAACGAACAGCAGAGCGAGCAGCAGCCACCAGCCGAGGAGGAGACCAAAGAGCTGACCCTGGATGAATGGAAGGCACAGCAGCAACAGCGCATTAAGCCCAAGTTTAACATACGCAAGGCAGGCGAAGGTGGGTTCATTGAGATAGTAAACAAATAATACAAAATATTGACAAATGGTGGCAATCAACCAGTCAAATAAACAGTTATTATTTAAAAATCACAAGTTAACTGATTCCATTTCTTTTTAGGTGAGGACACCTCGCAATGGAAGAAAATGATTGTGCTGACCAGCAACAAAAAGAAGGAGAACGAAAGCGAAGAGGAACTTGAATACGATCCTGCCATGTATCCGCAACGCGTTGGTCGCCAACAGCGCGTCCTTGACATTCAATTCAATTTCAATGACGGTCGTCGCGGCGGTGGTGGCGGTTTCGGTGGACGCGGCCGTGGTGGCCCACGTCCTGGCGGACCACGTAACGAGGGCAATCGCGGTCCCCAGGGTGGAAGCGGTGGTCCAGGCGGTGCCCATGCCAACACTGAGGGCGGCAACACTGGCGCCGGCGGCGTGGCACCATCTCGCCCAGAGGGCGGCAATCGGCCGCCAGTGGAGCGTCGTGGTCTTGGTGGCGGCATTGGAGGAGGACATGCCGGCAAACGCTTTGGCAACGAGCGACAACAGAATGCCGCACCCAAGGTCAACGATGAACGTCAGTTCCCCACATTGGCCTAAGGGGATTAATGCGATTTGGAATTGGAGATTAGAAGGAGGCGCTCGCTGCTGCTGCTGCTGTCACAGGCGCTGGGCGTGCATTCAATTTTAAAGTTGGTGTCTGTATTAGCAGAAGAGCAGGAGGAACAGGTTACCAATATATCACACAAAATACAAACAAATGAAACACACACACACACACTCACATATGAATTGTAGACGAGAGGAAGAAGATACATTTTCAATATAAGGCGGCCGCAGCGCAGCCAAAGCCAAAAGCAACAAAAACAGAAAAATACAATATTTGAAAACAATAACAAAAAAAGCCCACAAGGGAAATATTCTGAAGCTAAACTTATAATAAATAATTGAAACAAAAAAAAACCAAACTGTAAATCTTAAGCAAAAGCAATTTAGAAGAAAACTGAAGAGCAAAAAGTTTCTATTTCTATTACACATTGTAAATTTGTTGTTTTTTCTTTTACTATTTTATCAAGTCAAGCAAAAGTCATCATTAAACTACAAAATCACACACACACATATACGTATATGCATACATAAAAGTACAGTCTGCTATCCAGTGACAAAGCAACAAAAACAATATAAAAAGAACATCACGAAATGTTGAGAGTTTCTTCATTATGTGGAAGCAGTTTTTAAGAGAAAAGCGCATTTTCATTAATCACACACATACACACACACACGCATACATACATATATTTTTGTTAAACATTTTTATATGCATGCCCTCATATAAAAATGCTTTTTTTTAATTTTTACTGTGTTACAATTGTATTTTAAAAATTAAAAATTAATAAATGAAAAACAAAAAATCATTAAAATTATACCCAAACGCAAAACTCAGTAGTCGGACAAAAAAAAATAAAATGCAAAAAAAGAATATTAAGTGTTGAAATCTTATAATTGTGTTTCTTAAAAAATACTATATATATATATAAACAATATATATATACACACTCTATTATATTAATTATAAAGCAAATTATGTGCATCATATACTATACTACATTTAATGAAGGTTAACATAACACACACATACACAAACACTGAAACAGAAGCGTAAATTTAAGCATAATTAATAAATAAATACAAATTAACTATTGGAGCAAATTTAGAATGAGAAAACCTTAATAAGTAGATTTACACAACTAACACGCGCGCGATTAACGATCAAATCAGTTTGGAAAATCGCTTGAAAACTTCAAAAAGCACAGAAAATTCTACAGATTATAAAAACTAAACCGAAGCCCCAAAGCCGAAAACTTAATGCAAAAACCCTGTAAAATTTTGTGCTTTTACAATTAGAAATTGTATAAATTATATAAATTCTATGAATATGTGTATATGCATAAATACATGTATATTTAATGGTAGCATGTTGGTAATGAACAAGAGTATAATGAAATGGCAACAAAATTTTATGACTAAACCATTTAGAGATGAAAAACAAATCCAATAATAAAAAAAATACATTTTTTGACTAATATTGTATTGTATTTTGACCCCAAAGAATAAAACAAAACCTATTTCAACCAAAACGTTGAAGCTCGTTTAAAAATAACAACAAAAAACTATTTGATAAAAATAAAGAAAAACACACAACAGTTTTTAATTGATGTTTTATCTGTCATCGGAGGAGTCCCAAGAGTGGTAGTTCTTCTTTTTCTTGCGCCGAAAGGATTAAATCGTCTCTTTTATAATGAACTCAAGTTAAGGCTTGACAAAAAATTAACTAGCTTATTGATCTTTAAAACTCTTCGAATCGTTGGAGTTGTCTTTTATTATCTCTGAGCGTTACAGGGCCCAAATTCGGTAAGAAAGTTTCTGTAAAACATACTCAAAATGTTCCACGTTCTGTATGTTTACCACAACAGATATTCTCATATATTATTTTGAAACGATAAAAAACTTTTCTTGCTTTATTTTTCCGTTTTGTTAGTTGCTGTAGCTAAAAAAATACATTAAAGGAAATCTATTTGTCTTACCTATTTTTCAAGATATAAAATTATTTAAAACAAATTTAATTGATTGAATTATGCCGCATGTGAAAATTATTTATTGTTGTCAGATGAACATGCTGCACACCACGTTTTATATTGGTAAAAGTAAAGTACACTGGCTCAAAAAAAAAAAAAATAGGTAATGGTTCATAATATGCGGAACACCTGCGGGTCTCTTCTAGTTTTTTTTTAATTAATTTTGTAATTATAGTGCAAAATGAACTTTTTTTAGTCAATATGCACGAAACAGCCATGCAAAAAGATCATTTTGCACAAAAATTTCAAAATTAATTTTTAAAAAAAAACTAGAAAAGACCCGGAAATAATTTTTGCACCTAAATTAATCATAAATCGCCCTCTAATTTTGGATTATTTTATTTAATTTTTTTTTTTTTTGAGGTGTTCCGCATACTATAGACCTTTACCAAAAAATATTTTATGCAAGATGACGAGTGACGTTAATTGTACGTAAAAAAGTAAATTGTGAATTGAAAATAAATGCACAACTCGCAGACCCTCAGTAATAAAAACAACACAGTTTTAGTCACCAAGTTAATAATATAAAATCCACATTTGCACTAATCGAGTTTCAACTTTATTCATCAAATTTAAATATTTTGGCTTATTATTGAAAAAGCAAAATTTGAATCAACGAGTCACCGCATGTTTGCGGCACTGTAACATAATTGCAACACCAACACATGGACTTTTAAGATAATTGTTTCTGCTGTTCTAGAAAAAAGCCGAAGGATGAGTGAAGGAGACAAAAAGCGCATCAAACGCGAAACCAACAAAAATGCGCATTCGCAAATGCCAAAACAATAAAAGCAAAACGTACAGGTTTCAGTCAATGGAGCACTAACTTTGCATTATGTGGATACAAACAATATTAGAAATTTGCTGTGCAAAATTGATCTTTTTATTATCTTTATAATTGCACTTTTATATTTTATATTCATATAATTTGCACTCACCTTCAAATAATTTTTTCAGAATTACAGTTCAATTTAAATTTCACTTTCTTTGCACTTTCCACAATAGGTTAATGTGTTTTCCCTGAAGACGACGTCCGAGCTGAACCGCTAAAAATTTGGAATGGAAGCGTCAGAAAATTGTAGCAAAAGCAAAGATCAGAAACTGACATTAACCGTTTGTAACGCAATGTCTTCGATTCTAGAGTTGTCAACAGCAGTTAAACGTTACAAAACTTTTAAATGACTAGAAGCAAAACGATAATTGTAGTCTGTTGGCAACCCTGAAGCATAACGGTGAAATACAAGCCACAAAAGGGAATAGCCGATTATAAGCAAAAGGAGACGAAAAAGTTCTACGGAAATCAGTTGTGAAATTAATTTTTTTATACGAGTAAATGCATGAATTTGTGTAGCTTACGTACAACACATGTCACTATGAAGACCACTATATTTTATGTATTATTTATTCACAAAACGAAATTTCATGGGATTTGTTGGTTTTTCACTTAAATGGACATTAATAATTTTTTGCATTCATACAATTTGGATTAGAATGACACATGCGGCTTTTCTTATAAAAATTAAATATGAAAACCTTTTTATGAATTAATAACAAATATAAGCGAATATAATTGTAATAAACTGATACTCACCAATAAATTATTTTATTCTATAGCTTTCTTTTATTTTATAATGCACGCGAACTGCACAATCACTTGAAATATTTACCCGCTCCTTGCCAAAAAAAGTTCACGCAAATTCTTTGAATGAAAAGGAAACTGCAAGTTAGTGATGCTCGATGCATCGATGTTTTTTGGCGATATTTCTCGATGTTTTCCGATGGTTTTGTTGATATCGATGTATCAATGTTTTGCACTGCAACGGTTGTTTTACTTAAAAAAAATTTGTTTTTGTTTTAGTAAGTAAATTTAATAAGTTTAGTCAAATTTTTAATTCTTTTTAAAATTATTTTTTAAATTTACATATACTATATATATAATTCGTACATTAATAATAATTTTGAATTAATTTGTTGTGTCGGCTGCTTTTAGCCTGACAATATATAAATTAATAAATGAGCCAAATTAAACTAAAAAATTCTATTTTCATTATAAAAATGGGACGGTTTAAAAGCATTAGACATACATCAATGCATCGAAGTTTCGACCCGATGTATCAACCCAACATTGATTGTTCATTTTTTGAACATCGATTTTTTCTCTCAAGTTTACATCACTACTGCAAGTGTGACCATTTTATAAAAATGGTTGCTATAGCATTGTCTTTAACATTATGTTAAATAACGCAAAACGCGCAACGTAAACGTAAGGAGAACAATGTAAACGTATAAAAAGTTTTTGACGAAAAGTTTTTTAAGCATGGAGCGCAATTTAATCCTTTTAATGGATGTTGAGTGTTCGTCATTCCTCGGTTGTGAGCTAAGAACAATTGGTAAAAACTTCAGTCGTCCTTCCGACAATAGGATGCCCGTTACTTATTTAAATAAATTTAAAATATTTTTTATTGCATGCTTTTAGGCACTTACATTGCTAAAAACTTAAATTAGCCATTACTACCGTTATGGTTCTATTATGGTTATAATAGTACATAATTTATAATATCTTTATAATAATAGATAACGTTTATTACCAAAAACTACAAAATAATTTAAAAACCGTGCGTCTGGTGGCATTTCGCGATTTTCTGAGGCGGAAAGGGGCCTCGCAAAAATTTGAAACAAAAATGATCTGCGTGGGGCTTTTAGAAACCTGTATGCCAAATTTAATTGCTCTAGCTCATATTGTCTCTGAGATCTAGGATCTTGCACGGACGGACGGACGGACCGACAGATGGACATGGTTAAACGACTCGGCTGTTGATGCTGAAATAAGAGAAAAACCATAAATTAAAAAATTTAAAAAAAGGACTTAAAACTAACTATCGTCACTTTTCTTTAAACCAAGGCTGCCACACGTTTCCATTGCCAAAGTTGGGCCAAAGCTGCCACACAGTTGCAACTTTTTGTGGGTTTTTTCTATTTGTGTTAAATTTGGATATAAATTTAATAATTCAATAAAAGTACAATTTGTAAAACCAAAAAATTATAAATTTTCTAAAATAATGAAGTTTATTTTTAAATTCGTTTGATGCACGTCACCCTTCGCAACAAATATGGAAATTGAGCTATCCGTGTTGCCTGATAGTTGCCACCGTGTTTTGGGAACGAAGGCTGTCACACCGTTGTCTCTTATTGCATTAGAGGTGTGTGCCTCCATCGATGTATGTTTCGATGGAAACGGGTTTTAAAGCTATGTCATCAGTGCTCATCTGTAGGAGATGGTTATTTAACATATTTCTCATAATATTTTAAATTCTTACCTTCCCATATTTTAAAGGATTATTTAACTTTTCTTGAATAGAAATAGATTTGATATTGGCCTACCAAATATCGAGGTTCCGATGTTCCATCTCTAGTTGGTGAGAGGCAACCCTACTTAAGAATACATAAAATAAAAATTAGTAAACAACATTTATTGGAGGGAAAATAATGTAATCGACCAATTATGACTGTTTTCTGTCCCAAACATTTGAAATATTAGTAAACTTTCTGCCAACAGCATAACATTACCTCTGTTCTCCCATTTCAATACAGATTCTACCGGCAAAATGAGCGTCGAGGATGAAGTGTTCCGAATCCAAAAGAAAATTGGCAAAATATCGACGTCCAGCGATGGCGCGGTGAGTAAAGCTGATATTAATTATTGACAGGCAGTTGAGAAACGTGGTGCATTTGTAGGGACAGGAGCAAGCGTTAGATTTGCTCAAGGCGCTGCAAACGTTGAATATTAATCTGGAGATATTAACAAAGACTCGCATCGGAATGACGGTAAACGAGCTACGCAAAAGTAGCAAGGATGACGAGGTGATTGCTCTGGCCAAGACTCTGATCAAGAACTGGAAACGATTCCTGGCCAGCCCGGCGCCGGGCACGCCCAAGGAGTCCACCACCGCTGGCAAGGATAGCTCCAGTAACAGCGGCAGCGGAAGTGCAACGAAATCCTCGAGTGCACCCAAGTCAAATTCATCATCCAGCAAGGAGAAATCGAGCAGTGGCAGTGGCAGCAGCTCAACGAAGGAAAAGAAATCCTCGTCACAAACATCTTTCCCATCGAGTGGCGGCATGACAGACGCCGTTCGTCTCAAGTGCAGAGAGATGTTGACCAATGCATTGAAAATCGGCGAGGTACCGGAAGGTTGTGCCGAGCCGGAGGAAATGGCCGCCGAGCTTGAGGATGCCATTTATATGGAGTTCAAGAACACTGATATGAAGTACAAGAATCGCATCCGATCTCGTGTTGCCAATTTGAAAGATCTTAAGAATCCGGGACTTCGCGGCAATTTCATGTGCGGCGCCGTTTCGGCCAAACAATTGGCCAAAATGACACCCGAGGAGATGGCCAGCGATGAGATGAAGAAGCTGCGCGAAAAGTTTGTCAAGGAGGCCATTAACGATGCCCAATTGGCCACCGTTCAAGGCACCAAGACGGATTTGCTGAAATGCGGCAAATGCAAAAAGCGCAACTGCACCTACAATCAATTGCAGACACGATCTGCTGATGAGCCGATGACCACGTTCGTCATGTGCAACGAGTGCGGCAATCGATGGAAGTTCTGCTAAAGCGTCCTTTAAATCAACACACCAAAATACCCTCCCCTTCCCCTTAAAATTAATTCAAAACAACTATTGCATGTACACAACACACACACCAATACATTATGTGTTGGAGAGCATTCACTGACCACCTAAATTACACAAAAAAAAAACTATTTCAATAAAAAATCATTTCTATTGAGATAATTCATAAGAAATAATTATTTTTAATGTAATCAGTTACGGTCATTGGAATTTCTGATAACGTTCAGTACAGTATGTAGAAACACAGCAGTGCTGCCAACTGAACTTTAATCGGCGTTTGATCTGATTGCTATATGGTTGGCAGCAGTGGCAGGCCCGAGCTGGCACTTGCTTTTCAAAAGTTGACAGCACTGCTGATAATGTAAGAAACAGGCAAATGACGTCAGAAATCAAGTGCAAATTTGCCATTTTAGCTTAAAAGTAGCTAGATTTGATAATTTTGTAATAGCAAAAGCTGAAGAAACGTAAATAGCTAAAAATTGTACTAACCACTTTTCAGATTGGCAAATAACTTAAATAAATATTTTAGAGGAAACAAAATTAATTATTAAATTTTTAATAAATTAAATGATGAGCAAATAAATCAAAAACTAAAATACTATTACTGACAGGGCAGAATTTAGGGCAGTAGTTTCATAGTACAAAGATACCGAAAATTTAAACTTATTTGGGCAGTTGGCAGGGACAAACGCAGGTAAGCGCAAAATAAGAAAAACAATTTGTATTTTTAATTAATAATCTATAATCTTGTTTGTATTTACACGCAAATATTATAATTTGAAGCATTTTTCCTTTTTAGCTGTTTTCAGCTGTTGAAATGCTGTGAACACTGATGAGTAGTGGTGCTCGCCGAAGAGAAACTATAAATGCATTACAGTATTAACCATTTCGGTCACATTGAAACAATTTTCAGGCTTTTTCGCGCTACCCAGGTTCGGTCATACTGCCCGTAGTTCACAGTTTTTGCTTGCGACGATCGGTTGTGTGCGGGTTTGCGTTCGGTTATTTTGATTATTGAGGTAACTACCGTTTAAAAAACAGATGAAAAAAAAAACACCCGAGCTAATTACAATTTAGCTAAACAAATGTGATACCGTGTGTAAACGAATTGTATGTGTCGGAAGTGGAGTTAAAAGTTAAAGTCTAAACTCCCCTTATTAACCTGTTGCGCGCTGCACTCGATGGTGCGTGACCTATTTATGTAACCTGTTTTAAAGAATATACCGCTTTAACTAAGCTCAAGCTCCCAAACTACAAGTTTTCCCTGGGACTGGAACTGTGGGACTGGTGGTAATGGCTAGAAGTGACCAAAGTGTTAATTATACTACTAGTTTATTGCCGCTACCTGCTGGCACCCTGAGCTGAGCTCAGCTGAGCATTTTGGAAATTATTTATTATCGAGCGATGTTTAAAAGTCAGAAGCTCTACCTTCTCCACCTACAGTGAAAGAAAAAATGAGTGCATTCACCCTGCAAACTATGTGTCTGTGTATGTGTATTTATTTGTGTGTGTATATATAAAACTAGAAAATTGCGCTGAAAATCTAACAAGAGAAATAATAGCTAGCCAAGGGCGTAGTTATGATTGTTTATTAAGGGTCAGAAGTGAAACTGACACCAAAGCTTGAAGCTGCATATTCGTCTGATTGTTGTGTATGTGTGTGTGCGTGTGTGTCTGACTAAGACGTGGCTGCATATGGCTAAGCCTCTGACCAAATTATGGTTAGCTACGCTTCAGGTTTCGTTGTCTAGAACGGTACTAACTTGCACACACATACATACGCCAATATAGACAATGAGAGAAAGAGTACAGCAAGTCAACACAAACACACACATACTTTCGCACCTGTAAAAGAGCCCCTAAAAGAGAGAGCCGCTTATAAAGAGTGGCTCACATTGCAGCAGCCATACATACCATCCCATGGGTGCTCCCTCTCCTTTGCTTTTTCTCGCTCTTCGAATGCACTCAATTCATAGAAAAGCAGACAACTCGCTCTCGAGCCTTGAGCTTGCGCTTGAGCCGGGGTTAGAATTCTGTGCATGGAGACAATGACAACAATATAAACACTTGTTTGGCCGGTTTGTTGCACAACGGGATATTTTGTAGCTTGCAGCGTTGTTTGGAATTGGAGAACCCTTTTGAATAAAACGCTTAAAAACTCGAGTGTGTGTAATTGTGTTTTTTTTTGTGTTGTTAATTTTGTTTTTGTTTTGCGTTTACCTTTGGAACGTCTCCACAAATAGTTATTGTTGTTGTTGTTGTTGTTGTGCAGCTTTCGCGACTTTGCACTATGAGCCGACTTCGACTTTCTGTTTGTTTGGTGAAATTTTTTTTAAGGTCGGCATCCGCATATTAAAAAAAAAACTACAATCTAACAACGCGCGTACGTTTAGAAGAGTTAAGATCAGTAATTTTAAGCTATCGCTCTCTCTGTCTCTCCATTTGTCGCTCACTGCAGTGCAGTTTTATAGTTTTAATTACATCTGCAGGTACACACTGGTGCAAAAAAGTCAAAGCGAAAAAACAAAGCCATATTAAAAATGTGTGTACGAGCTAACATACAGATAGATTTTATGTATATTTAAAGCGTAATGTACGTGGCAGCCTCGCACGAACTTTCACTAATGACTGTTGGTGAACTCTCACATACACATGCATGCGTGCACACACACACTCTCAACACATACCATTGCACGTGCATTTCCCAGACGTGCTGAAATGCTTCGACGCATCGCTCAATTCCAATCAGAGAATTATCATTAATGTAAAGCTTAAGCTTTTGTTGTTGTACTTAAAGTTATGTCTGCTGCCTCTGCAAATCTCCCACTTCAGAAAGCTGTCATCTCATTCCAATCAGAAACGTATCATTGACAAGAATTTTTGTTATATTTTTATGGTTTTTAATATTCTTGTTGTTATTGTAGTGTCTTCTCTCATGCAAATCTGCAACTGGGACGTGACTAAAAATGAAAAATATTGCTTAATGATAATGATATTTTATAGTTTGTTTATTTTTGGTCATGCTTAGCTCTAATTACAAGGTGTACAGGCGACATTGTGTTATCAGCGACGCCAAGTGATAACAGTATTAGGCAATACATATTTTGAATGAAGAGCAAGCAACAATTCGGACATTCTGCGTGTGTGTGTATCACACTCTCTCTCTGCCACTCTTTCTCTTGATTCGAGTTTTTAGTGTGGTGCATTGTATGTATTTTGATCGGCAGAGCGTAACCAGACCAGGTATATACATACATGTGGATATATAGTATGCATACGTAGTACACGCCGCTTGAGTTTTGTGTGCCACAAAAAAGATACTTTAATTTTTTTGTCTGTCTACAATTACATACCTACATGTGTATATATGTGTGTATGTATGTACGTCAATATGTTTATAAAGATATGTTTATCTGTTGCCTGAGACGCCTGTGAATAAGTTACCAACTGTGAGATGATCTTATGACGTATCTAACTACAATATTGGCATCAGGTGCTGATAGACCTGCAACGGAAATAATATATGTATGTACTGGCGAACTTTCTTAAGGGGAGGTTCTTTTGGATTTTTTTGAAAAAATCGAATTTTTTTTTTTTACATAAAATGAAAGTTATATATATATAGAATATATGTGCCAAAGGATTTTTCAATACGACGCATATTTCTTGAGATAGGGCGTGTCAAACGTACCCATGTCACGCGAGCTGCGTACCCACTGTCACTTTCCAAAAACTTTAAACGCGTTTTTCTCGAAACCATGTTTTCTAATCTAATTTCAAGTACAGGTCTTGTTCTATTGATCCGATTTCCTTCATTCAAAAAATGTTTTAAAGTATATACTTTTTTGTATGGCTTA
Source organism: Drosophila limbata (assembly GCA_963924055.1). Taxonomy (NCBI): domain Eukaryota; kingdom Metazoa; phylum Arthropoda; class Insecta; order Diptera; family Drosophilidae; genus Drosophila; species Drosophila limbata. Next base: position 3,043,119 of record OZ001353.1, on the reverse strand, counting down.
TACCTAAAATTGGCATAAAAAATTGTTTATTTATAATTTTTAAACGAGATCAAAGTAAAAAAAAGTGTAAAAATTTCATTTTTTTTTTTTAAACGACCATGAAATTGGTTTTTTTTCACCAAAATTAATTGAAGTTAGGTATAAGCCATAGGAAATTTTATCTTTTTTAATAAATTATATACATTTTTCATTTCACTTTACTACCAGAGGCCCCACACTTGAAGAAGCAGAGCGATATTTTGAGAGTCGAGGTCGACGAGATCCGCCATTTTGAAGCCGCCATTTTGAATTTCTCAAAAATCACTTTTTTTTTTTAATCGTCAATAAACAACGAATCAAAGTTCGAATGCAGAAGTTCGTATGTATTTTCGTTCTCCCACAAACCATTCTCAAATTTTGCTTGATTTTCGGCCAAATCCAAAAGAACCTCCCCTTAACTCATTTCATCATCATGTACACAAAAAGTTCGAATTGTAGAACCTGCAAGTTAGATGTAGAATTAAATCTTATAAAAAAAACCTCTTTACGAGGTAAAAGTCTAGTGACGAAAACATTTTAATGCATCAAAATTTCTGATATCCAATTTTGTGACGAATAATATTAAGTTTTACTTAAAAATTACTACAAAAAAATTTTTCGTCACTCGGCACTGCGCAAAAAATATATATTTATTAGGTATGAAGAAATTAGCGCAATGTTGACAATTGACAAAAAAATTTTTTTGTAGTAATTTTTAAGTAAAACTTAATATTATTCGTCACAAAATTGGATATCAGAAATTTTGATGCATTAAAATGTTTTCGTCACTAGACTTTTACCTCGTAAAGAGGTTTTTTTTATAAGATATCAGAAATTTTGGAGTAAGATATCAAAAGTTTTGAAAATTGCAATATATTTTGACGGTACAATTTTGTCAAAATCTAACAGAACTCTCAAGCTCTGGCTGCTACGACACGTTGTTGCTGCTGACCTATTCCAATTCTAAGCAAAACGTATATATTCTGTTAACAGGTAATATCTTCCAAACACATCGAAATTTTACAAACTACAATATATTGAAAATTAGAAAAAATCATTACTTGCGTTTTCACAAAAATCGCCTTAATGTGGGAAAAAATACCTAATTTCACCTCTTGCTGTTTACCTTTTATCTTAAAAAACACTAAAGGTATTCCTAAGAGCCCTTTAAAATACCTTTTCAACGATATATATATCACATCTGTAGCTTCTATCGTTTGGATGATATGGGGGTTCCAATTTTAGCGGTTTTTAGTGATTTCCCGCTAAACTAGCTATTTTTCGAAAAAGTCGAAAAACAAAAGTTTCTATATTTTTGATTATAAAATGATTTATCTGCCGCAAAAAGAATTGACCACTTGCAAGCAGTATCTTTCCACATGCACTGCAAGCAGTGTTCATACTGCATATGTCCATGCAGTAGTGTAAAGGTGTAAGGTATATTCAGTTAATAGGTAATATCTTGCCCAAACGAATTTTGACAGATATGTGTTATATGTCAAAAAACGCGTAATTGAATTCTCTACAACATGCAGTATATTTAAAAGTGATTTGATGTGTAGATTTTTCTTAAATCGCCAAAATGTGGAAATAAATACCTTATTTCACCTGTAGCTGTTTACCTTTTTACTTAAAAAAAAAACTTTGAAGGTATGCCTAAAAGCCCTTCACACCTTTCCAACGACATATAGAACAGATCTGTGGCTCCTATCGTTTGGATGCTATGGGGGTTTCAATTTTAGCGGTTTTTAGCGATTTCCCGCTAAACTAGCGATTTTCCGAAAAAGTCGTAGAACAAACGTTTCTAGATTTTTTATCGGGAACAAGTCCTCATTCAAACTTTTAAGCTAAATCAACGCTTTGATCTATACAAACAAACAGACAAACAAACAGACTGACTTTTCATCTCGTTTTGAAATGGGCACCAAAAATTTCGAAATTTATTATCTTCTGAACCAGTGGTCGGATTTTGATGATCAAGGTGTCATTCGACGCGTATTTTTGATAAGTATAGTGAAAAATTATAAAAAAAATTTAAAAGGCTCCAACGGCCCCATTTGCTCCAATCATTTAAATTTTGTCCCTCCCACTAACACCTGTTTATCTCACGAACCATGTGAGTTTTCAAAAGTCTTAGTATGCACATTTTTAAGTTAGATTGATACCTTTCGATCGGTATATAATTCAACCCGATAGGACAGTCATAGCAAATTTTCCATTCTTCCTGTGTATATATGCTAGTCGCCTTTCGCACCCTTCGTGCTGCTTTCGTCACTAGCGCGGACTGCCGTCCGTAGTGATTTAAAATTTTTTTTTTTTTACTGTGTGCTAATATTCAAAAAAAAAGATTGGAAGGCTTTTCAGTAAATATAAAAAATTGCAGCTATGGAATTAAGACTTCAAAATGTAAATTGTTATAAACTAAATTTTGTAGGTTTATATTTATATGAAATGACAATATTTGTACATTTTTTTTGTAACCTAATCTTTTACAATTTAAGGAATTGGGGAAAAATATAAAGAATAATGAGAAAATTAGTCAAAATAAGCGTTAATTTTTTCTTTTAATACTTACTATCGTGTCTCTAATATAATGCTCTAGAGAAGCATTGGAAGGTCTTAAAGAATTTAAAGAAAATTTGAACAATAGCAATTTAAACTATGAATACTAAAATATTTTCAGATCTGTCAGAAAATATTTCGCTACTAAAATCTTAATCTTAATCATCTTATCTTATTCAGAGTCTCTTTAGAGACTTTAAAAAGAATTGCTTCTAAAAAACAACCGTTCGAAATGTCGTTCCTTAAGACTAAGATTTAATTTTTTCGAACATATTTTCGAAGTTACAATTCTTTTTAAATTCAAACAAAATTATTCATTACTAGGGGGCTACGCCCCCTGCTCGCTTCGCTCGCCAACCCCCAGCTCGCTTCGCTCGCAACATTGTCTTTAGTTGTCCGGTTTAAAAAATTTACATAATATTCGCCCCCTGCTCGCTTCGCTCGCCAACCCGCAGCTCGCTTCGCTCGCAGCATTGTATTTAGTTGCCCGTTTTAACAAATTTATATAATATAGCATTTTTTCTAAAAAAAACCGGAAATATTTAGCTTCCGCTGTCCGCTGCCTTAATTTTTTTCCTTGCAATTGAACTTTGGCTAAAAAGTCGGATTTGGTGATTTAGCGGGAAAAAGCTAAATTTGGCGGGAAAAAGCTAAATTTGGCGAGAAAAGCTAAATTAAGAGAATTTGTCAAAATTTGGCAAGAAGAGTTAATCTAAAAGTTTTGTTAGGATATCTCCGATTGCATCCGATTGTTCCTATGGCAGCTATATGATATAGTCATCCGACTTTGACCAAATTTGGTCAGAATGTAAGAGACAGCCCCAATCATACAATCTGTGAGTTTGGTTGAGATATCTTAAGAAACAAAAAAGTTTTTCATACTAAAGGTGTTTTTCATCGGATTGTTCCTATGGCAGCTATAAGATATAGTCATTCCACTTTGACCAAATTTGGTCAGAATGTAAGAGACAGTACCAAACATATAATCTGTGAGTTTGGTTGAGATATCTTAAAAAACAAAAAAGTTTTTCATACTAAAGGCTATTCTGCATCCTATTGTTCCTATGGCAGCTATATGATATAGTCATCAGACTTTGACTAAATTTGGTCAGAATGTAAGAGACAGTACCAAACATACAATTTGTGAGTTTGGATGAGATATCTTAAGAAACAAAAAAGTTTTTCATACTAAAGGTGTTTTTCATCGGATTGTTCCTATGGCAGCTATAAGATATAGTCATTCCACTTTGACCAAATTTGGTCAGAATGTAAGAGACAGTACCAAACATATAATCTGTGAGTTTGGTTGAGATATCTTAAGAAACAAAAAAGTTTTTCATACTAAAGGTGTTTTTCATCGGATTGTTCCTATGGCAGCTATAAGATATAGTCATTCCACTCTGACCAAATTTGGTCAGAATGTAAGAGATAGTACCAAACATATAACCTGTGAGTTTGGTTGAGATATCCTAAGAAACAAAAAAGTTTTTCATACTAAGCAATTCCGTGACCTTTGACCCCGATTTGACCCACTTAGAGGTCGAATTTTGCAAAACGCCGTCTTATTGCACGATGAAATTATCTCACCTATGTTGTGTGAAAATTTCAGCTCTCTATCTCTTACCGTTTGGGCTACACGTTGATTCTCAGTCAGTCAGTGAGTCAGTCAGTCAGTCAGTCAGTCAGTCAGTCAGGACAAAGAATTTTATATATATAGATAAGGTTTTTTTTATAATTAATTAATTTATTAAAAAAGTATTTTAATTTATGTTATTAAATTTTACATTTTATCAAATTTTGTTTGATATTTGAAATCAAGTGCAACAATTGCATTTAAAAACTCTGAAAACTCCCAACAACTGTCATAGTCTGACAGTTGACCGCTAAACGTTCAGCTCAAATCTCTTTTGGCAAAAGTTTCTATTGCCTAAATGGAGCGTTCAATTCGCCGTAAAGGTAATGAAAGTAAATTTTTGAAATGAAAACAAACCGAAACTCCGGAAAAGAAACAATTTGCATAACAAACGCAATGCGATTGTCGTTGATCATTGATTGGCTGGTTCTGAAATCAACAAACGTAACGGAAAGACACAATACGTAAATTTGTTGTTGTTGTTTTTTTTGTAATAAAAGTGAAAATGTGCGATAGCCTTTTTTGCATGTCTAAAGATATGTTTTGTGTCCGATTTTGGATATGAATCTTATGGTTTGTCGTCAAATCACTGACGATCGTTTTGGTTTCGGTTTCGGTTTCCCCTTTAAAAGCGCCAAAGTCAAAAATGACAATGACGAATTTGTCGTTGTTTTGGGTTATCGAAAACGCGTCGAGTGTTAAATGGTTGCCAAAAAGAAATGTGGAAAAGACATTCAGTTCGACTTGCTTGATGAAGATGATGTTGAAGAATTGGAGAAGAAGAGGAAGAAGCGACAACTTGTAAATTCTTTCAATTTACCGTAAACTTCACCTTAATTTTTTATGTTTTTTTTTCTGTAGTTTTCTATAGCCGGTTTTTAGCGCCTGCAGCAGCAGCAACAACATCAGCTCTTTGTTGTTGTTCTTAATTGTTGTACGACATTGTCATCTACAAAGAGCAACTTGTTCTTGTTCTTTTTTTTCTCTTTTCACACACAGACACAGCAAACGGGCTTTTACATTGGATGCCAGAGAGCCAGGAACAGTAAATGAAGGACGACGAATATGGTGATTGTAACACGTGTAAGTTAAGAGAGCGTGTGCTCATAACTAAAGAGCGTGGCATGTTTACAAATGTGATCTTTGCCAAAGAGAGAGTGAGAGAGCTTAAAACTCTTGATGCGCACAAAAATGCCAAACGGAAGTAGACACATACACACATGCATGCATATATGAGTGTCTGTGTGTATGTATGTGAAGCTAGTGCTCCCATGCCTGGCCCTGGTTGGCTTTTTGTGTTACGCTCAAGTGATTCTTACAAAAAAAAAAAAAAACAAAGAAAACAAAGTTTTATGGGGCCATCGTGAAACGTCCATGGCAACCCCATGGCTCATAAAGTGCAATGTCAAATTGTAACCCATTACAATCACTTTGCACACACAGGGTGACTACATCTGGATTGAACCCGCATCGGGGCGGGAATTCGATGTGGCCATTGGAGCACGTGTCATCTCCGCGGAAGGTCGTCGCATCCAGGTGCGAGACGATGATGGCGATGAGGTTTGGCTTGCGCCCGAGCGTCGCATCAAAGCGATGCATGCCTCATCCGTCCAAGGTGTGGAGGACATGATATCGCTTGGAGATCTTCACGAGGCGGGAATATTACGCAACCTACTCATACGCTACAAAGAGAATCTAATATATGTAAGTACACATAAATTTCGGGAATTGCAAATAAGAGCGGAAATTACAAAAAAAAGAAGCCCGAAAAAATTACTTGAATGTATTGAAAACCCCAAGTATTTAATTTGTGGCATAAGGTATTCTGGAAAAGGACAAATTTCAATTTTAAATAATTCGTATAAAAAAAACCCTAGCTCTTGGTTTTGATTTTTATTTTAAAAATTAGAAATCATAATTAAATCTTAATCTTAAATTCACATCTATATCTTTGTTGAATTGTTATTTTTTTAATTTCTTAGACCTACACTGGTTATATATTGGTTAATCCGTATCTCTTTTTTATATGAAAAAAAGCTTAAATGTAGCTCAATAAACTTTAAATTAAAAACAATTTATTTTTATTTTAATAAATAATAATCTCTTTGATTACTTAACATGAATATCATTATTGAATTATCGTTTTTCTACTTAGACCTACACAGGTTCCATATTGGTTGCCGTCAATCCGTATCAGATCTTGCCCATCTATACGGGGGATCAGATCAAGCTGTACAAGGAGCGCAAAATCGGAGAGCTGCCGCCGCACATATTTGCAATTGGAGATAATGCATATGCGCACATGAAACGCTATCGCCAGGATCAATGCATTGTGATCTCTGGCGAATCTGGAGCTGGCAAAACGGAGAGCACAAAACTGATACTGCAATATCTGGCTGCGATAAGTGGCAAGCACTCGTGGATCGAGCAGCAGATACTGGAGGCAAATCCCATTCTCGAGGCCTTCGGCAATGCCAAAACAATACGCAATGATAACTCATCACGGTAAACGATTTGTGAATCCCATTGAAAAACGGCTTTATTTGATTTCGTTTCTCTTCTTTGCAATCTTTTTAGGTTTGGCAAGTATATTGACATACATTTTAGCGCCAACGGGGTTATCGAAGGCGCCAAGATCGAGCAATATTTGTTGGAAAAATCCCGGATTGTCTCCCAGAATCACAGTGAACGCAATTATCATGTCTTCTATTGTATATTGGCGGGTCTGTCCAACGATGAGAAGAGTCGTCTCGATCTGGGCGTGGCAGCAGATTATAAGTAAGTCTAAGGTGTTTCATAACATCAATTGGTTTTTAGACCCTTTTAAAAGAAAGTACAAATCTCAGACTCCATAAAATATATATATTAATGATCAGCCTCAATAGCCGAGTCATATAGCCATGTTCGTCGGTCTGTGTGAACAATTTTATCGGGAATGTTAGCACCTAAAAGCACCCAATTTAATACAAAGATAATAACTAGTCTTTGTATTAAATTGGGTGCTTTTAGACAAAGACTAGTTATTATCGTTTTAAAAATCAAAATCATCATCAAATCATCAATGAATAGATTTTCGCGAGAGATTTTCAACTACTTTTATTAGATTCTTTTTTTCCGATGAATCTAGTCGCTTAAATAAATTTTCAATATAATATCAGATTTGTTGCAACTCATTGGAGATCTTTTTACTTTCTATATTTGTCTGTTCTATACATTTTTATCAACGATCATTGAAATAAAAGCGAGGACTTTAATGAATTCTGAAAATGGCATACAATTCATGTTATAAGTCTTTTTAATTGATCTAATAAAAAATCAAAATAAAATCTAAATAAAAATTTAGAGACATTTTAGGATTTTTAAACAAATTTTGAAATTACTTTACTATTTCAAACTCTTTTTTCACTTTTATAAAAAGGAAAATTTTAAATGAAGATTATATATATAAAAAAAAATGAAAACTTTTGTCTATTTAGTATGTCTGGTTTGTCTTACACTTCCAGATAATTTATTTCGTAGTTGAATTTTCTTAAAGTCCTTATTGTACTTTGCGATTCCTGCCTTTGTCAGGTATTATATGATATGAGGAAATTCAAATCCCTCAAAATTTCAGCACAATCTGACAATTATGCATGATTGCAGTGTTGGGTGATGTGAGTTTTCGGGTATCTGAGAGCAGGGTATCTCGTAGTCGGAAACTTTCCATTAAAGCTTTCTTAATTGCTTATTAATGTGTTTGCTTTTGCAGATATTTGACGGGTGGAAATAGCATCACCTGCGAGGGACGCGACGATGCAGCGGAATTCTCGGATATACGCTCTGCGATGAAGGTGCTGCTCTTCTCGGATCAGGAGATCTGGGAGATAATCAAGTTGCTGGCGGCGCTGCTGCACTGCGGCAACATCAACTACAAGGCCACCGTAGTGAACAATCTGGATGCAACGGAAATACCCGAGCATATCAATGTGGAGCGTGTTGCCGGATTACTTGGATTGCCCATACAGCCACTGATTGATGCCTTGACGCGTCGCACGTTGTTTGCCCATGGCGAGACGGTTGTATCCACGTTGTCCCGGGAACAGTCGGTGGATGTGCGGGATGCTTTCGTTAAGGGCATCTATGGACGTCTCTTTGTGCACATTGTGCGCAAGATAAACACGGCCATATTCAAACCAAGAGCCACGTCACGCAATGCCATCGGTGTATTGGACATATTTGGTTTTGAGAACTTTGATCAGAATAGTTTCGAACAGTTTTGCATAAATTATGCAAACGAGAATCTGCAACAGTTCTTTGTGCAGCACATCTTCAAGCTGGAGCAGGAGGAATACAATCACGAGGCCATCAATTGGCAACACATTGAGTTTGTGGACAATCAGGATGCACTCGATCTAATTGCCATCAAGCAGTTGAATATTATGGCCTTGATTGACGAGGAGGCACGCTTTCCCAAAGGCACAGATCAGACGATGCTCGCCAAGCTTCACAAGACGCACGGATCGCACAAGAATTATTTGAAACCAAAGTCGGATATCAATACTAGTTTTGGCCTCAATCACTTTGCCGGCGTTGTGTTCTATGATACGCGTGGATTTCTGGACAAGAATCGTGACACCTTCAGTCCGGATCTATTGCATTTAGTTAGCCAGAGTGGCAATAAGTTTTTGCGCCAAATCTTTGCCCAGGACATTGAAATGGGCGCCGAGACACGTAAACGCACTCCCACACTGTCCACGCAGTTCCGCAAGAGTCTTGATGCTCTGATGAAGACGCTGTGCAGCTGCCAACCCTTCTTCATACGCTGCATCAAGCCCAACGAGCTGAAGAAGCCCATGATGTTCGATCGTGGTCTCTGTTGCCGTCAACTGCGCTACTCCGGCATGATGGAAACAATACGCATCCGACGTGCCGGCTATCCGATTAGACATGGTTTCCGGGAGTTTGTGGAACGCTATCGTTTCCTCATACCTGGTGTGCCGCCAGCTCATCGCACGGATTGCCAGGTGGCCACGTCACGTATTTGCGGCATGGTTCTCGGCAAATCCGACTATCAGCTGGGCCACACCAAGGTCTTCCTGAAGGATGCCCATGATCTGTTCCTGGAGCAGGAACGAGATCGCGTGCTAACGCGGAAAATCCTCATACTCCAGCGCAGCATACGTGGCTGGGTCTACAGGCGGCGCTATCTGAGATTACGTGCTGCCGCGATAAGCGTGCAACGTGTGTGGAAGGGATATGCTCAGCGCAAGCGCTACAGGAACATGCGAGTGGGCTACATGCGTCTCCAGGCATTGATCCGCTCCCGTGTGCTCTCCCATCGCTTTAGGCATCTGCGGGGTCACATTGTGGGTCTGCAGGCGCATGCCAGGGGCTATCTGGTGCGGCGGGAGTACGGCCACAAGATGTGGGCGGTCATCAAGATTCAATCGCATGTGCGACGCATGATTGCCGTGCGAAGGTATCGAAAGATGCGCCTCGAGCATAAACAATTCGCTGAAGTGCTGCAGCTGCGTAAGCTGGAGGAGCAGGAGCTACTGCATCGTGGCAATAAGCATGCTCGCGAAATTGCCGAGCAGCATTATCGGGATCGTTTGCACGAACTGGAGCGACGTGAGCTGCAGGAACAGTTGGAGGATCGTCGTCGTGTCGAGGTCAAAATGAATATTATCAATGATGCGGCTCGCAAGCAGGAGGAACCCGTCGATGATGGCAAACTGGTTGAAGCCATGTTCGATTTCCTGCCCGATTCGAGTAGCGATGCTCCAACACCACATGGCGGACGCGAGACTTCGGTCTTCAATGATTTGCCGCATGCACAGGCGGTCAACCAGGAGGACATCATTACGCCCATGCATATCTCGGAGGATGAGGAGGATCTGTCCGAGTACAAGTTTCAGAAATTTGCGGCCACCTATTTCCAGGGCAATGTGAATCATCAGTACGCCAAGAAGGCATTAAAGCATCCATTGCTTCCACTGCACACTCAAGGGGATCAGCTGGCTGCACAGGCGCTGTGGATTACCATACTCCGGTTTACTGGTGACATGCAGGAGCCCAAGTATCATACCATGGATCGCATGGATACCACATCAGTGATGTCTAAGGTGACGGCGACTCTGGGTCGCAACTTCATCAGAAGCAAGGTGAGTGGAGGACAAGGAGTAATGGAGAAGAGAAATGGAATTTTTGGTCTTTCTGATCAGCCAAAAATCAAACCTTATTATTGAAAACATTATCATTATTATCACAGATTATGCATTTAGTATTCTCTTCCTGCACAAATTTGATTAAAATCGCTCTACTATATCATCATCCCTATTTAAAAACGATAAGACGAAAATCAATAATTTTGGTACAAAAACATTTTTGGTTTTTTTAAAATATCATAATTTCATATCTTACAAATTGTGCAATTGATACTGACTTACACATCCTGAGCATTCTGAATTTGGTTTAATTCTGACTTTTCTATCATATTGCTGGCTTACAAAATTAGAAAATTAATCTACATTGTAGAAAACTTTTGTATTTCTTGAGACATCTCAACCAATCTCACAGATTATGCTTTTTGTATTGTCTTTTATATGGGTAATTAGTTCGCATTCAAAGTGAAATAAAACATATGCCAAAACATTATTTGGTTGTGCCAAAAGAGGAAACTTATAGGTCTTGATTAGCACTATTATTGGTGCCAAGGTTGAATATGGGCAATTGTTCGTTCTTAAGATAATTGAAAAAAAACCAAGGCATTCGCACGCGACTCAAACAGAAGTAGTTTTTTCGGCGACCAGTTCTAGCACTGATTTCGGCCAAACGTGAACGAATATTTTGAAGCAATTAATTTTAAAATGTAATGCATTGATTTATCTTAAAAATGTTTTTTGTTTGATTTAAAAATATTAAGTAGTATTTTTTTTAAATTTAATTTGAGTCACTGTCGCACGCGACATTTTGTTCCACAATATATTTATACTGTTTCTGTATCTCTTTATTTTTAAATTATGTATCGAAAACAGCTCGAAAGACTTGTTTTAAATTAAACTTTCAATATATTACTGCGTATTAAAATAATTTATGTTACAATCTTACTATCTTACTTAGTGTAATCGATAGAATACAAACTGTCCATTTTGGAAGTCAGTTTTTAAGAAAATGGGCAAAAATGTAGAAAAAGTGAATTTATTCCAATGTAAAATATATGTCTTCGTCCTTCCTCCTAGCGTTTATTGCTTAAATAAATAACTTGAATACATTTTTGGAAGAAAATTTCCCAATATGTAAGTTTTTGATCAATTTAACGAATTTGACCTCGGTTGACATTTCTGTGGAAATGCCCAAACGCTGTCCATCACAGTCAAAATAACAATGTGCATATTTCATACTGTTTTATAAATCCTGAACCAATTTGGCTAGGACGGATCGCACTACTAAATAATATAGTTTCCATAGGAACGATTAGTCGAAAATTGAAATTGCAGAGTATTAAATTTTTGGCATGCCGAAGATTACCTTGCCTTTATGTTTTTATATAAAAAAGTAACGCAAAGAAGTAACTCAAATAATATCGCATCGTTATGCTTGCAGGAATTCCAAGAGGCTCAGCTGATGGGGCTCGATCCGGAGGCATTCTTGAAGCAGAAGCCACGCTCCATACGCCACAAGCTCGTCTCGCTGACGCTGAAGCGCAAGAACAAACTGGGCGAGGATGTGCGTCGGCGACTGCAGGATGATGAGTATACGGCGGATAGCTATCAGTCCTGGCTGCAATCGCGCCCCACATCGAATCTGGAGAAGCTGCACTTCATCATTGGCCATGGCATACTGCGTGCCGAGTTGCGCGATGAAATCTATTGTCAGATTTGCAAGCAATTGACCAACAATCCATTGAAATCCTCTCATGCCCGTGGCTGGATATTGCTGTCGTTGTGCGTTGGTTGCTTTGCGCCATCCGAGAAGTTTGTCAACTATCTGAGGGCGTTCATCAGGGAGGGGCCACCTGGCTATGCGCCGTACTGTGAGGAGCGTCTGAAGCGCACCTTTAACAATGGCACACGCAATCAGCCGCCATCGTGGCTGGAGCTGCAGGCCACCAAGTCCAAGAAGCCCATCATGTTGCCCATCACTTTTATGGATGGAAATACAAAGACACTGCTGGCGGATTCGGCGACAACGGCCAGGGAATTGTGCAATCAGTTGTCGGACAAGATAACGCTCAAGGATCAGTTTGGATTCTCGTTGTATATTGCGCTGTTCGACAAGGTCAGCTCGCTGGGCAGCGGCGGCGATCATGTGATGGACGCCATCTCACAGTGCGAGCAGTATGCCAAGGAACAAGGCGCCCAGGAGCGCAATGCCCCCTGGCGTCTCTTCTTTCGCAAGGAGATCTTTGCACCTTGGCATGAGCCCACACACGACCAGGTGGCGACCAATCTGATCTATCAGCAGGTTGTCAGGGGCGTTAAATTTGGTGAATATCGTTGCGACAAGGAGGAGGATCTGGCCATGATTGCGGCCCAGCAATATTTCATTGAATACGGCACGGACATGTCCATGGAGCGTCTGTTCACGCTCCTGCCCAACTTTATACCCGACTTTTGTCTCAGCGGCGTCGACAAGGCCATCGAACGTTGGGCAGCTCTTGTGCTGCAGGCCTACAAGAAGTCCTACTATGTCAAGGATAAGATAGCACCACTGAAGATCAAGGAGGACATCGTTAGCTATGCCAAGTACAAGTGGCCGCTGCTCTTCTCACGCTTTTACGAAGCATACCGCAACTCGGGTCCCAATTTGCCCAAGAACGATGTCATCATAGCGGTCAATTGGACGGGCGTCTATGTCGTGGATGATCAGGAGCAGGTGCTGCTCGAGCTCAGTTTTCCCGAAATCACGGCCGTGTCCAGCCAGAAGACGAACAAGGTGTTTACACAAACCTTTAGTTTGTCCACTGTACGCGGCGAGGAGTTCACATTCCAAAGTCCCAATGCGGAGGATATACGCGACTTGGTTGTCTACTTCCTCGATGGCCTAAAGAAGCGGTAAGTTCAGGGGTCAGACTGAGTTTTTATGAAAAGATTTTAACTTTTATTAATTCAAATTTATAACGATTGTAGAATACAGGGAAAGTTGAATTTTTTCCTTCAAATTTTCGAAGAAAAATTCAAATACCGCTCAGGAAAATATTATTTTCTTAAATCTTTAAAATTAAATCTATAAAGGATTAAAAACAATATTTTAAGAAAATGTGGGGCTTTTTTTGAGCGTGTGCGGCATTCTCTAGCAATGTTCAAAACTGAAAGCTCACATCTCAAAAACAGTTCAAGAAAATTCTAAAAAATGCATCTCTTTATTTTTGAGAATGCAATTACAATGTTTGATCGAATTACTGATTGAAATCCAAAAGTGATTGCATTTAAAATTTAGTGCATTGATTGCAGATTTAATTTTGTAAAATAATAACAAATGCAATCAATTACGCTAGTTTACAAAATCAATTTTTTTAATTCTAAAAATGACTATTTTAACCCCTTTTCCCTACTTTTCACACAAAAAGTGTTTTTTTTTTAGCAATTTTCAAAAAATCATAATAAATACTATAGAAGATATTATTAAAATTTTTTTTGCAGCCAAGAAATTTTATATCAAAATATTTTTTGTCAAAAATCGAGGATAAAAGTTTCAAAATAGACCTTTAAAAGAATTCAAAATTTTTAATGGGTACTTAATGGGTTAAGGAAATTTGTTCATCATTCAACCGGGATTTAAACGACCTTTCCAAATATATTTTTTGTACTATGAAGACTTGACTTACAATAGCTGTTAAAGTAACAAAAAGGGTGTACGCATAGTTTTTCTGGCTAGTGTAAATGTTTTGAAGAGTGCTCTGTGACAAAGTAAGATTTGGCACCTCTGATCACCGGAAAAAACACGAAGCGGGCAAGTGAAAGAAGGCTATTTTTGACCGTAGTTATGCTGGCTGGCTTATAAGATAAGCTAAACAAAGCAGTTGCAATAAAAACTAAAAAGTTTATGTGATCTGATAGTGTTGCGGTTGATTAAAAAAGGGAACGAACCTTTTAAATAGTGAAACTTGAAAATTTGCACATCGCATGTTTATTGTTTATTATAAATTGTTGTTTAATTATTGTTTATTACTAACAGACTTTGTAGAACATGGGTTCCGGGGTTAAATCCCGGCTTGGATAGATGTTTTTTTTTTTTTTAAGATGTATTTATGTTTTCCTGACATTTTATATTAATGTTGTATTTACATCAATTCAATGTTAGATCAAGAAAATGCACATATCGCGCAGAAGCAGCGCACATTTTCTATGCACAATAGATAGGGTCGTGCCGACCCCTGCTCTAATGCTTAAATCAATTCATTTTGTGCATTTATTATAAGCGCCTGTTGAATTTGATGTGTGTTAATAAATCATTTATAATATCTTGTTGTTTGTTGGTGTCTTATATACATAACTAGACCTCAAGATAACTTAAACTTACTTCTACAAATTAAAACAAGTGGGAAAGGCTATAGTCGAGCTCCCGACTATAGGATACCCGTTACTTACATAAACAAATTAAAATTTTTTTATTGCATGCTTTTAGGCCCTTTAATTGCTTAAAAGCTTTAATCAGCCATTACCACCTTTCTATTTGTCCGATCTTGTTGGGATTTAGTAGGATGATAGATACACTCAGGGAAATAAGTATATGTGGGTGAAGTTATTCAAAAAAAATGTACTTTTAACACAAAAGATTTGATGCAGACTTCTTAAAATAATCTTATCATTTAGTTTTCTTTTGAATGACACAAAAATTTTCTTAACCCATTAAGTACCCGTGGAAAATTTAGAGCTTTTGTAAAAGTGTTTTTTTTTCACTTTTTTCCTCGATTTTTTACAAAAAATATTTTGATGCAAAAAAATTCTTCAAACAATTCTAAGAGTGACTGAAAAAAAAAATTTTCAAAAATATTTTTTCTAGTATTTTTCATAATTTTTTGAAAATTTCAAATATGACTATTTTAACCCATTTTTCCTACTTTTTCCTCCTTTTCATACAAAATGTGCCATTTTAGCAATTTTCAAAAAATTATGAAAAATACTAGAAAAAATATTTTTGAAAATTTTTTTTTCCAGTCACTCTTAGAATTGTTTGAAGAATTTTTTTGCATCAAAATATTTTTTGTAAAAAATCGAGGAAAAAAGTGAAAAAAAAACACTTTTACAAAAGCTCTAAATTTTCCACGGGTACTTAATGGGTTAAGAAAATTTTTGTGTCATTCAAAAGAAAACTAAATGATAAGATTATTTTAAGAAGTCTGCATCAAATCTTTTGTGTTAAAAGTACATTTTTTTTGAATAACTTCACCCACATATACTTATTTCCCTGAGGTATTAACAGTAGCTAACGTTCACCGTTTAAAAAAACCTAATATCTTAAAAACTGTGCGTGTGGTTGATTTTTGCGATTTACGGAGGCTGTAAAGGGCGTGGCAAATCTATGCGCTCACACAGACGGACAGACGGTCATGGCTATATCGACTCGGCTGTTGTTGCTGATCAAGAATATATATACTTTATAGGGTCAGAGATGCTTCCTTCTCCCTGTTACATACATTGCAACGAATACAATATCCCCTTTTACTTATTTTTAATAAGTAACGGGTATAAAGATCATAAAAAACAAACATTTTAACAAATCGGAAAACACGCCGGAAAAATTCTGAAATATTAGCAACACTCTCTTGTTACTGACATAAACAGAAAACAAAAAAAAAATTGTTATTGTAATGAAAATGCCGATGGCATTTGCACAATTACGACGGCAACAACAACACAGGGCTAGATCAGCTTCACAGCTATTTTTTCACTTTTGAGACTTAGAATTCACAACTGGTTCTGGCTTCTCAAAAGTGACATTAGTGCCAGCACAACGGTACTGATGATAGAGATTGGAATCTCTTGAAACAGCTGTATCCCAAGCCATGCTCCTTGCGTTCCTCAAGTGTTTTGTGTTTTGTTGTTTGTTGGTGTCTTATAGACATTACTAGACCTCAAGTTGACTAAAACTTACTTCTTTAATGTAAATATATCATCGATATATTTGGGCGAAAATTACATGTAGTACATAATTGTAATAAATATTTGTAGAAATTTATTTTATTTTAAGGTTTGCTTTTCGATAGTAGGTACGGGGTCTCCGACCCCAACAACACTATTTGACCCATCAACAAAGTCGTGAGGGTGGTATAATGGTGTGTGGGCAAAATCCTATTATGGTACATTTGATAATCAAGTGAATTCATCTTAGATGATCGCAATAAGATACAAAAGACAAAAGACCAACAGGAAGAAGTCAACATTTTACCAAAATATGTACTTAATGGAGTGGCCTCCTTACTTTCCTGAGCACAACATTATAAATAATTTATGGGGACCTCTTTGCCGTAAAGTCTATCGATCTGGTAGACAATTTGATGATGTTTAATCATTAAAACCTGCCATTAAGAACGCCTGGAGCGAAATGTCCTTGGGCTATCCAAAGGCTCTTAACGATTCAATCCCTGACCGAATTTATGAAGTGATTTCAAGCAAAACTGTTTAAAAACATTATTAAATATTCTTAAAGTATTATAATAACTAATTTGTTACCAAGTTCTTCAGTAAATTTGTGATTTATCTTAAGTATTAAGCCTTAAGTCTATTTGGTTGATCGATAAAAAAGCGATAATTTTTGAGGTTCACTCACAAAACAAAATGTTAAAAATTTACTATTCAAATTACTATTCAAATTGAATAGTTCATATTAGAAAAATACGTGAAATCAGTGATTCTATTTGGTTGATCGGCAGTGTATATACAAAGATTGAAATTGTCTAACTTTATGCCTTCTTTGCAGCTCCAAATATGTGATTGCGCTGCAGGATTATCGCGCTCCCTCGGATGGCACCAGTTTTCTGTCATTCTTCAAGGGTGATCTGATCATCCTGGAGGACGAATCATGCGGCGAATCCGTGCTGAACAATGGCTGGTGCATAGGACGCTGTGATCGCTCGCAGGAGCGTGGAGATTTCCCAGCCGAGACGGTCTATGTGCTGCCCACTTTGAGTAAGCCGCCCCAGGATATTCTCGCACTATTCAACATTGAGGAGGCGCATCATGGAAGGCGTCTGAGCATGGCCTCCAATGGGGGCGTCGTGGAGCCACGTGATCGTCCGCACACGCTGATGGAGTATGCTTTGGATCATTTCCGATTGCCGCCAAAGCGGACCATGTCCAAGACTCTGACACTGGGCTCGAAGCGGAGTGAGGAGCTGTGGCGTTACGCCAGGGATCCCATCAAGATGCCGTTGCTGCGCAAGCTGCAGGCCAAGGAGGAGCTGGTCGAGGAGGCGTGCTTCGCCTTTGCTGCCATACTCAAGTACATGGGCGATCTGCCCTCGAAGCGGCCGCGCATGGGCAACGAGATAACCGATCACATCTTCGATGGTCCGCTAAAGCATGAGATATTGCGCGATGAGATCTATTGCCAGCTGATGAAGCAGCTGACGGATAATCGCAATCGCATGTCTGAGGAGCGAGGATGGGAATTGATGTGGCTGGCAACGGGCTTGTTTGCCTGCTCGCAGGCTCTGCTCAAGGAATTGTTGCTGTTCCTGCGCACACGTCGTCATCCCATTTCGCAGGATTCGATGCATCGGCTGCAGAAGACCATACGCCATGGACAGCGCAAGTATCCGCCGCATCAGGTGGAGGTCGAGGCCATACAGCACAAGACAACGCAAATCTTTCACAAGGTCTACTTCCCGGATGACACGGACGAGGCCTTCGAAGTCGATTCGTCGACGCGCGCCAAGGACTTTTGCAACAACATCTCACAGCGTCTATCGTTGCGCACCAGCGAGGGATTCTCGCTCTTTGTAAAGATTGCTGACAAGGTGATCTCAGTGCCTGAGGGCGATTTCTTCTTTGACTTTGTGCGTCATCTGACCGATTGGATTAAGAAGGCGCGACCGATACGCGACGGCGCCAATCCGCAGTTCACATACCAGGTCTTCTTCATGAAGAAACTGTGGACGAACACTGTGCCAGGCAAAGATCGCAATGCCGATCTCATCTTCCACTATCACCAGGAGTTGCCCAAACTCTTGCGCGGCTATCACAAATGCTCACGCGAGGAGGCCTCCAAACTGGCTGCTCTCGTCTTCCGTGTGCGCTTCGGCGAGAATAAACAGGAGCTGCAGGCCATACCGTAAGTGATTCCACCTCTTATCCGAATATATACAATCTCTAATCCTCAGCTTCCATTACAGACAAATGCTGAGGGAACTGATACCGTCTGATATTATGAAGATGCAGAGCACCAGCGAATGGAAGCGCTCCATTGTGGCGTCATATAATCAGGATGGCGGCATGAGCTCCGAAGATGCCAAGGTGGCATTCCTGAAGATCGTCTACAGGTATGTATAATGGAATATAAGTAAGGTTTAAAAACGTGAAGTCATCGTATTCATTTCTCATTCCCAGGTGGCCCACCTTTGGCTCTGCTTTCTTCGAGGTGAAGCAAACCACGGAGCCCAATTATCCCGAAATGCTGCTCATTGCCATCAACAAGCACGGCGTGAGTCTGATTCATCCAGTTACCAAGGTGAGCTCAACTTATTATTATACCATTATCCAAAGAAAAAGTTCGACTTATGGAGACTTCAACTTATGTAATTATTTTATATAGCCTTTTAAGAAAATCTACAATTTCATTCATAAATACATTTCAAATTGCAAACTTTTCCTGTTATTATCAACAAAAACAGATTCCAGTTTGTTCAAGACCTGTCGATATTCTCAAAAATTGGTTTTTTCGTTATTTTGCTGTATCCAGAAGAAGATCCCGATTCAAATGACATAATTCATTTTCTATTTTTAATTATAATGAAAACTGTTTTCGCTGAGATACCATATTTTTCAGCCACTTGAATTTTTTGGTCCACATTCGAATTTCTTGACTAAAAAGTTTGAATATTTCTTTAAGCGATCAACATTTTAATACACGTGGTAAAATAATCTTGCGCTGACAAAGAAGTACGTTACGAACATCATTCCTTAAGCATTTTCTCAAGCCTATGTAATTGTTGATACAATATTCTATCATACTGCATCACCATATGTTAGTGTTCATCAATATAAAAAACAAGTGGAAAAGGCTATAGTCGAGAACCCGACTATAGTATACCCGTTACTTACATAAATAAATTAAACTTTTTTTTTATTGCATGCTTTTAGGCATTTTAATTGCTTAAAAGCTTTAATCAGCCAGTACCACCTTTCTGTTTGTCCGATATTGTTGGGATTTAGTAGGATGATAGGTAATAACAGTAGCTAACGTTCACCGTTTAAAAAAACCTAATATCTTGAAAATTGTGAGTTTGGTGGATTTTTGCGATTTACGGAGGCGGAAAGGGGCGTGGCAAAATTTTGAAACAAACGACCTTCGTGGGGTTTATAGAAATCTGTGTGCCAAATTTGGTTGCTCTAGCTCTTATAGTCTCTGAGATCTAGGCGCTCACACAGACGGACAGACGGACGGACATGGCTATATCGACTCGGCTGTTGATGCTGATCAAGAATATATATACTTCATAGGGTCGGAGATGCTTCCTTCTCCCTGTTACATACATTGCAACGAATACAATATCCCCTTTTACTTACTTTTAATAAGTAACGGGTATAAAAATTCAAACTTTATTGGGGGATTCTACCGAAAAATTCGACTTACAAAAGCACGGGCCAATATTTTTGTTCGTATTATGGAGAATTTCGACTTATGGAAGTTCAAGTCACGGAAGCAGAATTGTATGTAACTTTCCAAGTATTGCCACTCAATTTAGTTCGAGTTAGAGAAAATTCGAGTTACAGAAGTTCGAGTTATGGAAGTTCGTCTGTATCATGCTGTTTGTAGTTAAATTACTTATAGCAATATTTTCAATGTCTAGTAAGGGCCTCAAAAAACTTAATCAAACTATATTTTGATTTCATTTTTAATTAATTTTTCCCTAATTATTTATTTATTTAATGTTCCTATGTTTTGATTATAAAAAGTTATAAGCTACATAAAGCTTAAGCTGAAAACCTTAAGCTGTTTTTAGTTCAATTAAGTTTTGTGTGAATCTTTTAGATTTATTCGAAATTTTAACTCACCCACTCATAAAAAGTTTTTTATAAATATTTAAGAAATAATTTCAAGTATTTTGTGTTAATTACAATTTAACTTAGAGTCCTCAAATAATACTATTGTAGTCGTTTGTTAGCTAATTGGTTTTTCAACAATAGTTTGATTCATTTTCAATTTTAAATATGTCAGGAATGTAATTTTTATTTTTGTAAATATTAATTAATTCAATTTAATAATTTTTTAAATCTGGTAAATTTTATTGAATCTTCTTTAGACTCCAACAGCCTGTTTTCATTTTGGGTGTGAGGCGCAAACAATAATTTTGAATTTTTACCAATATTTGAAATTTTATTGCTAATCAAATATTTAATTGTTGCTCTATTTTAGTTTAGCTGCTTAAATTATTCTTCTGTCGAACGTTTTCTTTTATTGCATACCCTTAATCATTTGTTTTTATTATATTTTCATTAATAAATGAGTATGCTATAACTTAAACTTGAATGTACATTTTACTTGCAGGATATCCTGGTAACGCATCCATTTACGCGCATCTCGAACTGGTCATCGGGCAACACGTACTTCCACATGACCATTGGCAATTTGGTGCGTGGTTCTAAGTTGCTGTGCGAGACATCATTGGGCTATAAGATGGACGATCTGCTGACTTCATATATATCTTTAATGCTGACCAATATGAACAAGAACCGAACAATACGAGCCAATTAGGAAACTGATTACTTATATCTATACACATACATACCAATACAGATATTTATAATAATTATAAATTATAAATGCAATAAATTACACGAGTAGAACTTATAGGACATAATCTCTAGTGCACCCACCCCCAACAATCCTATTCCACCTCACCAACTTAGCTATAAATTATACCAAACCCTTTCCTTTGTTTCATACTTATGATGTCAATTGTTTTGTATAAAATTGCAAACTTTTTTTTAGTATTTTATGGCACATTCCATTTACTTAAATTATTGATTATACTTATATTAAAGTACATTGTCTTTTTTGTACGAGAATCTATAGATAAGTTTTTGTATCTATGCATTTTGCACTCTGTATAACCTTCTGTATATCTCAAGTATATGTCTCTGCTGATGATGACATTTTGTATCAAATACATAGAAATGTTCAATAATTATTTAATAAATTATAAACATATTATAATACTTGATAAAGTCTATACTCTGCAATTCAACTAATATGGGGAAAATGGACTGAAGAAAGAACTGAAGAACTGCAAAGAAGCCACTTTTTGTGTGAAAAGTTTTCCTACTTGGGTTAAAATCGACATATTTAGGATTTTCAAAAAATTTAAAAAAATACTATCAAAAATATTTTTGAAAAATTTTTTTTGCAGTCACTCTTAGATTTGTTTGAAGAATTTTTCTGCATCAAAATATTTTTTGGAAAAAATCGAGGAAAAAAGTTGAAAAATTTACTTTTTATAAAATTCAAAGTTTTCGATTAATATACAAAGCCCGCATCAAAACATCTTTATTATACGCAAATTTAACAAATTTATGCTGTATGAAGACATTAGTGGTTCACTGTGCAAGCTTCATAGTACTGGGCGCATATAAGCAGTGTTGCCAGATTAGCTTATTTCGGGCTAGATCTAGCATATTTGAAAATGGAAAAGCTTAAAAAATTTTCAAATAGCTTATAGCCTGAAATCTAGCATATTTTAAAGTTCATATAGCATATTCTAGCAGTAAACGTTTTCGTGAAATCAACAAAATATTTCACAAGTTTAAAATGTTTCACATCATAACAATAACGAATCTTGTTCTTTGTTATGTGAACTATATTCTTATGATCGTGATTTTGTTTTCTAATCGATGGTGCCATCGACATGTTGGCTGATGCATGTGCGATGTGTTACCGCCGATATCCTCAATTTGGAATCGTAAAATCAAAAGAAAGTGGAGCTTGCAAAAATGCTAAAAATAATATACAAACAATTATTCCGCGATGTTTGGCTGGAAAGCTGCACTAGCAAATTTACAATAGTAACACAATTTTTTGATGACACAGCATGCGGAATCCAAAAATCATTTATCATCAATGGGCTCAATCACAAAAATATGTTAGTCTTATTCAAAAAAAAAAAAAGAAAAAACATTTGAATAATGAAAAAAATAATGATATGATATCGATGATATGATAAAGAAAAACCAAAAGATTTTGTATGTTTTCTTGCATTTTCTTTGCAATTTTGTTTTTAGATTATTTTTGCTCAGAATCTAGCTTATACGGGAGCTGAACACCTGGCAGCACTGCATATAAGTATTAAGCATGCCTTTCGGCTGAGACCTGCAAATAATTGCATCTTTTTGCAACCAACGGTTAAAAAAAGGCAGTTTAATATCAACCGAAGAAAAAGCTATTTATGGTATTTTCCAATTTTGTTTTTAGAATTTAATGCCCCATTTTTCTTAAAAGCTTGTTTCTTATAATGCTGTAAAGCAGCGGTCGGCACGGCCCTATCCCGTAGGCATAGGAAACTTGCGTAGCTACTGCGCTGTCGCTCATGTACACTCACGTACGACACACTTCTACGATTTGCTTCTGTTAACGTCGCTGTTATTCCGCTGTTAGGCGAACAAAAATGCACACTAACGCAATGCAAACATATGACTGTGTTGGTGCCGACCACTGCTGTAAAGGGATCATCATTAAATTTCCTTGCAAATTGATATCTTATATTCTTTTCAAAATGTGATGTAGGGTATCGTTATCATTTCCTTTATGTATTTGGAGCAGGGCGCCCAAGCTAATCGGCTTTTCACACAGTCACGAGCCGAAATCAACCCGAAATCGTCTCTAACAGTAGGCGAAAGAGCAAATTATTGTCAGTATCATTTTGATATTCAAAGGAATCAAGCGCTTTTTTTATGAGCCACAAAAATCTGAAATTTAAGCTTGGCATCGTTAAACATGGCACAATTGTTAAGCATTAATAGTTAATAATTAATGATGTTACCAAATGTTGATGATGATCATTTTTCGATTTAATTAATTAATTTAAAAAATCAAAGCCACAGAATATTTTTATAGTTTGCCCATTTCGATTCGCTTTGTTTCAAGGACACCAAAACGTTCACAATTTTCTGATCTCTTTTTGGGCAGGACTGATATAGAACATAGTCACTGCGGACGGCAGTGCGCGCTAGTGACAAAAGCAGCACGAAGGGTGCGAAGGCGACTAGCATATATACACAAGAAGAATGGAAAATTTGCTATGACTGTTCGATCAGGTCAAGCTACATATATACCGATCGAAAGGTATCAATTTAACTTACAAATGTGCATACTAAGACTTTTGAAAACTCACCTGGTTCGTGAGATAAACAGGTGCAAGTGGGAGGGGAAAAATTTAAATTATTGGAGCAAATGGGGCCGTTGGAGCCTTTTTAATTATTTTTATAATTTTTTAATATTTTAATCAAAAATACGCGTCAAATAACACCTCAATCTGCAAAATACGATTACTCGTTCAAAAAATAATTAAATTTTTAAATTTTTGGTGGCCTTCCAAAAATGAGATGAAAAGTCAGTATGTCTGTCTGTTTGTTTGTCTTTTTGTTTGTTTGGATCAAATCGTTGATTTAGCTTAAGTGTTTGAATCAGGACTTGTTCCTGTTTAAAAATCTAGAAACGTTTGTTTTACGACTTTTTCGAAAAATCGCTAGATTAGCGGGAAATCGCTAAGAACCGCTAAAATTGAAACCCCCATAGCATCCAAACGATAGAAGCTACAGATGCGATCTATATATCGTTGAAAAGTTTTTTCGAAGGGCTCTTTGTCATACCTTCAACGATTATTTTTTTACTTAAAAAAGTAAACAGCTACAGGTGAAATACGGTATTTTTTCCCACATTTTGGCTATTTAAGAAAAATCTACACATCAAATCACTTAAAAATATCTTATATGTTATAGGCAATTTTATTCCGCGTTTTTTGACATATAACACAAATCTGACAAAATTCGTTTGCGCTCAATTTTTCATACCTAATAAATAGTACTTTTTTGCGCAGTGCCAATGACAAAATTTTTTTTTAATAATTCATGTCTAAAATTTAATATTTTTCGTCGCAAAATTAGATATCAGAAATTGCATGAAAATGTTTTTGTCACTAGACTTTTACCTCGTAAAGAGTTTTTTTTATGGGTAATGTAATTCGGCAAATAAATACAATACCAACACTTTTTAAGTCAAACTTCTTGGTAAACGTTAATTCCATTGAAACCTGGGCGTAAAATAATTTGTGCTTTTGACCATGCTGTATAAGTAGTATAAAGTTTTTAGTGTAATCAGGCAAACATGAAACAAATTTTATTTCTAACCTGAAAACATTTCTATGAGCCGATCGTGAGAAAACAATATCAGAGAGCTAACAGCTGTTGTCCGAATCTTTTAATAGATAACAATAAATTATATGTTAAGCATAATTCAAAAATGTAGTAATTGTAAAATAAAACACATTAATAAAAATCAGGGATTAAAACCCTAACCGAAACCGTAAAAACCGATTGAAATTTAAAACCCTAACTGAAACCGTAACCGAAAAAAAAATTTTTCATTTGACCGAAACCTTAAAACCCTAACTCTGTAAACCGAAATAACCGTTTAGTAACCGTTACATTTATCAGGGTTCATTTCGGTTTTTCATCTATCAAAAAAAAATATTTTTAATTTTGATTTATGACTTAAATTTTTTTTCGTTTAATTTTGAATTTTTGTTTGGGATATTCATGATCGAATTTTCAAAGCACTGAATAAGCGCAAAAAATTAATTTGCTAAATAAAATATTAAAATTGTTAAAATGTAACTAAACTACATCAAACTGAAGAATATGTGAAAGAAATGTGTGAATAAAAATTAAGAAAGGAATGTCTTTTTAATTGTTATTATTATATTATAAATACAATTATATTTTTACAAAAAAAAAATTTTGTTGTGAACCGAAACCATACCGGTATTTCAAAACCGAAACATACAATAACCGGTTCACCGTTACTAAACCTTGATTCAAAGATTTTGCGTAACCGATAACTGAAAACCTAAATGCGAACATAACCGAAACCGTAACTGAAACCGATATTCGTTTCGGTTTTAATCCCTGATAAAAATCTACATTAATTTCATGGGACGAAAATGTCTTAGGAAAATTTATTAAATTTTTAATGAAATTTAATATATAATATTATTGGCGATATCATTAATATTTACAGTTGCGATCAAAAAAAATAGTAGTGCGTGTACTGTAATTCAAAAAACTCAAAATTAAAAGACTTTTGATCAATCCAAAATTTTTATTTTTTTTTCTATGGAACGTTACTATATTGTTAACCCATCTGAGAAGTCAAAATTGGTAAACAGTTATTATTTTTTGACTTGGCAATTTTTTTCTTGTAATAGTCTGAGAAATGGGCGATCAAAATAATAGTAGTGATGAACATATTTAAATATTTTAATGATGAAAACGATCCTAAATTTCATTTTTTGCTATTTAAAAGGTTAGATATGTGAAAGAGACTTAATAACTTACAAATTTAATACTTTGTTGTGAAGATTTTGAATTACCGCTTTACAACGTAGAATCATGGAGTCCACCAGGCATTGACATCGTTCTTGATGTATTGAGCTCTAGGCGCTCCTAACGATCTCCCAAAGATGAATATTTTTTGATTGATGCTTGGCAATATCCTTCTTGATATCGGACCACAAATTTTCACTGGGGCTCAGATCGGGGGACCGCGAGGATCATTCCACTGTGTTTACTTTTTTCTATGCGAGCCATTCTTTGGCAGATTTGCTGGTATGCTTTGGGTCGTTGTCCTGCTAAAACCTCCAAATCCAATATATGGGTCCTACCCCGTAATGTGAAAATGCGCCCAGATCATTATTCTCGAACCACCATGTTTGACGGTCTTGCAGGTGAATCTGACCTGATATTCGGAGTTTTGTGGATACCTTACATGTTGTCGAGATCCTCGACACCCAACCTAAATAATTTTGGACACAGCCGACCACTAGAGGCTTCTCTATTGCTCAAGGGTCAATTCAGATGTTTTTTTAGCAAACCGAAATCACTTTTCGTCAGGTTTTTTTTTAATAACGGAATTTTTCTAGAGCTTTTTTCTGCCAGATTATTATTCCGCAAACATCTAAGAATGGTTTCCACTCTTTGGCTCATACCTAAGTTATTTTCCACAGAAATTTCAACCGAGGCCAAAAACGTAAAATTGATCAAAAACTTACATCTTGTGAAATTTTCTTCCAAAAGTGTATTCAAGTTATTTATTTAAGCAATAAACGCTAGAAGAAACTCAATGGGAAGAAGAAATATATTTTACATTGGAATAAATTCACTTTTTCTATATTTTTGCCCACCTTCTTAAAAATTGACTTCCAAAATGGACCCTTTGTATTCTACCGATTACACTAAGTAAGATAATAAGATTGTAACATAAATTATTTTAATACATAGAAATATATTGAAAGTTTAATTTAAACATGTTTTTGGAGCTGTTTTCGATATATTATTAAAAAAAAGAGAGACAGAAACAGTATAAATAAATACTACTTAATATTTTGAAATCGAACAAAAAAACAATTTTAGATAAATGCATTACATTTTAAAATTAATTGCATCAAAATATTCGTTCACGTTTTGCCGAAATCAGTGCTAGAACTGGTCGCCGAAAAAACTTCTTCTGTTTGAACCGCGTGCGATTGCTTTGGTTTTTTTTCAATTATCTTAAGAACGAACAATTGCCCAAAATCAACCTTAGCGCCAATAATAGTGCTAATCAAGACCTATATGTAGTATAATTCTCCTCTTTTGTCACAACCAAATAATGTTTTGGCCTATGTTTTATTTCACTTTGAATGCGTACGAATGTCGCATTCGACATGGGAGAGTTACCCATATTTACATTATTCTTAAAAAAGTTAATTTTATTATTTATAATTTTAATCTATTGTGGATGCTTTTAAAATCACCAATTGTTGCTCTCAAATGCCAAAATTATTGAATTAAATTAAACTTATTTTGCAATTCAATAAAAGGCATCAAATATACCAATCTATATATATAAAACTCTTTGTCCTGACTCACTGACTGACTCACTGACTCACTGACTCACTGACTCACTGACTGAGAATCAACGTGTAGCCCAAACGGTAAGAGATAGAGAGCTGAAATTTTTACACAACATAGGTCAGATAATTTCATCGTGCAATAAGACGGCGTTTTGCAAAATTCGACCTCTAAGTGGGTCAAATCGGGGTCAAAGGTCACGGAATTGCTTAGTATGAAAAACTTTTTTGTTTCTTAAGATATCTTAACCAAACTCACAGATTACATGTTTGGTACTGTCTCTTACATTCTGACCAAATTTGGTGAAAGTGGAATGACTATATCTTATAGCTGCCATAGGAACAATCCGATGAAAAAACCTTTAGTATGAAAAACTTTTTTGTTTCTTAAGATATCTCAACCAAACTCACAGATTGTATGATTGGGGCTGTCTCTTACATTCTGACCAAATTTGGTGAAAGTGGAATGACTATATCATATAGCTGCCATAGGAACACTCCGATGAAAAACACATTTAGTATGAAAAACTTTTTTGCTTCTTAAGATATCTCAACCAAACTCACAGATTACATGTTTGGTACTGTCTCTTACATTCTTACCAAATTTGGTCAAAGTGGAATGACTATATCTTATAGCTGCTATAGGAACAATAAGATGAAAAACACATTTAGTATGAAAAACTTTTTTGTTTCTTAAGATATATTAACAAAACTCAAAGATTAAATGTTTGGTACTGTCTCTTACATTCTGACCAAATTTGGTGAAAGTGGAATGACTATATCTTATAGCTGCCATAGGAACAATCAGATGAAAAAACCTTTAGTATGAAAAACTTTTTTGTTTCTTAAGATATCTCAAACAAACTAACAGATTGTATGATTGGGGCTGTCTCTTACATTCTGACCAAATTTGGTCAAAGTCGGATGACTATATCATATAGCTGCCATAGGAACAATCGGATGCAATCGGAGATATCCTAACAAAACTTTTAGATTAACTCTTCTTGCAAAATTTTGACAAATTCTCTTAATTTAGCTTTTTCCCGCCAAATTTAGCTTTTCCCGCCAAATTTAGCTTTTTCCCGCTAAATCACCAAATCCGACTTTTTAGCCAAAGTTCAATTGCAAGGAAAACTAGTCGGCGGGGCTACAGTCGAGCGCACTCGACTGTAGGAGACCCCGTACTTATTGTAGAAACTTAAATAATATTTACAATAAACTTAGATTCTTATGCATATAATAAAAATTTGTCGCCGCTCGAATTAGCTTTCGATAAAGTATGTTAACAGATTATAAAAAAAAAATTTTTTTTCAAATCTGATTATGCTGGGAGCGAGTTGAACACATGACTCCGGAATTATCAATCGGGAACTTAGACCTCTACGCCACACTCGCACTGTGGCAAATTACAAATATGTTAAGATCTGATTGATTTATGCAACATCCTTTAAAAATTGAATAACATTAAAAAAAACCTTTGCGGATCATCTGTTAACAAATAATTTTACTATACAAATAAATGATACTAAAATTTTGAATTGATGCAAATACCAAATTTTTAAAAAATATCAAGATAACACAAAATTAAAGAAATATTATATATAAAAAACAAAATATTAAGAACAAAAAAAAATGTGGAGCGTGAATTCGAACCCAGGACTCCAAAACATAACTGAGGACAACGCTCTACGCATTGCGCCGCAGACTCTTTTTGGAAGTACCCACCTTGTTATAGATTTTATTGTTACTGGAAGTAATTATTATCAAGTTGTGATTGTTGTCGTTGTTATTGTTTCTGATAACGAATGGCAAATCATCGAGAATTTAGTTATTTAATATCTTCGCTTCTTTATTAGGAATGTCTATCTTTAAATTTGTGCTTTTAATTAAGATTTTCTATTTTGTGGGCGTTTAAGGGGGCGTGTCGAAAATCTAAAACAACAAGAATATATATACTTTTAACATTTAAAAAAAAACTAACTAAACTAAAATAACTGAATTCAAAATATTAAAAAAAAAATTTTTTTGTCCGTGCCGGAACTCGAACCCGCAACCCGAACTGAGAACTTGTGCAAAAAGCAAACGCTCTAGACACTGCACCACAGGCGATCTTAAAGGACAAGTATCTAATTATAGATTTTGTTGTTAGTCAAATGTAATTGTTATCTAATTGTGATTGTTGTTATTGTTGCTGATAAGGAATGGCAAATCATCGAGAATTTAGTTGTTTAATATCTTCGCTGTTTATTATCCGATCGCTATGAAATTTTCAGCAAATGTGTAGGATAATATTATCTTTGTCTATGCTCAATTAGGAATGTCTATCTTTAAAAATGACCTTATAATTAAGATTTTTCAAATTTGTGGGCGTTTAAGGGGGCGTGGCCAAAATCTAAAACAAACTCGATCTGCGTGCAATATAAACGGACCTACATACCAAGTTTGGAGTCTCTAGCTCTTATAGTCTCTGAGATCTAGGCGATGACACAGACGGACAGACGGACAGACGGACAGACGGACATGGCTATATCGACTCGGCTGTTGATGCTGATCAAGAATATATATACTTTATGGGGTCTGCCACGCCTCCTTCTGCCTGTTACGCACATTTTTTTTTGTGACAAAGTTAATAGACACCTGTACTTTTTTTAAGTACGGTGTCTAAAAATTAAGGCAGCGGACAGCGGAAGCTAAATATTTCCGTTTTTTTTTAAAGAAAAAATGTTATATTATATAAATTTGTTAAAACGGGCAACTAAATACAATGCTGCGAGCGAAGCGAGCTGCGGGTTGGCGAGCGAAGCGAGCAGGGGGCGAATATTATGTAAATTTGTTAAGCCGGACAACTAAAGACAATGTTGCGAGCGAAGCGAGCTGGGGGTTGGCGAGCGAAGCGAGCAGGGGGCGTAGCCCCCTAGTAATTTATAAATGTGTAATTATTTGACATTAACATTTGTATATTTTTTTTGTATCCTTTATATCCTTCCATTCATTCATTGTCAATAAAATGTCGAGAGCTCGAAATTGGTATTTGCTTTTTATGTGCTTTAAAAACAACTCTGGATGGATTTCGGAAGATGTAAAATTGTAAGCTATGTGTCTGAGGGGACAACGATCCCCCTTCCCCCTGGCTACGCCCTTGTCTATCATCATAAACTGAGCAAGAATGAATGGATTTATATATAGTAATATCGTGGTTAAAGAAATCCATAGATTTGAGAATTTTTAAAACAGTTACTATCCCCAATGTCATCCATTCTGTTAAGTTTGATACATTTTAATTTAAGCTGTTTAGATTAAAATCAACAGCAGGAAAATTTGAGTGTATATTGGAAAAAATTAAATCAATCTGTAATCTGACCAACATTAAAATAAACCGATTCTTTCTTGTCTATTCTAAATAAGTTAGCCTTGTGTATACTTATAAATTTGACAGTCAGAACAGTTTATTGCACAATTTTCGATTTTAATAAACTTAAAACTTTTTTCGATGTTAAAGTCTTGACCTACGAACTAGTTGGAATAATAGAATTATACATAGAATGCGATGCATTAATATATGTATTTAATAATCCATTTTATAGCTGTACTGTGATTGCATGCATCCCCTTTTGGCTCCCACACAACCGGCTGCCAATTCCCACGCATTGTGTGCTTGAATTTTCACAGCGTGTGAAAAACGGCAGCCGACTTAAAAGTCAAGACTCAGATTTTCCAAGATAATTAGTGCAGTGGAAGCTCCTGAGAACTTTTCAAGAATGTTCCCCCTGCAGTTAAACGACCACAAGCCAACACAACACAAAATTCACCTGTCCAACCAGACAGAGCAGCCCAGAAGGAGGGTGAAAAATTATGCACTAGAAATTGTGAATGTTCATTAAAAATTCAACTAATTTCATATTCAGCTCTTCTTATAAGATGTCCGGCCGGGCAGAGACCTTAAGACGTTGCAGTTCCAATTACGAAACTTGGTGGTGGATTTTACGTTGCTCCCCCCACTCCGCCGCTCTCTTCATCTCGCACGCAACGCAGGCGACGATTCGACGTCGAGTTTGTCGTTTGAGTCTTTCGTTTCATGAGTAGCAACAACAAATTCCCATCAACTTGGGGGTGATTTGCACTTGTTGCTTCGCTTGCATCGCTGACTTCTGATAAGACTTGAGCAAGATTCTAATATAAAGGCAAGCTTCTAAATAATGTTGACAACTTTACGAAGCCTCTTTGAAAAAAAAAACACTTCAAGTTCGAAGCTGTGATTAGTTTGGCAATCGGCAAACGGAAGCGCGATAATTAATGCAAAACTCTGAATGTTAATTTGAAAATGTGTAAAGCAGTAACAACAATAACAACACGCTAGACTAAAAAATAATGCATAAATATTAAGAAAAAAAATAGAGATTGTTAAAAAGATTCTCAGATCTGTTATTGTTGTCGCTGCTTTTTGGGGCTGTGAGAAAATTCTGTTCCTTCTGTGCGGCAAACGGAAACAATGCGGCGTTATATATATACTACAATTTCTTGACTTTGCGTTTTTCCCTTTTTTTTATTGTCGTAATAGCGACTAAAAATTCAAATCGACCAAGCAGCTGTAATTAAAGTTGAAGAGGCAGCCCACCGTGGGAAGTGCTGCACTTGTTTCGTTTGTCTCAAAATGTTCACACGACACGGCAACTTTTCCCAGGCCGATTTAAATCGACTTCTTTGGGGGTTGCTGTGGGAGGCGGGGGGGTGTCCATTAAAGTGAAGGAAAATAAAAAAATGCTAAATCATGCTAAATCAAAATGTTAATGCTATAGTTTATATATATTTTGTTTGTTCTTGTATTTTTATTATGTTTAGGACTTTCTCTTAAATCTTAAGACTATCATTTTTCAGTTATGTTACAAAATTAGATGCTTTGTCATATATATTTGTATATATGATCTATAGCTGGGCTAACTGTTGCACTCAATTGGCGTGAAATCAGTGAAATTTTGAAGATGCCTTAAATGGAATGTGATCAGCATATGATTTGCAATTTCAGTTCAGTTAAACTAAAAATTGCACTCAAGCAATGGCAACCAGATAAACCCAACTAATAAATACATACATACAATATATTATATCTATACTATATAAATGTATATTTAACTAGAGTTACAGTTAATTATGCATGTCCGTGAGCTCTTTCGAGTTATGTATGTACAATTTATGTTTCGCATTTACAAATCTATTGGTTCCAGCTAGCACTACGAAATGTAACTTAAAGTCAACTTGGAATTGATATTCATGGTTTGTTCGCTTCAGAGTGGCAAAAAGAGAGGGATTTAGAGAGTACAGAATGATGCACGTCTTGTACAAAAAACTAAGTGTCTATGCATATAAAAACTTAAAAATATGTGCTAGAAGAGCTTTAAATAAGTTGGCATAAATAAATGTATGTCGAATTGCAAATTATAGAAATAATGCCGCACTCAAGACAAGCCGCTCCCATGACTATTCCATTGCACGTCCGAGATGGAGGGCAGAGTTTGATGTGTCTGCTGTTGCTGCTGTTGTTGTTGTTGCTGCTGTTGCATGCCCTGTTGCAGACTCGAACCGCTTGCCGGTGAGTTGCTGTTATTGTTGTTATTATTGTTGCTGATGCTTGTGATGTTGTTGTTGTTATTGTGACGCGTACGCATAACATCCTCAGCCTGATTGCAATGTGAGCGCGGTCCTGGCTCCGGCGTATAGGTAAATGTGAGTCCAGTGGCATATATAATGCCATCGTTGCGCACCAACGATATGGGCACCTGTGTCGGCTGTCGCACCTGTCAAAAGATAAACAATTATTAGGAATTTCTATTATCACACTATATATTCAAGCAAACACTCACCCAGAGCCACTCGCCACGAAACTGTGAGATTTCGGGTACAACGCAGAGCAACGTTTCCGTGCAGCGATACATGGTCTCCGCCTCGACATCGCCAAACCAGACCTGCAAATGTGGCGTAAAATTGTCGCCACTTAGCTCCAGCATGGCCACATCGCCGCCCCCATTGAGATTCAGCGAATTAACAATCGGCACAGGTGTAACCGGTGACCTAAAGATTGAGATTTCAAACATTTATTAATTATTCCATAAACTAATATTCCCTTACATTATATTACAAATTAATAAAATTAAATTAAATGGAGTTAAAAGAATTGAAAGCAAAAAAAGCACTATAAAATATAAAAAAGTCAATCAAGGCAGCGCTGAGAATTAAATTGGTTTTCATTTATTTATTTTACAATAACAAAATGTTGTGGTGGAAATAAATGAAACTAAAATTTGAGTGGTAGTAAAAATCCAAGCTAATTTTTTACTGATAGGGAACTTTCTTAATTATACTCGTTACTCAAAAAATAAGTAAAAGGGGATATTGTATTCTTTGCAATGCATGTAACAAGGTAAAGGAAGCATCTCCGACCCTATAAAGTATATATATTCTTGATCAGCATCAACAGCCGAGTCGATATAGCTATGTCCGTCTGTCCGTCCGTCAATGTGAGGGCCTAGATCTTAGAGACTTTAAGAGCTGGAGCAACCAAATTTGTAACACACACTTCTATAAACCCAACGCAGGTCAACTTTGTTTCACATTTTTCAAGATATTTGGATTTTTTTTACTAATTTTCGTTAGCTATTACCGTTTTTTCCCAACATCTTACTAAATTGTAACAAGATCGGACAAATAGAAAGGTGTTAAGTGCCTAAAAGCATGCAATAAAAATATTTTAAATTTATTAAAGTAAGTAACGGGTATCCTATAGTCGGGAGCTCGACTATAGCCTTTCCCACTTGTATAATGTGGTAGAAGTGCAACCCTTAACAAAACCAATAACAATTTACTCAAAGCTTGATTTTGACATTGGAAAGTGAAATAGCGGCTCAAGTATATTAGTGGCGGCATTGCATTTAAATTGAAAAAAAAAATTAGATAAAATTTAATAAAATTTCAAACTTTATCAAATAATTGATTATTTCCGGAAAAACACTAGTTAATAAAAAGATATCTTTAGATAAAAATATTAAATCACTATTCCCAGCTTTGTTTGTAGTATTGGCATATCTTAATTGTTAGTATAAATTGTTGGTATAAATAAAATTGCTTGTTGTTCTAGTGCAATTCTGAGATTATTGTCTTAAGTGTTTTTTATTATTATTTAAGTTACTCACGCAACTGGTCCCATGCCCTCGTAGAATTGATACTCGGCTTTGTCCGTGGATATGATTGTCCAGCAGGCGCCGTCGTTGATCATTTCCTTGTTGGGCTCCTTGGGACAGGGTGTTGCCTGGAACTGTATGATCTTCTCCTGCGATAGGCACAAATACATGCGATCCGTGTCCTTCATGTAGAAGGCGCATTTGTGCAGCTGCGAAACGGGATCATCAGCTTCCAGCAGTGCCATCTGTTTGTCCACCTTGCGTATGATTAGACGAGGCAGTGCCATGCCCGTCACAGAGCACACAAGCTTAACAGTGGCACCGTAGTGTATGTAACCATCGCGCACCTGAAACTCCTCCGACTCGGATTCATTGTCGTCCAGCAGATGTATCGTAAAGGCGCCCCATTGCGTCGAGGATGCATGAAAGTGCCCATTCTCGACATGCAGATAGCGCGTGGAGACTGTCTGGGAGCGCAGGCGATTGAAGAGCGCCACATTCGTACCGCTCGCTATGCAGAGATCGGCGTTCTTCAGCGACTGCTTTTTCTTGGACGGCTTCGAGATGACCTTGATGCGCTTCGAATTGAAGACTCCAATGTCGTGGCCGTTGCCATAGAACATTTTCACCGACAGCATGAAATGCTTCCGTTTGTCCGAGTCGGAAATGAAGAGTGTCTTGGCGGCACAATACTGCTTCCCATTGAGATCCAACTGCTGCATATCCTGATCACTGCTGCCAATGCCAATGAATGCACATAACTGTGCCCCCTGCTCGCCTTCTCCTTGCTGAAGCATCTCCTCGTATCGTCGCCGCCAGCCGCTGCCAAACAAATAGATGCAGGGCGGTGGGCAAAAGAATCGCTTCTCATTGCCATACGATTTCTGGGCCACCTGAAAGCGTAGTTAAAAAATCACACAATTAGTCAACTCAAATTAACTTAAGGGTAACATTAATTAATCAACACTTTGATTATCGACAGAGACAAATTACAAATCGCAAATCGTAACAAATCGCAAATCGTAAACCGCAGCAATGCAGTTAAATTTTCGTATAATTAATATCAATTATTTTATTGTGGCCGCCGTTTGCTTAATTTGCGTGCAGTCAAGTGTGAAGGATGCGATGCCTGGACGGCGGCCGACGCTTGAAGATAGCCGCGACAACCGCAAAAATGCCCCACTGGAGAAGCTATTGGATGTGGATGTGGAAATGGCAATAGAACCCACAGCCCACCCTCCACACCTTACTCTTCGCCTGAACCTAAATGCGATAATTCACTATTGTTCAACATTTAGGGTTTTGCTTGTTCTGCTCAAAGATTGTAAAAATTCAAATTAAATAATTTTTGCGTTAATTTTTGAAAGCATAATTGTGTATTGTGGTCTAACTTGGCCGTCTATAAATCTGAAAGTCGCAAAGCCAATTAATAAATATTAAATATTAATTTGAACCTTCTTGCCACTGCATAGTTTATATAATATGACCTTTTCTATTATTAAGAAATCCCTAAATAATTTTCAACAAATTTAAATTTTTTTAAATCTTTTTTAGAAAGAAGAAACCCATCTAACATCGAAGGTGTATTACAATTAATTAATGAAATCAAAGGTATTAACTAAATTCTTTGATTAATTTTAAAGAAAATGTAACTGAAGAGTGTGTTAGTAATACAAATATTTTAATTCGAATAACGAACAAAATGTATATTTTTTTTATAAAAAAAAAAAAATAAAAACTTCAATTCATAAGAAAGTTAATAAGACTGATAAAACCGAAGCTCGACATATGAGCCTAGAGAGTCCTCTTGAAACAGTTAAAATAAATTTTATTTAAATGCTGTTCATGTAATAAACATAAATAATAAAAACTATCTAACTAAAAAAATAACATTAGTTAGATCTATTTAACAATATGCTGAATTATTTAATAAAAAATAATTATTAAAATAAGTATATTCCCTCAAAGTAATATAATTTAAATACAAGTAATTTAATTGCATTTCATATGCAATGCAATGGTATGTTTGTGTTGCTGTGACGTCACAAGCTCGACTTTTATTACTCTCTCAGAGGGACCTGCTCAAAGTGCAACCTTTTTTGAGCAATTAAGGCAGATCTATGCCTAAACGTACCTTGGCGTGCAGTATGACGATAACCATGTCGTTGCGCTCGCGCATGTATTTCTCCATTGCATCGCGCGTCAGCTTCTTTTCCTCAATGTGCGACCGGTATGGACCTGGCACCGCCACCGGCAGCATCGAGAGTTGCATTTGTTGCTGTTGCTGCTGCTGTTGTTGTTGTTGTTGCTGTTGATGATGAACTTGTAGCTGTTGCTGCTGTGGCGGCGGCGCACTGCCCAGTCCAAAGTGCGGCATATCCTGACTGTGACTGTGACTGAGCAGTTGACTATGGTCCAGGGAGTTGCTATTGCTGCTATTGCTGTTGGCTGCGGCTGCGTTCTCGTAGGCAATGGCAGGTGGTGCGGCGGCAACGGCGTTTAAATTAAATTGGCTGTAGCTCTTCATTTAAGAACATGCTGTTTAAATGCATAAGCGCTAAATGCGTATACTTCTTCTTTTTGGCAACTTGTTTAACACTTTGGCACTACTTCTTCAACTTGTACTTTGCTTGTGTTTTTGTCTTCTATTCGTATCCTTGCACACAACAGAACAGAAGCAGAACAAGAACACAACACACGCAGCAGCAGCTGTCGTTTCTCACGGTTTCGCTTTCGATGTTGATGCTTTTCAGAGGTGCCCGCCTGGCCAATGGCCACAATTAATATGTTTTGTTTAAAGAGCGCAACTTTGAATGCGACTGTAGCGCGTTGCGGCTGGCTGCTGTTTAAACTTGAAACTAAACAGTGGAAACTGATTTATAATAAATAAAAAGAACTACCAAACAAAACTAGGGTTGTTGTTATCGTATCGCTATAGGCAGCTATCGAGCGACCGCCACAATTTATCGACTGACCGGAGCTAAAAATAGTTACAAAGCGCAGAATTTAAATTAAAAATTATATAATTTCTTAACATTCAGCAATAAGATAATAAATAATTAAAGTTTTTAAATTACAAATTAGATAAAATAAAGGTCATATTTTAAGTAAATGTTGTGAGTTCATCACTCCTCTGGAGTCAATTTGTTTTGAATCATTCTTAAAAATTCGACAAATTTCTAAGAAAAATTCATTAAAAATGTCAAATCCTAGCTTTAAAGAAAGTGCATAAGTTGATTCTTTTTAAAAAGAATGGTAATCGTCGTTTTATCTGAGAACCAAGGCTGCCACGCGTTTCAAAAACTGTGGCGCCACCTTTTGTCTGTTTTGCGAAACATAAATCGTCACAAATTAGCTAAAATGGAACACTGCCCAGCAAAATAAATGCGACGCAAGCGTACGAACGAAAGATCGAACGAACAAAACAACTAATGCACTAAACTATCCTCAGTGTCGAACTTAATCTAAATGAAAGTCAAAATAATAGTAAATATACAAACTTTTTAAATATTTTTAAATGAATAAAACATGTACATCAATTCAAATATTTCCTAGGCGGCAAAATTAATCGAGCTATTCGATTCATTGTGAAATTTATTTATCTAGATTTCGAAAATTAAGTTGGCAGCTCTTCATAAGATTTCAGGCGAATTGGCAGTAGCTGGTTCACACTGTGCGGTAAAATACTTATTAAAATTCTAGAATCAACTATAGCAATGGAGCAGTTTAAAGGATTGCAAAAATCATTATACATATGGACTGATAGCGCCGAACTGGACAAGCGTGTGCAAACGCTTAAGACAGCAACTGGCGGAGATGTGGCTGTGGAAAATGTGCATCGTCTGTCGTTCTGTAAGTTTTAATCGGTGTGAGTCAGCATGTTTATGGGAAATAGTACAAAATTTCGTGCATTTTTAGCCTCCTATGCTAACTCGAGTTTCGACCTAATTGTGATAGAGTGCGCACAGCTGACAGATAATTACGTAAAGCTTCTACACATGCTGAAGCCGAGCGGTAAACTCCATTTGTTTGCGTACATAGGACCAGCCGCAAGCTTGTTGCAGGAAATCAAGCTATCGGGATTCATCAACTGCAGTGAGGACGCCGATGCCCACACGCTGACTGCAGAGAAGCCTGGCTATGAGACGGGCTCTTCGGCTAGACTGTCGTTTGCCAAGAAAACGTCAAACGTGAATGTATGGAAAATAAGCGGTGACGATGAGGAGCTAATCGATGAGGAGGACCTGCTCGACGAGGAGGATAAACAGAAGCCAGATCCTGCTGGGCTCAAAGTGTGCAGCACTACGGGCAAGCGCAAGGCATGCAAGAACTGTTCCTGTGGATTGGCCGAAGAGCTGGAAAGTGAAAAGTCCGGCCAGGCAGCGAGTGAAAATGCGAAGTCCAGCTGTGGCAATGTAAGTGCAATCTTTGCTTATATCTCCACAATTAAACTTATATGTATATATTTGCAGTGCTATCTGGGTGACGCTTTTAGGTGCTCCACTTGCCCCTATTTGGGCATGCCTGCCTTTAAGCCAGGCGAGAAGGTGCAACTGGCTGACAATTTGCTGAAATCAGACATTTAGGTTTTAAAGTCAAAAAGCAGCACGTAGATTTTAAAAGTTTTAATAAGCAAAAAAACTAATTTCATTTGTAAATAAAAAATATATAAAGTGAATCGCACACAACGAACGAACGATCGATAGAGTGAAAAATTATTCGCATGGAGTGCCCTTGATTAAGTCACGGTTCTTGCCCGTCAATATGCGATAGTTGACCGCCGAGTGATCCAGCTCCTTGTAGAGAAACGTGGGCATTTTATCTGACAGTACCCACAGTGAACCCTCCCTGTCGATCTTCAGATCATTGGGGAACACCAGAGTATGTGAATCGGAATCAATGAGTCCCTGATTGTCAGTGGTGTATGGACGTTTGGTATTCCAGCAAGCAATGGCATCCTTGTTCACTTGCGTATAGAAGATCACGTCCGTGTCCTTGTCGTAAACCTCCGTTGTGGACTGTCCGTTCATGCCGCGATCGCCGACGAGCTTGAAGTCATGGTACGATTCACCGCCATTCACATGACTCTCGTTTTGCAGCACGCGATTGGACACCTTGAACTCTTTGGTGCTGGCCAGTGCATGGAAGTATATATCCTTTGTATGATCCGGTTTCAAGGGTCCGACAGCCATGCCAAAGACGCCATCGGTCCACTGGAAGTTGACGCCGCCAACATTGAAGTCTCCCTGCAGCGGATCGAAGTGGAAGTAATTGTGCTTAACCCTATACGACTTGTTGTCCCGCAGGGAATAGACAATGACGCCATAGGCGCCCAAGTCCGGCACATAGGCAAACGCATCCTCGCACTGTTCCCGATCCGCATCAACAATCTAAGATAAAGGAGAAGGTATAAATAAGCTGAAATGATCGTAGTGTCAGTTGACGAATTCTCACAATATTGGCAAAGAATGTGTCCTCCTTGGTCTGATCAGCGGGTATCGCAAAGCGACGCAGCAATTGATCTGTTTTCAGATCAAATACCAAAATGCTGTTCGGAGTGATCTGCTTGGGATTGCCCAGAATGTCAGCGAGTCCAGTGTCCAACACCCACAAGCGATCGCAGATATCGACCTGAATGCGGAACGTCGAAATAATGGTCGAATTGTTGTCCAACTGGACACCAGCATCTTGGGCCTTGTCGGCATCCAGGCGACCGCCTGAGGGCGTCTTCTGCTCCTGAGGCTGCACATCAATGGGCAGCTTGTTGGCCTCCCAGCTGGGATAAGGAACAAGCTTTGGCGATTTCTCGTTTGTCGACAGATCAATGTAGTTCAGAGTGGCCGCAACGCCAGCCTTCCATCTACACAACACAAAGGGAGAGAAGAGCGCGAGATAGCGATTTTAACATTTTGATGAATTTACTCGTTATACTTATTTTGGAGTTGATGTTATTAACATTATTCTAGATTTATTTCCTTTGACTTAGTTTGGCAATACTGTTACTAAGGTTCTGTTACATCAAGCTGGCTCTGTAGAATCACTAAGCCTTGCAAGAGCAACGCGTTGCTGTTATTAACATTTCATCAGTTTTGCCTTCCTTGGTAGAATAAATTTTTTCCTGCCAATGTTATTAACAGTCTGCATTTAGCTGCAACCAGAGTTATGTACACTCTGTCCAAGATTTATAGGTACACTTGAAATTTTTAAATATTTGCCTTCATATATAGGGAACAGTTGACTTATAAGAAAAATAAAAAAATTTAAGAAATTGTTAATTGGACTCCTAGTTTGGGTTGAAATTAGATGTTTGAATAAACGTTTGCGGTTGTTCGCCCACTCTTTTTGATTTGTCACCATTTAACATTTCTTTAAAAACCTGACCTACAAATGCTGTTGAAGTATAGAAACTGAGCGTAGGAATAAATGTTTACTGAATATTGCCGTTATTGTAATTAACATTCTATTATATTTGGCTGCGTAGTCAGCTTTGTTTTGGATTTTTTTCACCAGTTTTAGGTACTTTCAGTCCAAATTAACATATTCAAATTTTGGTCAAATTCTTAGCGACAGGTAAATCCCCGTTGACGTCTTAAACTAGCTGTGAAGTTTAGATTAGTTAAAAATCTAGCTACATTTGCACATATATAGATGGATATTAATTGCACTGGGTTTTGGCCAGCTGTTCCATCACGAGTTAATTTTTCCATGTAACCATTTTGTCTAACCAATTATTCATTTGTTGTCATATTTGCATAACCGTAATCGTAATTAAAAATGCAAATAGTTGTACAAGAAAAAAAAACATCACAAATACATATGTGTATAGACAACAAGTGAGTAACCGGTTTTCCAAGCCAAAGTGGCTTTCGCAAAACCCCGATTGAGACGACCAATTGCAATCATGATTACAAACGAGAAACAAGAAGTAACCATTGGAAATCGCTATAGTTTTGGATGGCTCTCTTACCTTGGCACAGTGACAAACATTTTGTTTTCCCATCGTTCCACGCCAAGTGGCAAATTGTTCTCCGCAATGTAATGGCCGCTACGTTTGGCCTCCGCCTCGGCCTCTGCGCTGGGCCAATCGAAGGTCAACTGTTTCCACGAGAAGCGTTCCTCCAACTTCGCTTGGATGCACAGACTACAGCACAAGCTGATAAGACAAACGGTAAGCAGTTTTGGTGAAAACATGGCTAGTCTTCTTATTGGAACTTTATGTTATCTTTCAGTTCGAATTGACTTCCGTTCCGTTCGAGCTGAGCGCGCTGACTGCATCAATTGAGCTCTGTCCGTAGCTTAATATGCTCTCGAAAGCTTAAAGCTTTTTTGCAAAGCTCGA
Source organism: Drosophila limbata (assembly GCA_963924055.1). NCBI lineage: Eukaryota > Metazoa > Arthropoda > Insecta > Diptera > Drosophilidae > Drosophila > Drosophila limbata. The sequence goes on along the minus strand of OZ001353.1, from coordinate 3,001,090 downwards.
CTTGAGCTTATCGCATCAGCCAGTGCAGCCAGCAGTTGCTGGGATGGCCGGCTAAATTAGCATAGCCGGAAAGGAAAAGGTAAGGTAAAAATAAATGTTATGGGCACGTTGGAGTATTTATAATCACTTTAACTTCATCACGTGAGTGATATTAAAGGCTATATAAATCACTGTTGTCAATTAAAATGAAAACTAGTTTAGAGACCTAAACGGGTTCTCATTAGAGTTGAGAACATGGAAAACTACGGGGAAAAGTTGACAGAAGCCAGTTCCATTGTGGCCATAACAATAAAAATATAATAAATAAAAGCACAATTATTTCAACTAGACCTCAAATGGCTTAAAAAATGTCCAGTTCGAATGACACGAGTTCATTCATTCTCATGTCAAATATTGTAATTATGCGACAATTATTTCAGAAGCATGCCAAAAAATCAGATCGGATGTGAGGCAGCAAATTACGGCTTAAACTCAACAAGTTCACTCAATACCGGGTGGGAGTTAAAAAATGCATAAATCAACATCGATTCGGAAAAGATTTATGTAAATTTTAAAAAAATATTATATTTATAAAAGCATATGTTTAAATATGAATGAGATTGAGTGGATGCCAGACAAATAAAAAGATTTCTTATCTCATTTGTATAATAACATATAATTCAATTGATTTCTCAAATGTTTTTAGTTTTTTTGTGTTTATTCAGTAAAATTTCTCATATTCCGTTTTTAAGACTTTAAATTAATTCGTTAATGTTACTTTCATAAGAACATACCGAGTTTTGTTTGCTTCATATTGCTACATTTGTTTACTGTCTTTCACTAACAATAAGTATTGAAATAAATTTGAAATCTGGTTTAATTAATTGTATTTATACAACAATTAGCTTTGCTAAAGTGTTACTTAATTTACTATTTTTTTTTACTATCGATTTGTGGTTGTAGTTTTAGTTTGTGAGTTCCGGGTACCTTATTTTTTGTTATTTTTATTTATTATTTTTGAATGGATTCGTCGGTAAAGCAAAGAACTAAAATATACAATTATTTGAGTTTTTGAGTAAAAGTTGCAATTGTCGCTTAGGTCTCGCTCCCAATTCTGGAAGTGATTATAAATTTAGCTTAACACGCTATATACAATATACATGTACATAATTAAAATTACAGCTACCCTAACAGCGTTCCCTATATGAATTACAATCCAATTAAACTACAATTTCCAACGATCCTTAACAATATAAATATTTGTAAGAACTAGAGATGTCATTTTTGCAGTGTGTAAATTTCCTTTTGCTTTTAAATTATTTTTTTTTTTTTAATATATATATTTTTTTTATCATTAAATACTCATATGAATGTGTGTGTAAGTATGTGTATATTCATTCCTCATTGTATGTGTGTATAGTTTTATTTCATTTAACGGCTTAGAGTTTAAAGTCTTTCATTTCGTAGGAATTTAATGTTGTCTATGTGTGTTTTTGTTTTCTTTATTTTATAGCACTTTTCGTGATGGATTAGAGTGATTGAATTAAAAATGGTTCCAATTTGATTTATTACATATCTTTGAGAATTCTCGTTTAATAGGTTTTGTATCATTTTTGGTTTGCCTTTTTAAAATAATGTCAATTCCTATTTAAATAACGACGCATTTATTTCACATTATGCATTATGTTTACCATCTTTGCTTTGTGTATATGGTATGTATACTATATTATTATATAAATGCAATTTTAGAACTTACAGTATGTTCAAAAATTTTACTTTGCTTTTTATTTTAATTTGCCCACTTTTCTATGTATAACAGTACATAAAAATTAAAATGTTGCTTGAGCACATAACCCCCTTCCCCCCCGAAATATAATATAATATATCATAATATAACTTTGATACTACACTATACTATGCTATGTCTTTCATTATCTAAGATTTGCTATGCTTTTTTTTTCTTTTCTTTCGATTTGTGCTACTTAAGACTCACAGAAATTTAAACTATTAAAACATTATTTCGAGTGCATAATAAGTACGAGAATTTTGTTTGGACAGACTCCAAATTTACACACACAAACACATGTTACACATCTATACAAAATCTAACACTAACTTAAGCTTAGTTAATAGGCCAAACCTTGAAGGAGTCTGGTTCCGGAGTCTAGGAGCTCGTATTGCCGCGGCATTGACCCGGATAAATATCCGGGGATAAATAAACAAATACCAAATAGAAAAGGCCGCCTTGGGAAAAATGTGTGTGTGCGTGTGTGTGTGTTTATATGTAGCTCTAGGAGACAGCGCTGAGCAAAAAAGGTTTATGGGGAAAATACTCGTGAAACAAGAACATAAATACATATGTATGTACTAACACAGCAATTTTTTTGCTTTTGCAATTGAAAAATGACTAATGACTAACATGATCTCCTTTGTTTTTCATAATATTTTGGTATGACTTGACTATGTTTGGGTTTTATCGGTTTCAACTTTAAAGCCTAACAATTTTTTTAGTTCCACATTTTAATGTCGTTAATATTTGTTTAGTAGTAAGTTAAAAGTATTTCGATTTATTTTAAGTACTTGCTAAACACGTTTAAGGTACAATACATATTTCAGTTATTCTACAAAATTGCTGCTACCAATTTTCGTATTTAGCTCAGCTTAAAGTTGATACAAAGTTTTTTTTTTTCAAATACATACATACATAGTTATTAATATTTCTTTTAGCATCTTCTTCTTTGTATAATTCACCTATCACGCAAAGGAAATTGACAAGTTTTTTCATGTACGGTGCTCATGAGTATCTGCAAGAGAAATAAATACACATGTAGTTAACAACAATTAACTTGATTGACACAAATTTGAATTTCAAATTAAAGCAGTTGCATGTTTTGGGCGAGTGGTCACACTGTGCAATTGGCATATAAATATCGATTACGCCCACAATAATATCGAAGTGCCGGATGTGATGGCAAGTGCGTGCGTGAGCTTTTGTGACAGCGACTCATCACTAACGATTGGCGCAAATAAATAATTTTGTTATCAAAAAGTGTGTTTAAAAGTGTGCTTGTCACAATGCAAAGGTATTGAGTTTTATAAACAAAAGTGGAATAACCTTTTCCAATTTCCAATTACGAAAGTGTTTCAACCGATTTTCTCAATGCCCGCAAAAATAGCTAAAATCTCTGGTTAACAAAAATGCAAATACAAATTTATAGGGTATGCGACTCCATATAGGAAACTACTGCTACACATGCTGCTGCATTAGTAGTTGCTTAAAAACTTACCTTGTGTGATTGCGAGTGTGGCTGAGGGCGTGGGATGTGCGGATGCGGATGTGTTGATGATAGAAGCAGGCGGGGGCTGAATTGCCAGCGAGGTTGTTGCTGTGCCGCCACAGACGCCCGATGCGCCATTCAGTTCTGTGCTCTTCGTGTTGACGTCCCGTTCGACAAGCCGCTGCCGTAGAACTCGTATCTTTTCCTCTTTCTGCAAGGAAACAATCATTTTTATTTAATTTCAAATTAAATTATGAGTACAATATTTTTGTCTTGAAAAATTAATTGCTATTGACTAAAACGTTTAACTTTTAGTATTCATTTTTATACCTGTAGAGGAAAAAGGGAGAAGGAAGCATCTCTCATGAACAGTATCAACAACCAAGTCGATATAGCCATGTTCGTCTGAGTGTCCGTCCGTGTGTGAGTCAGAGACTATAAGGGCTAATTTTGGCACACAGACTTCTTAAAACCACACGCGGATCAAGTTTGTTTCCAATTTTCACCACGTCGCTTTACGCCTTCGCAAATCGCGAAAAACTCCAAATGCACAGTTTTAAAGATATTACTTTTTTTTTTTGGTAATTAACGTTTACTACTATTATTAGCTATCATTATACTAGATCGCAACAAGTTCGGTTTGATAAAAAGGTGGTAATGTCTGATTTAAGCTTTTAAGCAATGTAAAAAGTATGCAATAAAAATATTTTTTATATACCCCTATACAAGCAATATTTTATTTTAGCAACCTCTGTATAAGCAACTTTTTTGGGTTCAACTTTCTGTACAAGCAATTACAGTTTTATTTTTTTATTTTAAATTTCATTCTACCGTTAAAATGGAGATGAAATGCAGAATATCAAAATCTCTAAAGCCACTTAAAGCGATTTCAAATGTAATATTACCGAAAAGAATTTTGACAAGAACTTACATGGTCCGTTGTCAGGAGTTCAGTTTACTTTTGGAAGAGGACGACAAAGCTTTGGTTAGACTGTACAATTTCGAATTCGAAAATGATTTGACTGAGTACGAAATAACAAACCGGAGGAACGCACTCCTCTTTTCTATAAAAGCAACTTTAGGAACAAAATTGGGTCAAGTTAGTTGCTTATAATTCTATATTTTTTTAAGTTTGAAAGCAAACATTCATGGTTTTGAAACCATTTTCTTGAGAAAATCGACCATGGCTTTCCGGTGCTATTTATTTTTTAGAGATTTTAATATTTATTTTTTTTAAGGATGTCTGTTGAAAAAAAAGATGGTTATTTATATTATCGGGAATACGGGGTACTTTCAAACAAGAAAGCCTCAACCCACTACTAAATTTAACTATTTAAGATTATTTTTTCTAAAACAAAAAAAAAATCAGTAGATTTTAGTGAAACGAAATAAATCATCATTTTTTCAGTATTTTTGTACAACTACTAAAATTTCAAACTGTGTATTTTTCTAAAAAAAACTTTTTTTCTTGTTCTTTTATTATATTCTTTTATATATCTAACCTACCTTGGCGATTATTAAAATGAAAACAAGTGGGCGCGGCTACAGTCGAGTTTGCTCGACTGGAGGATACCCTGTGCCAGTCTCCATAAAATAGAATATTGGTTGGGACCATCTCATATGCATATTCTGTCAGTTTTTCATACTGATACTTGATTTTCGACTGATGATTGCTATGGCAGCTATATGATATAGTAATCCGATTACAATCAAATTTGGTCAAAATGTATGCGACCATCCCATTTGCATATTCTGTCAGTTTGGTTCACATATCTCAAAAAACAAAAAAGTTTTTCATACTGAGACTTGATTTTCGACTGATCGTTCCTATGGTAGCTATATGATATAGTGTTCCGATCCAAATTTAAAAACAAACTTGATCTGCGTCCGGTATCCAGCAACCTACATACCAAATTTGAAGTCTCTAGCTATTATAGTTTCTGAGATCGACGCGTTCAAACAGACGGACGGACGGACAGACGGACGGACAGACAGACGGACATGGCTCAATCGACTCGGCTGTTGATGCTGATCAAGAATATATATACTTTATATGGTCGGAGATGATTCCTTCTCCCTGTTACATACATCACACAAATCTAATATACCATTTTTGACCATTTTCAATGGGCACAGGGTATAATAACAACAAATTATTTCGATAGTAAAAATGCTTTCAATATCAAACTTACTTGTGTTATCAATCGTTGTAATTCTTCGTTTTCGGTTACTAATTTCTGATAGCGTTCCTCGTCCTCCTTGGATATGGCCGAGTCCGGATTGTATTTTGATTCGGCCTTATCTTTGGGATGTCGTATTACCTCAATGACCTAAATGCATTATATTTAGTGAATTAAGTAGATGGTGACATATTCATGTGGTATACTGACCTTTGGCACAAATATCAGTAGCATGCTTAGGAAACAACAGAATATCACAGCTAGTGCAACAAAGGCGAATGACGCGTCCTGCTGCGATGCAATGACCATGCCCACTGGAGCTGTTATGAGGCACAGCACAACCACATTATAGATACTCATGCCCACATAACGCGAATCATTGATCTGTTTTACTTTAATCGAACGTGTCTCATAGGCTAAGAACAGGCCAAATACTAGTATTAGACCCTTAAAGCCGTATACGAGTCCTGCAATAATTAGTAAATATTTTAATAAGACAGTAGAGATCATCAAATCTTTAAAATCATACCCAACCACATGGAATTGCGTTCACTTTCACAATGCTCAAGCTCTGGACGTATTTTAATATCATCAGTTGTAGATACTGGATCTTCGAGTGGGAATGTTTCGAGTATACGTTGCAGCGGATCAAAGATCTGCCAAGACAGTAATATCACTAAATCTATTGATAAGAGGCCCGAAACCATGGTGTATAGCTTCCAAGGTTCCACTTTTTTCTGCAATGAAGGAAAAGAAAAGCAGTTAACATAACTGGTCTAGCTTTGCATATGATTTCAAATATCAAATATCGATTAGATTTACAGGAAAGGTTTTCTTTCGGGTACCGTTACAGCTAACGGTTTAAAATTTGAATCAGTAAATACCGGTTAACGATATAGGTTACGATCTGATGTTTATAGTTATAATTACCTTCGGGTCAGTTTTCGATTTTGTTGTAAATCGATGCACTCGCCAGACTTTGCTGAACATAGCACCATATGCTAGTGTAAAACCGGTGGATAGTAACCAAGCTCGAGCTTGACAAATCTGGATTGAAAATGAAAACACATTAAATAGTATTTTACCGTTTGCTTATACAAATTAAAGCCACTTAGTTTTTCAAGTAGTAAAAATTATGTAGATATATTAAAGAAAATAAAAATAACTAGGGGGCTCCGATTGTTCCCATGACAGCTATATGATATAGTAAGAGATGTAAGAGACAGTCCCAAACATACAATTTGTGAGATTGGTTGAGATATCTTAAGAATCAAAAAAGTTGTTCTTATTAAGATTATATTAATACGATTGTTCCTATATGATATAGTAATCCGACTTTGACTTAATTTGGTCAGGATGTAGGAGACAGTCCCAAATATTCAATACTAAGCAATTCCTTAAACTTTGACACCGAATTGGACCCACTTACAGGTCGAATTTTGCAAAACTCCGTCTTATTGCACGGTAAAATCGTCCCAGCTATGTTGTGTGAATATTTCAGCTTTCTGTCTTTTACCGTTTGGCCTACAAGTTGATGTGTGAGTGTGAGACAGTCAGTCAGGACAAAGAGTTTTATATACATATATAGAAAATCAGAGGTACCACTGAATTGAATTTCACTTAAATTGCATTCCGCTGTGCCACAGATCGATCCGCGGAAAAATTTTGAGCGAAATGAAGCAGCGCTCAATCCGCTGGCATCCGATGCTGCCACCAGCGATGCCACATTTTTTTTTGTCAGAATTCAAAGTAAGGTATTTAAAAAATATAAATGGAACCACTTGTGTTTTCTTTAAATTTATCATTAAAAAAATCTTTTGATGTACTAAAACAAGTTTTACCGCAAAATTCTTTTACTTATTGTGCAATTTATGATAATTTATTTAAAGTTTAAAAACATATTGTTTTGCAATGATAAACTTAAAAAGTTGCTAAAGAAACCTTTGGTTAATTTATTTTGAAAAGGTGCCAACCCTTAGCAGCCGAGTTCGAAAAGGTTAATAAAAAAAAGACTAAAAAAATAAATCACTCGGAGATCTGTGTCACCTCTTTAATGTCCGCGCGGAAATACTTTCAGCGGAATTCTATTTCACTAGTGATTTCTGTGGCACCCCTGAATAGCTTGTAATTCCTCTTTTATTATTTAATTTTAGAAATTATAAACTAATTCAAATCTAAGAACTTACTAAATTAAAAAATATTTTAAACTGTGCAAGCTCGAATTTGTGAGCTTTTAATGCATTATTAGTAATCATATTAGACATACCTTTGGATATTCGTGCGGACTGACAAAGCGACCGTCGATGCCTAGCAAAATGACTGATATAAGACAAATGATGACACCAAAGAGCATTATGGTATTGCAAACTGGATGTGAGGATTGTATAACTCTGCAAAGAAAAATTAAGTTAAAGTTGAAATTATAATAAAATAATGGTTAGAAATTTAGTAATTACCTTCGATGCTTATTCCATATGTTAAAGATGATCAACGCAAAGGCTACAAAGATTCCACAGCTGGAGATGGTGCCCATGCAGATGAATAAGGGCAGGGATACCGTACGCAGGACATGGGTGACAATAGTGCGATCTTGAGGAACCTAAAATATTTGAAAATTTAAATATATGAGAACATTTCGTACTTATAAAAATTCATGAAGAGATTCAATAGTATCGTCGGGAGGAACTTGCGGTTCTTTAGGCAACACATAAAAGAAAGTCTGCCCTAAGTGTTTGCGATGGTGATTTATATTCTTGGCCCATAGCTTGCAGACGAAGCGACTCTTGATATTGCGAGGCAAGTTTCTCAGCTTAAGTGCAATCAGTCGATTCATGTCAAGCTTCGAATGAAATGTAATTTTCTCATTGTGCAGCGTAATATCAGTTATTTCTTTTAGATCTGTGTAATTGGTTTTTACAGCCTGTTCTGGATAGACATCAATGTCAACTAGATCCCTAGGCTTAGCCGAACATGTTATCCAAATGCGATTCTTACGCTTCTTTTCTGATTTGATATTAGATAACAATTGCTTCAGGGCCACATAGTCTGATTTTTGAAAGTCGATCCTATCGATGTCATTTGCATCTGTAAATGGTTCGGTCTCGAATCCAATAAGGCGATTAATTTTCAAAAAAACACATGGATCCAGGCTGTCATAGCCAAAGTTATTTGATGCCTGACAGGGTCCAAATCGTTTGTTATAGCCACTAAAATTTCCATGTTGATCCAGAAAATGGTGAAGATTTTCTCGTATTTTTTCTGTGTCTCTTACACTTTTTATATCGTATTCGATGACTCTAGGGTTCTCGTGACTCACGATGGGTGCAAAACGAACATATGGCTGGGACATCTTAATCATTGGAGTCCTTAAGTTAATGTGTTCCGATAAATGGCGATATATAACGATATTCAGGAATGTCGTAAATATTATGAATAAGATAACATAGACAACTAAATAACGCCAATGTTGGTTTGTTCGACCAAGGAACTTTCCCGTGGCGCCATCATACACTTCGTTTTGCCATCGCCTTCCAGCGGGAAAATGATAATCGCAGTCTACATAATGTTGTCTTTTTCCACTCTCAAGCTCAAATGCATTGATCTTTGGTGGCATTCTTACAGATCTGCTCCCATGTTTGTAATAGACTGAAGGTGCTCTGTACGGATCTTTCGACAGTAACTTTATGTCCGTAGTGGAAGTTGCCATACATGAAGGTTTGAAGGTACATATTTCCGAGGTCTCTCTAGGTTCTGATGCTTCGACTAATGCCATCATCAATGGAAGACTCTTGGGACCTGCCATCGATTCTCTGCTATCGTACTCGACTCTCCCACATAGCGAATTATCTGTGTTGCCATATATATCGAACTCCAACTCCCCCTCTCGGTCATCCGAGTCCTCAGATTCGACTTCAACGTATAAATGGCTTTCTGCATCATTATTGGTTGTTACATGATCTTTAGAATCCCTATTTTCTTTATCTTGATTGTCCATTTGTTGATTTCGAATTGAAGCTTCCTATTAGGTGACTCTAGAAAAGCCTATTTTGTTTACCTTGCCACCGATCCATTGCTCCATGTTCAGCCAAGTGAGATTATCCAATTGTGTATCGTAATATCCCAACTTTTCGTATTTGCCATTTACCATCTGTTCGATTTGTGTAAGCGCGATACGATCGCCCTGTGAACTGAATGCCACCACACCCTACAAGTAAAAATTATTTGATTATAAAATATACAATTATTATAGCGTCTTGATCATTTACCGATACGCCCAAAAACTGTGTAGAATTCATGGCGGCATAGATATCATCGGCAATTTCTTTGTCCGTGTAGGTGAAGTCCCGAAGCGATTTCTTTCTAGATGTCACACGTTCCATTGTCTTGTTGAAAGCCAATGCCACGCTCCAGACAGCATCATAGGCCAGCGGTGCCTCCTGATAGCCCTCTGGATAGCGATCGTGATTAATGTCATAGCCCTCCTCAATTAGGGCATGATTCAGTCGATGTCTGTTAATTTCAAATAAGAAGATTACTTAGTTGAACAACTATTGATATTCGAATTGTGTTCATCTACCGAAACTCATCGGCGGTCATGCCGGAAATTGTTGTCTGATTGTTTTGATTCCACATGAGAGCCTCTGTTGTGAGATGTCCCTCAGCAGCGATTCTCATTTGCTCTACAGTGCAGGTAATGCCCTCGTTCTCCAGATTTACCTCATACCAGTTGTCCTCGTACCAGCCTAAATACAAAGTTGTCAAGTATTTTATTGCAATAATCTAATATTTTCAAAATCTATTCTTTTCTTGTAAAAAATGTTTTTTTATTTGTAATATTCAATTTAAATACAGTTGAACTTCCATAGTTTGAACTTCTATAGCTCGAATTTCTCTCTAACTCGAGCTAAATGAGTGTTAGAAAAATTACTTAACTCGAACCTTTTCCTTGGATAATGGTGATTCGAGTTGAGGAAGTTCGACTGTATTTAATTTCAATTTTCAAATGAATTAAATAGTACTTAAAACAAATTAAATGTTTAAAATCGCACAATAAAGTATCTTCCAGGCTGAGGTATGTGCAATAGGGAGGTGTGCTGACCTTAATCTCAAACGCAACTATCGGAATAGAGACATATCCATTCTATCCGATAGTCAAGCAGCTCTCAATGCACTCAGCAAGGCGAAAATAACGTCTAAAGTAGTTCACGAGGTGCTAACCCAACTGGGTTCGCATAATAGGCTAACCCTAAGATGGATCCCAGGCCATATGGATATAGCAGGGAACGAAGCAGCTGACAAACTAGCCAGAATGGGTGCATGCAGGCCCCTAATAGGTCCTGAACCGTTTTGTGGAATTGAAAGACACACAATATGGGAGTACCTACGTAAAGAGGAGAGACGACTGCAACAGTCGCATTGGACGGAGACCGCAGATCTAAGACAAGCCAAACACCACCTAGGTAGCTAGAACCCAAAGCGCTTCAAGCGAAAAATCGCATTGGGGAAGAATTGACTCAGAATACTCACCGGTCTATTGACAGGGCATTGTAAACTGAGGAGTCACCAATCTAAGTTGGGAATTGTAAGCAGTGGAGTCTGCCGGTACTGCAATTTCGAAGAGGAATCTTCGATGCACATACTAGCAGAATGCACTGCTCTATCTAGACGTAGATGTAGTTTTCTAGGGAAACATGTCCAATCGATGGAAGACAAAGCAGACCACAACCCGTTAAAAATTCTTGACTTCGTGCGAGAACTAGGGTGGATGGATGAGCTATAGGCTCAGAAGGGGGCACAATAGATCCAAAGGGTCGCAGTGCAGATTTCCCCCATAATAATAAAAAAATAATAAATCGCACAATAGGAATTATCCAGTGACTGTAATCATTACAAGTGTTTTTAAAATTATTTTGATCATAATGAAAATAATGATTCATTTAAAGTTATACTTTACTTCTCAACCTATAATAATTATTTTTGATCAAAAAAAAAAAAACTTAGGGAATGATCATTACTTTATGAGTTTTAAAAAAAAAATTTTCTTGTGGAAAGCATCAAATAAAGCTTTGTCGAAATTACAACTTTGAGTTTTATTTTGAGCAAAATATAACACTCATGAAATAATGATCATTAATTAAGTTTTATTTGTTTGCTCAAAAATAATGATAATTGGTTGAGAAGTAAAGTATAACTTTAAATGAATCATTATTTTGTGAGCAAATCTATAAAACTAGAAATAATAGTGAAAACGCTTTAATGAGCCATAAAGATGAATATTGGTATATTTTTCGCTGTAAGTGAAATTCAAGCGAAAGCGATTTCTGTAGCACCCCGGATTATAAGTAAGTGATTTTGTGATTTAAAAAAAAAAACAAATAATCGTTATTTGCATTTGCATTATTAGTATTTACTTTTAATTCAGTTTTTTTCAAAAGTAATATTTTTCCCTCATAACATTATTTTTGTTTTTTTTCATTGTCACTTATGCCACAAATTAATTAGTTTTTTGTTTAAATAAAAAATGAATTCAGAATTAAATGGTGTGCAAGCCGGATGCTCGTCTGCTTAAACAATCTTACCTATAAAGAACCAAACGTGTGCCCGTCCATAAAGCTGCTGTTTGTACATCTCGCAGAGAACTCGTCTCGCTGCCACCACATAGAAGAGGCCCACAATGATGCGGGCATCCTGACGTCTAAGATTACGCACGGCGTCTGTTGGATCGGATAGAAATGATTGTCTAGTTACGATTTCGACGCCAGCTTCCATGCAGCGATTCTCGAGATCCTCCACGGTCTGTAAAGCAATGATAAAGGTGGCAAATATTCACATGGATTGGCATTCATTGGAGTCCACTTACCGATATGAATACCTCCTCGGCCTGTTGCAAGATGGCCACACGGGACCAGCCAAATTTTTTCATCAGCTTGATGCGTGTTGGATTGTGCACCGTGGCTGAAGGATGTGTGCGAAACAGTGTTGGAAAACGCTTGCGGTCGGATAGCGCAGGACTTGAAGCGCCATAACAAAGCTGATGGTGAAATTGAATTATATAATTATATAGCAGGTATTCCATGATTTACATTATTACGTATTTACCACAATTAGATTCCACATTTTGGCTGCCTCTGCCACAGTGGTGCACACGGTGCTGCATCCCGCCAGCAGCATCAGCTTTTGTGGCTTGTTATAAAGTAGATTGTACATCACGCTGGCGCCCAAACCGGGCTCGCACTGTACAGAATGGGTGAAAGAGAGAGAGAGAGAGATGAAGGAGAAAATAAAAATTTAGTTGGCAAAGGGCATGACCCAGTTTGTTCTGTTGCCAGTAAAGCGAGTCCCACATTAAAAGCAGCTTGCAACCGCATTTATAGCCAAAAAACCCACATACTTGAAGTAAGTATTTCGTTCCTAAAGTTTCATTTTAAGACTATCATTAATATTTTAGCTAATTTTCAGTTTTAAGTGCGCACACAGCACAGGAATGTTTCAGCGTAATGCTTAAATAATCTAATTAAATTGTCATTCTGTTGCAGACTCTCATGATATTTGTAATTAAGTCGAATTGATTTGGTTTTCCCAGAATTTAAAGTTGGATAAGGGTTGGTATTTTTGTCTTTAAAATACACTTTCATCAGTTCTTTTTGTCTATTTTTGTTTAAAGATGTGCGACTAATTTTAAAATGTTATGCATTGGTGTATCTTAATAATGTTTTTTATTTAATTCAAAAATATTAAGTAGTTTATTTTTTATTTTCACTATCTTACTTAGTGTAATTGTTGGAACACAAACGATCCATTTTAGAGGTTCATTTTTATTTCAATGTAGAATCGGTTTGCTCATCCTAGTGACTTTTTTCTTAAATAAATAACATATTTCTGCAAGAAAATTTCACAATTCAATTTAAATTAATTTTTAATAAATTTTAAGTTTTGAACCGTTGCACAGTGGGCCAAACGGGCAATCTAGCGGGATATAAGTCGAATTATAATTTTCAAATATTCGTTATTTTTTTATTTCTTTTGATTTACAACTCTTGTTAAAGGTTATAAAAGCTTTGGCATGAGCTTTACGATGCATTCCTGATCTGCTGTGAGCTTTCAAAGTGAACATATGTTTAGCACGTGTCCTGCCAATATTTGACTGCATTTATTAGCTTCTGTTAGTTGAGCCAAATTGCAAACCAATTGTCAATTTCTTGAACCAATATCTTTTTTCTTAATCAGATAAGGTATGTACTAAATAAAAATTATATGTTTGTGACCCGTCTTTTTATGTGTAGCAAAAAGAATGTGGTAGAAGTATGCATTTTTAGAATATATGTTTTTATAGCGTATGCTGTCAACTTTGGGCTAAAACTAACGTTCTCCAATCGTCTCCGAGCTAATTTTAGCATATATGTAAAGTATGAGTCCTTGTGGTGTAAAAATTTCCAAAATGATAACCAACTACGACCAACTCTTAAGTCTGTGGCCCTTTTTAGGTGAAATGTCAATCTCCAAGCGCTCATTGTATATAATTTGGCTTAACGAAAAAGTGGATTGCTTATATCTTCAGATCCGCTTATAACATCTTTATCAAAAGCTTCGAATACTTTCAAAAACGATATAAAGTTAGATAGAGTCGAAGCTGGGTTGCTCACTAACTTTAAAAATAATTCGTTTGATTCAGATTCATCGGATTCTGATTAATTAGTTTGTTTTATTTTACTTTTACTTTTATTTTCATGATTTTTTTCATATTCTTTAAATAAATTACTCAAAATTTTAAAATGTTGAGAACTCAAAAATATGTATTAATCAGTTGTATGGGGGGTATGAGAAATGGTTGACCTAGAAAATTTGAAATTTAGAGAGTACGTGAAGAATACGTTGAAATCCTTAAATATAAATTTTCATTGAAATACCTTTTCATTTACTCAAGTTATTAATAAAATTCCGCTAGCAGAGCTGTTTGGCCCACTGTGCGTTGTTGACATATCTCTGGAGAAGCCCATATACAGATTCAGAAGTTTTTGCTTTTCGATTCTTTTTCGAATAATAACCTAACAAACCTTAAAGTTTTATTTCAATTTAGTTTAAAATCGAATTGACTTGCTTTTCCCAGACGTTTTAATATTTTCAAAGCTAATTGAATATTTACACCCTGTCAATTGAAGAAAAAATAAGAAGATAGCCTCGACTCTGGAAAATGCCGAATGCCAAAAATTTGTTTAAAAGTATGCCAATAAGCCCTTCAAAATACATTTCCAGCGATATATAGAACATATTTTTAGCTTGTATCGTTTGGATAATCAATCAATTTTAGAGGGTTTTAGTCGAATAGATCCACACTCTAACACTTAAGATGCTTTAAAACTTTGATACAAGCAGACAAACAGTCTGACTTTTCATCTCATTTTCGGAAGGCGACTAAGATTTTCAAAAAAATTTTGATGATTAAGATGTCATTCGTACTTTTGAATGAAATAGCTAATATTTTAAAAATGTTACGTTTAAATTTTGCCCCTCCCACTTACACATGTTTATCTCACGAGCCAGGTGAGTTTCCAAAAGTCTTAGCATGCACATTTGTTAGTTCAAACTATACCTTTCGATCGGTACATTACTAATCGCCTTTCGTCTCTAGCGCGGACTGCCACCCGCAGTGATTAATGCATTAAAAATAATCTTTTATCCTGTGCTCCAACTGGATTAATTTTTACAAAACTTTAAATTTGTAATTGCTAATGGAAGACTAACACTCTGCGTATTCTAAAAGCTGCAAAATAAAAGCGTACTTTAACAAGCGAAAAAATTTTATAGCGAATAGATAATAAACTCAGTGGAATATACTTATGTATGTAATGGAATAATAATCTATTCTCTATTGTGTGTTTCTGGAAGAGCTGATCCTTAAGTCAAACATTTTCTTTACTTCAACAATTTAAATTGTTTAAACACCGAATTTATTGATCAAGTTTCTAGCTCTGAATAGTACTACTAGTATTGCATTAATTAGTGCAATATTAACGATTTGTATAAAGTTTTACTTTAATTAGTATAACTGTACATTTGTCAGTAGATTTCAATTAGTTTCATTTATGTTTGGTTATTATTTCTAATAAATTGATGGTTATTGAATTATTTTCAATGCGACTCTTAATCTAAATTAAAACTTAGTAAATGCATTCACAACAATTTAACATTAGAATATCGACTATCTATTTAAGTTTTGGTTAAAGTTACTGTGGCCTTAACACACTAGTATTTATATTTAAATAATTACCACTCTTAATTAAATTTTTCACTTTGAGATAATTTCATTTTATGAGTAGTTTTTTTTCAGTTTCACGTTAAATGAATTACTGAAGATGGCGTATAGATAATTTTAATGAATAATTGATGCCCCTAGTTGAAATGCCACTAGTTTATTGGATCATTACAGGCGATGACTGACGATGAGTGTATCAACTGTCAGTCATAAAATATGCACTCATTTGCATTCGCAGCAGAGACAGAGGCAGAGGCAGAGGGAGCATGATTATTCATTAATTCATGGCTTAAATGAAAAACTCATTTGTGCTTTGTTTTTACTGCATATAACTTCAGTTTGCGTGTAAACAACCGCTGTAATTGTTTTGACTTGTGTCCAGGCGCTTTTCCTTCTTTCCTTTTTCATGTAATCCTAGGTGAGGGGGAGTGGGAGTATAAGTGTATGTACAATGTACATATTCCAGTACATACATAAATCCGAGGCTTGCCACATTATGAGGCGCTCTTGTTTAATAGTTGCTGCAAATGTGTGTGTGTGTGTGTGTGTTTCTTGGGACATTTCACACATCAAAGTAGGTCAAGCAATGGCAAAGGCTCAAAGCAAAAGCGAATATTGCGTGCGACCTTTGCCGCTTGTCGCCTTATGGCATATGATGGGCTTGGCTGTGATGATGACGGTGATGGTGATGGTGAATGCTGAATGCTGAATGGTGATGTGGCACGCGGAGATGCCAACTAATTATGCAGCATTTAACGGAAGCTGTTTGCCTAAGCCATATAACCAGTAGTCTATAGTCAGTCAGAACAGTCCCATTTGAGCCTAAAACCCAGCGAAGTGAACCCAACTGAACTGAACTCAACTCAGCCACCTCTTAACATGCTCTACACTTCTATACTGCATGCATGTGTGTGTTTGGTCAGGTTCTTTCTGTCAGCCTTGAATAAAAATAACTCAAATGATGAGCTGAGCACGACAAAGTGACCTCATTCAAAACTCAAAACAAGTAGTAAAGCTTTCGCTCACTTAAAACTAATGAGGTACGCCTATAAATAGGAACTGTAACTGTAACTATTGCTGTAACTGTAGTTCTTTCAAACTATAGTTCCCAACATTTCTTTCACTCTATTCATATTGCGAGTCAGCATAACTTGTCGCACGGCGAAGCATTGATAATATTTTGTGCAAGCTTGCGAGCTAGCAAACTAGCCATTAATTATGACATATGACATTTATGCGAGCAAATATATTTACACACATACAAACACACACACACGCACTCAAATAAGTAAACATAAGGTTATTAACAGTGCCGAGTTCCGAAAATCCATTTCTTGTTTAAAACGACCAAATTTAAAACACTTTAATCCTCTCATTTTTAATGAAAGAACACAACTTTATAAATGAGTTAGAAATTTTATTCAGAAATTATCCTACGTTCTGAATTTTATTATTATAATGCCTTAGGGAATCAGAGTCAGAGTTTCTTGTATATACTCGTAATACTGATGTCATGACAAAGAATTTATAATTACATGAAAAGCTACTTTCATTTTAAAGACAGGGGGTAACTTAGTTTAAGCTTATATAATATATTTATAACTATATTCTTAATAAGCACCAGCAATAACTTCACACCTAATGAAGTTAATCCTCATCTGAAAGATATTATTTAAAGAAATACTACGTAAATTGTGAAGAGTTTTGAGTGCTTTATAGTATTGGTTGGAACGTCTCTCATTTGTTATGTTTTGATAGGTGGCGACATAAAGACGCACTCGAGCGGACAGGTGTAGATTTCGAGCGAGTTTACAAAAACTAAATATTTGCAGAGTTCGCGCTACCAAGACGATCAAGCAAAATTCTGTCAAAGATTTCAGCATTTAATGCATTTACATAACAGTATTAAAGGTTTTTATTTCTTTTATAAATTATTTTATGATAAATATGAAATGTAGATTGAAGATTATTTCTGCCCATAAAATGCACCTACAAAACTTAACTTTTTTTCTCGAATTTAAATCAGGAAGTATACTTTATTAGTTTTCAATCAGTTTCGTAGATAGATATTTTTAAAAATCCTACCTGCTGCTTACTATGCAAATTTTCATTATAATTTACTCATATATAGCTTCGCTTGAATTTGACATAAATTTCATACAAATTTAAGTCTAAATTTCATACAAATTTAAGTCAAATTCAAGTGGAAGAGATTTCTGTAGCACACCTGATAAATATAATTCTTCCGAAAAGTTTGGTGAAAACGCTAAATTCTCGTTCGCTGCGATTTCTGTGGCACCCCTGAATAATATTACTTATTTCATTTAAAACGAAAAAAATGTGAAAGAGATTTGAAAAGCGCTTTATGAGTTTGTTAATTCCTTCTTTATTTGATTCAATAGATTTTAACTCATAACTACATACCCATATCAGAGATAGTAGAAATTGATTGGATTAAATACCATAAACAGTTTGACGAAATCGAGGTGAAATTGAATTGAAGAACACTTACGACTAATACCCCTTATGCGCAATATAACAAAAGCATAATAAAACGCTCGCTACTGTGTGTGTTTCCCCCTAGAGAAATATGCTAATGAATGCCAAGTTGTCCCTCCCCTCACATACCCTTCATCCCCTCCCCTCCCCACCCCTTCCCGCATCAGCTCGTAGCATTCGAGAAGCGACAAAACGAAAACGGTCACAAAAACAAAACGCAAAAACGAAACAAAATAAGTGGCACCCAAGGGGTCTCAACTAGTCGCACTTACAGCTACGTATCTACGTATCTATGTATCTATTGTAAATATGAGTGGTGCTGTCTGAGGCAGCTTATCATAGTTTTAGCATTTAGATATTTTGTATATGTGCATGTGTGTGCGTGTGTGTGTGTGTGTAGATTATGTAGAAGACTCACCTCGCTGTCATTGCTGTGCAGGATGAGCTTGAAGCCTGGCAGCAGATTTGGCTCCTTGTTGACATCATCCAATGCCAGTCTTGCGGCCGGCATGCACGCCTGCCCACCCTGCCATCCTCCTTTGCCGGCGATGGGAAAGATGCCGCCTATGTGCAGCTCATCCGGACGTCCCGCTTCGCTGCCCTCCAGCTGCGGTGAGCCGATTAAACAAAGCAAAAATATCCAAAACGTAACAGCACCATCACTTGTCATATCCTGTTGAAATGTCCAAATGTGATTACCGCATCCGCATTCCAAAACACAAACACAAATACAAATACAAAATCAAACGACCAGAAACCAGAAACGAGAAAGCAAAGTGAGCCTCAAGCGGCGTTTTATGTGTCCAGCGAAATTTTTTACGACTCTTTGGTTTGCTTGTGTTTACAGCAAACGCAAGCAATTTGTTTGTCTCTACACGGATACTCGCTGAAAGGTGGGGCATAATTTGCTATAAAACGGCCAATTCAGACTCTTCAACTTTTGAATATGTCATAAGTTATTTGTTAATTAAGTTCCAAAAACAATTTCACTGATAAATATTGATGTTTGCTATCACGAAGACTTTATAAAACTTGAAGATTTTATATTGTTAAGTGCGGCATAATTCCCAATAAAAACGATTAAATCAACTTTGATATTTGTCATAATTACATGCCAACGAAGTTTCAATAACAATTTTGCTGTAAAAAGTTTATTTTTGCTATCAGAAAATTTATAGCATAATTTTTATTTGTTCAGGTTTATCGACTATAGTAAGATTTGAAGTATCCGTTTATTATGTTTAACAAATTCAAATTAAGAAAGTTTTATTTGTTTAGGCTTATTTTGGTTAGTAAAGTTTTATTAAGAAATTCGGTAATTTCTTTAACTGATAAGATTGATTCTCTTTTTTATAAAAAATTTTTTTGATAGAGATTTGATTTTGAAGGTAAAATTATTTAAATAAATTACCTAGTACACTATATGTAAGTATAATCGCCAAAATGTTACGTTTGCTGTTTCAACTATTAATCTTTTGTCTTTGATTTAATTTGTCTATTAATTGAATGAATAATTTCTTGTATACATATTTACTGATAAAATTATTTTTCAATTCAGTATTTTCTTTAACTGATAAGATTTATTCTTTTTTTCATATAAAAATTATTTGATAGAGATTTGATTTTTAAGGTAAAATTATTTAAATAAATTAAAAAGTTCATTATAAGTATGATCGCCAAAATTTTACGTTTGTTGTTTCAACTATTAATCATTTGTCTTTGATATAATTTCTCTACTAATTAAATGAAAATTTCTTGTATACATTTGTACTGATAAAATTATTTTTGGCTTGTTTTGTGAAATAAACCTATTGACTTTTAAATGAATCTGAAAAAATAGTCCATATAAGATGGACATAATTTTATTGAAGACTTCCAATTTCTGCTGTTTTTACAACTGATAAAGTTTATTTTTCTAAATTAAATAAGTGAGGCCAATTCAAACTGTTTAAGTAGTTTACCTAATTAATTATCTCACTTCAGCAAGTTATATATAAAATTTATCTATGCCAAAGAAAAAAAATTTTAATGAGGTTTAACTGGAGTTCTTGGATGTATTTAAAAAGCTTAAAAACTATAAACGCATGTGAAAGCAAATAAGCTAATTAGTCACATTTTAGACATTAATCCACTACCTGTAGAAATATAAATAAAATTACAGAAGTAAGTTGTAAAATCTCTGTACCTAGAAATATCTTCTACTTTCTTATTATAGAACTTCATGGCTCAGAAATAAAATACTTTATTCAAAGGTCAACAAAAGTTAAAAGCAATTTGTAATGTCGCCCCAAAAATAGTTTGATTTGATTTGCCAGCTTTCAGTGTTGGTTTTTCTCTTTTGCTTGTGTTAATTTTAAAGCTTTTAAGCTGACAATCATGAAAATAAATAAATAAATAATTAGATTCTATTTTGCTGTCGTCTTTTTCTAAGTATATTTTTCGGTTGTTCTGCAAGGCCATTTTGTTTGGACTTTTTGTTTTTGGTTTTTACTGATGCTTTGGCATTTCGTTTTATAGTGCTCTTTTCCCCCCTCTGACGCACCGTAGACGTCGTCTTCTAAACTTCGAATTGTTGAACAAGAAGAAGCTGTAGAAACACAACAAAACACATATATTGCCCCCTTCCCTGAAGAGGCAGGCTGGCTGCTGCTATCGAAATCTGTTTCGAGGCTGTTTTCCCGTCGCTACGCTCATTGCGAGCTTGTCTCTGTGTGAGTTTCTGCTGAGTGTGAGTGTGAGGGTGTGTGTGTGTGAGTGTGCGAGGTAGATACAGATAGAAACACACGCACATGAAGCACGCGTGCAAAGAATATGACCGTTGTGGTTATTGAATGACAGTACCCTCAAAGGTAGGCAGCATTATTTTTGCGTGTCCTCAAAGATAGGCAACATAATTTTTTTATTTTTTGCAATATTCGTTCGAAACGCGCGCGCGATTATCGACACTTGAACTGTTCGTAAATCGGCAGGCAGAGGCGGTCGATGTCGCTATACTTTGACACCTTGCAAAGGTAAATGTTGTTTTTGTTGTTAGGTGTGTGTGTGTATGTTTGTTGTTGTGCCTTGTGGCTGCTGGTAGGCAACTTCCGCTGACCTAGTTTCAGTAGCACATACAAACGCACACACGCGTTGAATAATTACGCGAGAAGTGCGAATGCCACTTGGACACTTCACTTCACAAGACTCCACTCCACTACGCCTCAACTCAACTCAACTCAGCATACTTTACCTTATTTTCATTCACTTCACTTCACTCTCTTTACACTCAACTGCATTTAATTTCACTTACTTTTGCGTATGCCGTTGAAAAATGTGATGCGATTTTGTTGTTTGCTGCTGCTGCTGCTGCTTTTGTGGCTGCTTTGGCCGGCGCTTCAATTGTTTCATAAGATACAAGAACTCAATGTTTGTTGTTGCGGCTTTGTTGCTGTTGCTGTTGTAGCTTTGTTTGATGACTGCGCATTACAATCGATAATCCCATGCACAAATGCAGCTCAGCGGATCGACATTGGCGCAAATCCATTTTAATGAAATGCCGTAAGCCGAACAGATTATCCTTAAATGCTGATTATTAGTTACTCCCCTCCCCACACTCTCTTTCGCTATCTCTCTCGCACTCTCTGTCTCTTTCTAGCACTATTTGTTGCAGCTGCTGCATCTGCTGCTGCTGCTGCACTTTTAACACACAACCACAACAACAATAACAGCCGACGGGGCGTGGAGCTTTACAAAAGCTTCAAATTGAATTTTAAATTTTTTATCAGCTACGCTTTTTTCTCCTTTCTTGCTTCTTCGTATTTTTTCTATTTTGTTTTTTTTTTTTTTTTGGTTTGCTTTTTTAAGTCTTGTGCTTAATCCTTTGTTATATTTGTTAGATTTACAATAGAAATTTGTGTCTCAATTTTGATTTGATTATTTGCAACGTTTTCAGGGCTTTCACGTGCTTAGCAAACATGTTAATTTAGAGGCACACACTCACACACAATTACACACACACAGTGGGTGTAGTTACTTGGCTTGTTTAATACACAATTTTTGTAAAAAACTTTTTCGCATTGTATTTTTGGGGCGAGGCGCGTTATTTAGTATTCGTTGCGTTTCACATGTATCCGACGACTGGAACTCCATGACTGACATTCACACCGCCGACTCTGGCTTGAGCCAGCGCAAAAAGAGACGCAAAGCACGTAGGCAGCAGGCAGCAAGCAGAAGGCAGCAGACAGCGCGTTGAGCTTTTACTGAGCAAGCTTTTTGTTATGCCTGGAAGTCAACGCTGCCGCTGTCGCTGTCACTGTTGTCGTTGCTGCGTAGCTTCCAGTTAGGCAAATTGTGTGCAAGTGTTGGTAAAGTTTGATTTTAGTGGGCGCGAAGTTGATAACTGTCAATTGTGTGCACCGTAATTATGACCAGAGGCCACTTGGCCAAGCTTCAGGGTTATGGAACATTCTCTCTATTTAATTTGTAGTGCTTGTTGGGGGAGTTGAATGGGGATGGGGGAATGCCTGTGACCGGCTTTTTACTTAGAGTTGTCAAATGGCCGCTAAAATTCAACCACGCCAAGGACGATTGGCTTCGACTTATGGCCAATGTCAGCGTCAGCCGCTGTTGGCGTTTTGTTTTGAAAGTGAAAGCCATTATTATTGGCCTGACTTGGCCTGGTGCTAACCTAGCCTGGCTGGCATTGCATGCCAAAGTTTTTGGGGTCGTAAGACAGCCAAACATGCAAACACGCATAGAAAACAACGTTGTTGCCGCTACCAGGCACGCGGTAATATACACGGATAATATACATACACGAACATGGACACGAGCACGGACACGGACACGGGCAAGGTGAGGTCCTTGTCATTTAACTCACTTGCCGCGTTGACCTTTTGTCGTGTGTGCACTTCACAGCAAGGCAACCAAGAACACAAAACAACGTAGCACAACAACACACATACAATAACAACAACAACAACAACAACAACAAGAAAAGCTTTCATCTCAACGGCTCGATGGCGAGATACCCTGTTCAGTCCCTTAGGTATCCTAACAAGTACATAAATACATAAAGTCTATAAATACATAAAAAATCCTTTGCAAAGTTAAATTAATTACACTAGACAACAATGGAGACCTATGGAGTAGATAGTCCCGGAAACAAAAAAAACATACGATTTGTCATAAAAACAACTTACACAATGAAAAAACTTAATTTTTTGACTTTACATAAGAAAATAATATCTTTTTATATATACATATTTGGAAAGGTCATTTAAATTCCGTTTGAATGACGCAAAACTTTCCTTAACCCATTAAGTACCCATTGAAAATTCAATGGAAACATCTACTTTTTTAACTTTTTTCTTCGGTCTCAAAGAAATAATGTTTTGATGCAAACAAAATTCTTCAAACAATTGTAAGAGTGACTGTAAAAAGAAATTTTCAAAAATACCTTGGCTAGAATGTTTTATGATTGTGGAAAATTGCTAACAAGCCACTTTTTGTATGAAAATAAGGAAAAAGGGGTTTAAATAGTTATTTTCAGCAATTTTTAAGATATCGATAGTACTTCAGGAACTATCGAAAGTGGGTGGCTGCTATCGATGGTAGCTCGATAGCGTCCTACCATCGATAGTGTCGATAGTGCTTTCGATAGTTCTCCACCTCTACTTGAGACCTTGATGACAAAACCAACTTTCAAAATGTTTTTATAATATAACATATTTTTAATAAATTTCTTAAATTTGTCATTATTTTCCCAGAAAAGCTTTACTTTTTCTGAAAGCTAAAGAATATGTCTGTTATTCATTCATAAACAGCTTAAATTTAAATTTTTAGCTATTCATTTTTGAATAAGATAAATTGGTATTTATTTTTGACTTTATAATTCTAACAAAAATCGTTGAAAATTTCCAAAATGAATGTAATTAATATTAAAAATTGTGTTGCTGCTTTTATGCATCTGAGCACTTTTGCTGCTTGTTAACTGACACTATATTGCCTATATTTTTCTATTTATGGCCAAATCTTAGAGAAAGTTGGGTTTGGTATTCACAAATGTTTACCTAAAACTTAGGATTATGTAAGTCATTTTTAAATTACACCCTCAACAGAGGCTGTGATTGATTTGCCTGATCATAAGTACTATATATGGGCAAGTCCCTGAAACAGTCCAACTTAAAATTGTCCAAAAATTCACATCTTACGAACTTTTCTTCCAGAAATGTATTCTGGTTATTCATTTCCTTAATTTAGGCTAGAAAAACTCACTAGGCTGAGCGTATCGATTCTTTGTTTACATTGCAATAAATTCAATTTTTCTATATTTTGGACCATTTTCTTAAGCATTGACTTCCAAAATGAATTTCTATTCTAACGTTTTCACTAAGTAAGATAGTAAAATTGTAACATGAACCATTTTAATACAATGAAATACATTTAAAACAACTTTTTCAAGACGCTTTCAAGATATAATCAAAAAAAGAGAGTCGGAAAAAACATATATATAGTAAGGTCCTTATCAAAATTATAAGACACTTCGATTTCTTTAAATATTTTTCATGATACGCAATCTAGGTAATAAAAAAACACATCAACATACTTCATAAACAAATATTAAAGTGTTTCAACACCTTTTATTTCAAAATATTCAGTGTTGTTACTTATTTTTAAAATAATAACAAAAAGTGGGATTTTCAACCATATCAAAATTATAAGACATGTCTGGTTTAAAGTACTTATATGATAAAAATATCTACTTAAGTCATTGAATTTCGATAGTTTAGCGATCTATCAAAGATCCTTGGCATCTGTCAACATCAAAAATTTTCATCTTCATGGAATCTGACAGCTTTATCAATAATTTCGAGTCTATCTGACCCCATTCCCTTATTGATGATGTTTTGAGCTCATTAAAATCTTCGTATCTTTCGTTTTCCTTATAAAAACACCTTGTTAGCACTTCCCAGACATTTTCAATTGGATTTAGATCCGGTGAGCATGCTGGCCAGTTCATTAAATCGAGCAAACCCCCTTCTAAAAACAGTGTTGTCGGGCGACTTGTGTGTATTTGGGCGTTTTCCTGAATGAAAACATAAGGATTTTTCCAATTTACATTTGAATATGGAAGCAAGCTATTATTTAGGATTCGTATATAGTCAGAA
Organism: Drosophila limbata; assembly: GCA_963924055.1. Taxonomy (NCBI): domain Eukaryota; kingdom Metazoa; phylum Arthropoda; class Insecta; order Diptera; family Drosophilidae; genus Drosophila; species Drosophila limbata. The sequence continues at coordinate 2,975,754 of OZ001353.1, read as the reverse complement.
CTATTCATCCTAGAGCTGGAAAATTGCAGGTTTAACGTTACGATCTTGTCAAATGCTCCCCATACCACTACTGCCCCGCTACCACAGTTTCTCTTCAAGAAATAAAGAGGTTTATTTCTCAGATCGCTCCAGTAATAGCGAAAACCTTCTGGTCCATCGAGATTACATTTTTTTTCATCAGAAAAAAGTACCTTTTTGGAAGTTAGACAATATAACAAATGCAAGAGACCACTACAACATTTTCATAACCTATACCCGGTTCGTTTTCAAGTTCCTTTGAGCAAAATGAATCCGCGCAGCTTTGTAATGAGGGGTAAACTGAGGAATATTTTTGTGCACACCTCGGACAATGTTTCCGGACTCATTTAAAGTGCTCCAAATAGTCATGGATAACACTTTTTTGCTGGTAATTGCAGCAAGATGGGCACAGGATGCAGTCGAATTAATGGCTTTCTTAATAATGCGCCTTTTATATCGGTCATTTAAAATTGTTTTATGACCAGTGCTTCGGTTTTCACCATAATCTTGAGGATTCTATAAAAAAATGGCGACTACGGTCCGACAGCGAGTGATTTCTTTTGTTATCTTGCTCACAGTCCAGCCGGACTTTGAATAGGCAAGAATGGAGTCAATTTCATCCTTCCGATGCAATGTGGAGCCACCCATTTTATTTAATTTTATGTAAATTACTTATGTGAGAGATAATCAACTCAAAAATTCGGAAAGATAATCTTTAAACTTCATTTAATTCAATATGTCTTATAATTTTGATACGGTTGCAAACAGTCCAAATTCTTGCACATTTACGAAAAATTAGCCGAAGTTCTCTAGACAATGCAAAAACAAAAATGTAACGGTAAAACTTCGTAGCCAATTCTATTTTCTTTCTTTCTATATTTTTGTTTTTATCAAATTCTAAAAGACAAAGATTTTGCGAGGGGAGGAATACAAATTATTGATGTGTCTTATAATTTTGATAAGGACCTTATGAAACAAAATGTTGCATTCGCTACGTTCCGTGCGACACGGCGTTTGCTAAAAACCGTAAACTTTTCTGACTTCAAATAATTTTTTTTCTGTATTCTATTATTCTCTGCTTTCTTTTAGACATTGGATTTTGTGAGCTTTATTATGCATAATTCGCTAAAAATTACAAATGAAATACAATACAAATGAAAATATAGCGTACGTTACATTATGAACAATTATTTCGCAAAAAGTAACTGTATTGAAATTATATTTGATGCCTTTCGAAAGTACACTTAAATGCCTCTAAACACTATACTAAAGTTGACGGTACATCTTTCAAAAGCCCAACAACTTTGTATACTTTCATCCACATATGGAGTCTGCATTGCACATATGGGGATCCTAGCTCTTACCATCTCTGAAATCCCTTTATTCAGACGGACGGACGGACATGGCTATATCGATTCGACTGTTGATCAAGAATATATATACTTTATGGGGTCTGTCACGCATCCTCCTGCCTGTCGCATACTTTCTAACAACTTAATATACCCAACCAGGGTACAAAAAAACACGAGAGCAGTACAAGAAAACAACTTTATGGTTACCAGCTAATTCCCAAATGCCACGCCTTGGGCTGAAGTTCCTTGTAACAAGCTCACCCTGTCCTCAAGCAGTCCCTGTCTCAGTTGATGTCTGGGGCTCGTGCATGTTTGATGAGCTTATCAAGGTTCAAACTTATTGAATTTTAAATCGATATATTTCCGGTTTAGCCAATTAGTTTGCTAATTGCAATGAATAAATCATTGCCAAGTGTGCAATTACAAAATGTTCACGTACACAAGCGTATGCAAAAGGAAACATTATAAATCCAATTTCCTCAGCAACGACATGACTTGCATATTTAGGTAAAGAGTTAGGATTACAGCTAAGGAAAATCAATGCAAGACAAATTATGAATTATGTATTTATTTGGCCGAGAGTGAGTGTTACATGAAATTCAGCAGAAAATGCTGACATTTTATTTGCTCAGTTTTTGTATAGATATTTGCTTAAAGTATCTTATATCGATCTCTATCCATAAACTACATTTTTGCTTTTTGCCTTACGTGGCTTAAACTGGGATCCCAATCTTCGTTTACCATCTTACTCCAATTGGCTTCTTCTTCTCAATTTTCCGTCTTTAATCAATCGTAGAAAAACTTTTGGGGTTGTTTTTCTTCATAAATTGATTAATGTCGAGATTGAATCTAGTTTTCTTTTAGAACGCCTTACCTTTTCTGCCCCACGTAGAACTACTAGGAACTATCAGTCATTATATTTACCTACATGCACAACTGATTACGCTTTGCACAGTTCACTTCGTGTTTTGTGCACAAACTACAATAACCTTTACCACGTTATCTCTGCAGAACTCTCTCTCCCCTCATTGAAATCCTCCCAGTTCCTCCCTAACCTTACTAATTTCTATTACTTGTAATATCACTAACTATTTAGTACTAATACTTTTTGATCTGATTGGGTTTTTCCCAATCCTTGCAATAAATGTTGGATCATTTCATATTTTTTAATACCCCCAGATTTTTAATTTTTTTAATTAACTTTTTATCTTTTCAGTTTAAATTTAAATATAATTATAAATATTTAATTTAATTATTAATTTTATTAACTTATACTTTAATTTTTACTTAATTGGTCAACTCCTCTTAGTTGACATTAAATAAATAAAAAATGAAAAAAAAGACTTGAGATATATACAAAAAATATATACAAAAATGTCATAGTTAAAAAGTCAATAATTCATAAAAATCAATCTTAAACTCTCTCTTGTTCCCTCTGTCTTCTGTTTGACTTTAATTTTAAAACTTATGACAACTTTATTTTACAATTTTTGAACTTTAAGTCTCAATCTTTCTTGATGAATCACCTACTATCTATTATAATTATGACTTTAGAATTTCTTAGATTTTTGAAATGTATCCCAGAAATAAGGTCAATTCAAGTTAATGATTGAAGAGAATTTATCACCTCTCTTACTCTTACTTTATCTTTTTCCTTGTATCTCTTTATGCTCTGCTAAAGATTTTAAAACTCAAATACAAGAATATTACTTCTGACTTTCAACATTCAAAGCACTTAAGATAACTGATTGTGTTGTTTAAAACTTTTGGTAAACTTTACTCGAATTTTTGTTGGCCAACTGCCAGAGTTATTATTCATATCAATCATGAACTGAACGAATCACTCAAACATTGATGGCAAAATTCAAGTTTTTCTTTTGGCCAAGAACCACAAAAGATTAACATGCGCTAAGCTCGGCTCGGCTCATTCTGCAAGTCCTTGTGCACACACATAGACACACACACACACACACACATACACACACACATACACACATACATATATATATCTTTAAATTGTTGCACGCCTCGTGCTTGCCCATCACCCCTTGAGCTCACCCTGGGGGCAATCCTTATAAAAAGTTTAGCATAGCGCTCATCCTGCTCAACGGGTACAGAGGCTGAGGCGTACAGGAGGGGGAAGGGAGGGGGAAGGAGGAGGCAGGAAAGGGGGTACAACAAAGGCAAAAGCCTGGCATGCGTTTTTCACATTGTTCCATGCGGTTGAATAAACACAAGTCGTTACAAACACACACATACACTTATGCATTTTATGAGGTGCACATACACAAACACAGACACACACACTGACAAACCTACTGACACACAGACACTTATTCGCTCGCTTGCCTCGACAGGCTTACAAAATAAACATTGCGGTATGTATTTTGTTTGTACACACTGCGTATACGTAATGTAAGGCCACTCATTTTCCTACCTGGCTAACTGTCAGTGGCCAACGAGGACGGCGTCGACGATGACGATGACACATTCAAAAGAGACACACACTCACACACAAACACACACGCTGCACAGCACAGCGTACGTGTACTATATATGTACTATATGCAGAAAACCCAGCAGCCCGGCAAACAATTGTGCAAAAAGATTTAACCCGTATCCTAGATCCAGATAGCTCAAGATTTACTATGTTTTTGCGGTATTTACAGCTTAAAGAAAACTCGGATTTTCCGAATGCCAAACATTAAATTAAATACCAGCTCAAAGAGAGTCTAAATATTTTCACCTAGGCATAAAACTGATTTATGGCTATCTTTTAAAATTCTTACTAATAAATTACTTTAAACTCAATTTTAGGACTTTCTGCTTGAAATATTCAACTCTTTATTTATTCTCCAGAATCCAGTAATTATTTACTTTAATTTTCGTCTCTAAGCCTTTAAGCACATCACTTAAAGATTTTTCCCCTAAGAAAAACCAGCAGTAAATTCTTAGAATGTATGTATCAAGGAAATTATACATATACACACTTATTGTTCTCAGAGTCTTTTTATATATGTAATATGTAATATAGACTATAACTTTTTCTGCTTGTGTTCTCAGCATTTTTTCCCTAAGGAATCAAATTGACTTTAAGTAAACCCTCATTTTGTGAATAAAATTTATTAAAATATTTAAATGTTATGGCCCGTTTTTTCAATGTACATATAATTTAAAATTTGACAGTAATTTCTATACATTTTACGTCAAAATATATTTTCAATAGTTATCAAACACCTTATTTAGACATTGAAAAATCGAGCCTGTGAATACTAGAACTAGTATTCTTTAAAAAAATTATTTAAGCATTATTATTATCATTATTTCGACTCGTATAAACTTATTACTTTTGTTTGACATGCCCTCTGTTTTTAAATGATAAATTTTTTTCTTTAAGAAAGCTTTTTACACAAATTTTCAATATTTTTATCTGCAAATTAATAAACAACTAATATTTGTATCCTATATCATAACTAAAATATTCCCACTCAACTATTTTTTAAAATGTGTCATATCGAAAATTATCAACCTTTTAATCTGAAAAGTTTCAATTTTCAACTTCAAAAAATCTTCTTATTATCATCTACTATACTTTATAGTTTAGATGTTCTTTGAAATCCAGCTATATTTTAATTTATATTTTAAAATTAAAAAACTTGTTATTCATACAAATAAAAGCTTAGGATTTCTTATACTTCCCATAACTCTTTCAATCTACATTTTCAAAACCTTAGCTTGAAATAAAACCATAATAAAAGTTTCTTATCATGTCTAATATAGGCAACTTTTTGTTATTTAGATCTTACATTTAAATTTAAAGAAAACTTGGTTTTATATTCAAAATATACACTTTTAGCATTGGGTTAAAATATTCTTTGATAAAAAGTTAATTTTGTATAAATTATATAATTTACTAATTCTACTCTTTAGTATTAATAGTATTAATAGTATAGTATTAATTTTAGTTTTATTTTATTATATTAGGTTTTTTAAAATAATTAATTTTTCATAACTAATCATAGCACTTAACTTTACCAAAAATGGAAAATTATATTTATACTTTGTGAATAATTCTAATTAAATAAATCTTTTATTTCAAATTTAATACATTTCTTGATGGAGTCGTAATATTAGCTCATTTTAGATAATCCTACTGACATCCTCGTCATCTTATGATCAACCACAAGGAAAATTGTCAACCGCTGATATAAACAGTTTCAGCTTTCGGCTTTGGAAAGTTTTCGAGACTGGCATCGTAAGAAAATGTTGTGTGCAACCTCGTGGTATGTGGTAGCATTTGGGTTAAAAGTGAACTAATTTGCATAGACCGCATGGAACAATGCGCAGGCGGCTGCATGAGGTAACAAAAAGATTCATTAGGGCCAATCAGTGCAAAGCGACTGCAGACAAGGGGGAAGAGGTAGGTGGAAGTGGAAGGGGAGGGGGATGGGGACAAACGCTGCGCCACGAGCCGAAGCGAGTCGTGTGTGTAAACAGTTTTGTTGTTTGCCTTCTAAATACGCACGTTCTACTTTAAACAAAGCGTAGCACACATACATACACATTTACACACAAGCTGGACTGTTGTAAACAAGTTGTATGTGTGTGCGTGCGTGCGTGTGTGCAAAACAAATTTAAACTTTACGCCCAAAGTTTATTTTTATGAGCAAAACTTTAAATAATGAAATTATCTGACAAGAACTTGAAGATGAGGAAAGCATTATATAAAGAGAAAGAAATGGAGAGAGAAGAGCTCAAAGAGTACAGAATAAAAAACAAATTGAGAGCAAGCGAGTCAGAGTGTGAAAGAGAGAGAGACGGTATGTGTCTGTGTGTGTGAGTGTGTCAGACAAAGAGCTAACGATTATCCGTTGTGTGCTGCCATCGCCATCCAATCAATGGCGTAATTTATGCCTTTATTGCCCACACTCCTTCTTCTGCTTTGTACCTTCCCAGCGATATCAAATATTTATTTACACTTGAGCTATAATAATTCATTGATGCATTGAATGCCAGGCACAGGCTCGCACTTTGGTAATCGTGCCCGAGACCCGGCAACGTAAACGTCAGGACTAACCTTTGCCCGATGTCCTTCAAAGGCGCCGTCGCTGTGAAAGCAACAGCTGTGCGCGCGCTCTCCTTGCATGCTTCTTCTTGTCCGTGTCCGTGTCCGTGTCCATGTCCTTCCAATAAAGCTTTCCGACAACAGCGTGAGCTTTTTCCAATTTCCAATTCGTTTACAAAAAGCTTCGTTATCAAATCGTTACCATTGAGAGAAATACTCAGATATTTTCAATGTGGCGAGGGTTAATTTATCACTTTTTACATAAGTACATTTTAAAATAATTAGCAACATATTTCATATGCAATATAAAGTCCAAAAGCTTCAACAGCTTAACAGCTTTAGCCACGTCTGCTGTTAAATTTAAAATGTTATTTAGTTCTGTTAAAATGCTAACAAAATACTTTAGATTTCGGGACTATTTTTGTATGAAAATAAGGAAAAAGTCCCTTTTTCACCATTTTCAAAAAATTATAAAAAATACTAGCGAACAGATATTTGAGAATTGTTTTGGCTGTCACTAATTAAATTGTTTAAAGAAGCATTCTGCGTGAAAACATTTTTTTTTTTAAATCGAGGAAAAAAGTAGACGTTACAAAAATTAGAAAATTTCAATGTGTACCTAATGGGTTATGAAAAGTATTAAATCATTTAAGAGGAATTCAAAAGACCTTTCCATTGATGCCAAACATTACATGAAGTAAGTTCAAAATTTGACTAGAACTGACTTTATAGGGTGTCAAAATACTTTTGGTCACCGCTGTAGTTCTTGTAAGTTGTGCATTCCTTATGTTTTTCCCCAATATTAATTTCCTAATAACATTATGGACATCTAATATTTTTTTTTAAATTACATGCTTCCAAGTTATCCTTTCCCAGTTTTTGTTTACAAATTTTGGTATTCTTAATTTTTGTCGAAAATTCTACAAAGAATGTTTTTGTTTTTCAAGAATTTTTATATTTGGTCTGCGGGAATTAATTTTCATACAATATTGAACCACAATCAGAAATGTATAAAAGACTCTACGAACTTAACGTGTTTAAGCTTAAAACTTCACCTCAAAAATACATATATTTATCATTATTGCCACAAATCGCATTTAAATATTTCAACACTTTGAAACTTAATAAAATATGCTCTGATCATGCTGAGTATGTTGTAATGAAAAACCATTGTTATAAAAAAATTGAAACGTGCAGTTAATATAATAGATATATGCGTCTTTTAAGGAGCACTTCAGTCATCAAATTCGAACTCGGGCTTTCCGTTGGCATCCCAGCTGTTCTTGCATTTCTTGAAGGCACAAACTAGATAAAGACCTGCAATACATATATCCAAAAAGAGATTAGTGGATATCTTTTATAGTGTAATTACTTGAAACTCACTTGTTGCTTCCCATTCGGATTTGGATAATGTGCCCACTGGACGGCCACGTTGTGTACCAACGGCTTTGGGCACATGAGCAAACTGTTCATCGTTGCCACAACGATGGGGTTGCACAGATTCCAGACCGGACATGCGTTGCAACAGTTGGCGGCCATGGGGCAACGTCTCTTTGTAGTAGTCGGCAAATGTGCTGCGCCTGATCAGCTGTAGACCATATTTGCGACCGAGTTTAACAAGAGTGGGGAAATGCACGAGAAATTCGGGGCAGTCCACAACGCCCTCCAGATGGAATTGATACTTGGCGCCAAACAAAGGCAGTGATTCCGTATCACACTCAAATTCAATGCTGTAGACATCGTTGCCGAAGCTACGTGCATTGGGACCGGCTTCCTTTAATCGTCTAATGATCTCATATGCATCTGGCATAGTGGCTATGAAGTAACCTCCCGGCTGCAGGCATTCAGCTGCGTTGCGCATCATGCAATCCGCCTGGGCGAGCGTCTCGAAGCAATAGTGGAAGGCAAATTGACAAGATACCAAATTCAGCTGCAATGAAGCGTCCTTATAACGTTCGCGTAGTCTCACCATCGTTGAGTCGCAGGCGAAAAATTCGGCGGTGAATTTGTGGCCGAACTTTGATTTATCTGCTCGCTGTATGATATCTTGGTAGCGACGCTGGCACTGCTCGACAGAAACTTCAGCAATGTCCGTGCATATCAGATGTGAAATGGTGGCCTTGTCCCACTTGAGCAGATCGCCGCCTTTGCCGCAACACATGTCCAGAACGCGGAGTGCTTCACCTATGCGCTTCTGTTGCTTGATAAGCGCCATGTACTCGTTAATAAGCTGACTTTTGATCCAGTTATTAAAGTTTCGCATGAAATAGATTTTCGACTTGTGTCGTTCCTTGCGTCCTGCTTCCTTCAGCTCATTGTAGTGATGGGCTACCACATGTGTGTTGGCGGCGCCATTTGCCTCTGCATCTGCATCCTCATCATCATCTTTGCCTTGAACAGCTGCTGCTGGCTGAGAGACTCCGGCGGCAACAGATGCGGTATTATCGTTGCCTTCGCTTCCCTCATCGTCTGAGAGCCGCACTGACTGATAGGATTGGGCAAATTCTTCATCCGCTGTATTCTGTTCATAATTAACACTCATTTTATTTTTACTCAAAGCTAAATTAATTGCAGCCGCCGCTTAATAGGGAAACGCTGGCCGCGATACACTCCAACAACAGCTGATTTAAAACTCAGGCTGCCTATCGATAACTGTTTGCTAGTGCAACACTGCTACATAGATGAATGTTAAGAAAAAGGTTGCTCTAACAGAGAGTGAGCTTGACATCGCAATAGCAGATTAAGCTCACTGTTAAACAGCCCATGACGTCAACGATAAATTGTACACGCTTTTGGACAACCTTATCAATTATAGCTGCATATAGAAGCAAACACCTGTTTACATGTGGTAAATTAACACTAAATGCATATTCGTGCATTAAAGGGAGCTCTTTTGAAGCTGTTGTTAAACAAAAGCAATTCAACGGCGCATTGTAGACGCGGAATGGCCTGCAGCAGATACGAATACGTTAAATCCTACGAGCAAGATGACAGAATCTTGCCAAATGTTTGGATCGTGATCCGCGTTGACGGCAAAAAGTTTCACAAGTTTTCCAACGCACACAAATTTGAAAAGCCCAACGATGAGAACGGTGAGCAACACGGTAATTCTATAATAATCGAATCATAATCAAAAGATCCACTACAAACAGCGCTGAATGTAATGAATGCTGCTGGCGTTGCGGTGATGCAGGAATTCCGAGACATTGTCCTGGCCTATGGACAGAGTGACGAATACTCGTTTGTGTTCCGCAAGGATACTGCGGCATTTAAACGTCGTGCCTCCAAACTTCTCACCTATGTGACGAGCCTATTTTCCACCAGCTACGTGATGAACTGGCCCAAATGGATGGACCGACCATTGGAGTACGCGCCCTGTTTCGATGGCCGAGCTGTGCTCTATCCCTCAGATGAGAATATGCGCGATTATCTTAGCTGGCGGCAGGCGGATGTGCATGTAAACAATCTCTATAACACGGCATTTTGGAAGCTTGTGCTGGAGTCAGGCCTGACTAATCAACAGGCTGAGGAGCGACTTCGTGGCACACTCTCAGGAGATAAGAATGAACTGCTCTTCCAACAATTTGGCATTAATTACAACAACCTGCCTGCCATGTACCGTAAGGGAACCATTTTGCTGCGCAAGCGCGTGGTGCAATCCGAGGATGACCAGGATAAGGGCAGACAAGCTATAGTGCCAATACACGAGGACTTAATAGGTGCACAGTTTTGGAAGAAGCACACTGAATTACTTGGCAAATATGTGCCCGGCAAGTATGTCACCTCATCCAATGTACCTAGGCTGCTGGAGGAACAGCTGTCCGAAGAATTGGACGAACAACTGCGGGACAAAGCGAATATAAGCTGCGAGAGAGTTTGACTTATGGCAATAGTTTAATTACTATTTTACAATTACATTAAGCGCAAAGAAATAAACTTGTTTAACCACTCAAATTCGATTAGTAGTCATCGTCGTCGTCATCCTCGTCGTCCTCACTGGGTTTCCTGGCAAAGCCAAGGCTGCTGCTGCTGCTACCATCCGCTGTCGATTGCTGTCGCTGGATCAACGCATTGCTCTGCTGCACGGCGGCTGCCTGCATGCTCATCCATTGCTGCTGCTCCTCGCGTGCCTGTTCCTCGCGCGCCTTGGCAAACAACTCCTGTTGCTGGCGCAGCAGCTCCTCCTCGGGTATGCCCAGATTCTCAAGACGCGTGCTCTGACGACGTCGCTTGGCGGCCACTTCTTTGCAATCATGGAGCACCGCCTCGGCCTCCTGTTTGTAATCGCGAAAACCCAAGCGATCAAGTGCTTCTAGAACATGCTCGGCATTGATTGTTTTCTTGCTGCGCTGATTACACACCTCGTTCGCCTCGGAGCTAATCAGATGTATAAACTCGGAGCAGCAATTTAGAATCAATTCGCGACTTTCGTTGGCCACTCGCACGGTTGGTACCAGTTCTTTTATTATTTTGTTGATGCTTGCGCGCGGCAGTGTCAACTCATCATCTTCAGCACTAGGTGGCAATAGCTCCTCCTGGGGATTGGACATAGCGCGCACAAAAACGTAAACAAATCTCGAAAAATGAAAAAATAAACAACGATGCTGCTGTAGGGGTGGGTAAACATCAAGTGAAACATCGATGTCGTCGATGCTTGCAAAACATCGGAGCCATCGGTGTTTGGTAGGTCACAATCGAATGTTTTTATATACAACAAAAATAAACAATCCTGATCATTAGACCCTCTTAAATATTGGAAGGAAAGAATTTCAAAATATTATGAGAAATATGTTTAATACAATCCCTTAAACGATGTGTTAAAAAAATTATTTATGTATGTTTTCAGCAAACATCGAAGCATCGGGACACACACCTCTAATAAATCAGCTGACTGCATTGGCAAAAAAAAACTCACGGATAACTCAAATCCTAGTTAACTCAATAACTGGTCACTATGTGGTAGTGATGTAAATTTGAGTGAAAACATCGATGTCGATGTGCATCGATGTTTTTAAAATGAAACATCGATGTTGGTTGATACATCGGGTTCGAAACATCGATGCATCGATGTATGTCCCATGGTTTAAAACGTTCCATTTAAAAAAAAAAAAAAAAGGAGTTTCTTAGCTAAATAAAGGCTAAAATTTATTCTTAAAAACATGTGCTTTCATAGCAGTCTTTTCAGTTTCATAGCAATTTTTAACTTAAAAAGAAACAAAACAAATAAAAACTTATACTTCCGTAGCAGTCTTTAACTTAAAAAGTATTTATAAAGTATAAATTTGCTTACTTTGGCATTGCAAACACTGTTCATAAAAAAACGCACACTCGTCATACAAAAATAGCGTATTGAAGATGAGACAACTGACGATAAATACGCAAAATTGTGAAATTAAGCCGATGTTTTTCAAAACATCGATGCATCGCCATGAAACATCGATGAATCGACATCTCCAAAAACATCGGAAAACATCGGGAAACATCGCCAAAAAAACATCGATGTTCGATGCATCGATGTTTTTTTACATCACTACTATGTGGGGCGCTTATCGTTCCCAACCAACTGCAAACTGAACTAAAAGATTGATTTAATTCCCAACTTAAATATTAACGATTGAACTTATTCAGCAAATTGAACTAAAAAAAAGTCTAATTGAACTTCAAAGTAAAGTAAAGTAAAGTTTATTTATTTAATTGTTGATAAGACCGGTCAATTTTTTTAATAGCTGACAAATATTGTTGTTGTGTTTCATTAAATAATGAACCGGTAATCTGATGAGCTGAACAAAATTAACTACATGAATTTGTTCATTTTAAAGACCCGTTCATTGGAAGTTATTTTGAACGAAAAAACACAAGACGTCCAAAACAAAATTTATTAATTGCGACACCGCTAATAAAAAAAAAGAAAATTATAATACATTATGGGTGACTACGATTCGGATGATGAAAAATCACAAATAGAAAAGTTGCAGCATGCCAAAGTTCCTCGTGGAATGTTTGTTAGCGGCTGGGATGATGACGCCGACGAGTTGATCGAGGAGGATAAAAATCCTCAAGGTATGAAAATAATTTTTTTAAATTGCAGCAATGATGATACTTTAAACTTTACACGCAGCCAGCATTGAACGCATGATACTCTGGGCCGTGAACGAGAATCGTATAAGTGAGGTGCGTGAGATTCTGCAACTAGATGCGGACGCTGTCAACGCTCGCGACGATGATGGATACACTCCTCTGCATCGCGCCTGTTACAACAACTTTGTGGATATTGCCAAGCTGCTGCTGCAGTACAAGGCGAATCCAAATGCACGCACAGAGCTGGGATGGACACCACTGCATTCGGCTTGCAAGTGGAATAATTCGGATTGCGCTCAGCTATTGCTGCAATTCGGCAGCGACGTGAATGCCGAGTCGGATGGTCAGCAAACCCCTTTACACATTACAGCCACCGTTTCCAACTGCCGCAATACGGCGACGGTGTTACTTCTGGATCGCAACTTAAAGGCGGACAAGGAGAACAACAGTGAGGAGACGGCCGCTGTAATAGCACGTCGCACTGGCATCAGCTACGTCGTCTTTGAGATTGGCCATGAGGCCTACGGCTGCGATACGGGACTGATAGACTAAGAGTCTTGTGTTAAATTAATATAATACTTATTGTTAGTTTTATTTATATTCGTATGTTATTGAAGACATCGCGCTCTTCAGCTGGCTGGCGCCGGAGTGCGCACAAAATGCTCGTAGAATGATTTTGTATAGTTCGCCATCTCATCCTGCATGGCTGCGGGCACAAAATACGGATTACCCTGACCGCCCTCAATGGTGCCCTTGGCCGTGTAACGCATGTAGCTGGAAACTGTTGTCTCCGGCGGCAGCACAGCGCCATCCTCAATTACACAACAATCCTTGAGCGTGCAACGGCGGCCCTGCAGACAATAAACAACAATAAATAAATACTACAAGCACCTATGTTGATTACTTACAATAATGGCATTTTTCCCAATGTATACAAAGGAGCCAATAATTGCGGCGGAAACCACGGCACCCTCGCCAATGAAGACATGATCACCGATATGCATGGGAAAGAAGGCGATTCCTTTGCTGAACTGCTTGTAAGGTGGTCGGATCACTGAGTTTTTGCTTATCACACAATATCGGCCAGTGCGAACATTTGCTAGATCTCCTCGTATGATGGCGCCACTCTGCACAATCACCTTGCCATTGAGAACAATGTTCTGGGAGCCACAGAGCACCGTGTGACGACTCACTTTGTTGCCAGAGGCCTGTAAACAAAAAAATGGAAGGTGACAGCAAAAGATGAGATCATCAAGAGAAAGTAATTGACACTTCTAAGATGGCAATTTCTTCATTAATATTACAAACCGTTTCAACATATTCGTCTTTGCTGTAATACGTGTCCGGAATTTCCATTATTCAGTTGTAATAAATAAATAAATATTTTCGCAAACTTGTGTGCGTTTTCCGTTTCAGCAACTCAGCTGATAGTAGAGCTGTGTTGTTTCGTTCAGAACTAGTTAAACTTAACGAATGAACTTTTTCAGTCGTTGTTGAACTATATCGTTCATTTTGTACATTTGGTCAGTTTAATTTATTTAATTTTCAAATACTATTTTTACGCTTTTTACACAATTACAATAAGTATAATAAGAACTCACATTATAGGTTATGAAGTCACTCGAAAAAAAAGTATTATTTTTGGATAAAGCTCTTAATTTGAAGTTGTAACCTTCAATTTTTGGATAATTTTTTGTTCGAACTTTTATTAAATTTAAAATTGGTTAATTTTATTTTTTCATATCGAATCTAATCTATGAAACCCATCCTTGTTAATATTATCACCTTTATTAATTAAAAAATATTTAATCTAGTTATATTTTAATTTTATTTAACTTTTCAGGAGTTTTTAAATTCGGAGTTTTAATACTTAGCTTTTATTGCCTTTAAATCAAATGTATAATGCATTTTCTTTAAGAATTATTTTTTTATTTTTTTGAAAGCGCTCAGAGGACAAGTCTCCGAGAAAAAGATCTCAACACAAAGGGGATAGATTTGGTAAAAATTGTTACTTGAACGCACCTTTTCATAAAGCTGGGTACGCACAGTTGCCACTTAAAAAAATCAGATTGAGCCAAAAACAAACAAAAAATAAGCCAAATTTATTAAAAAAGAGCCAAAAATTGTTTTCTCAGTTATGTTTAATGCATTTAATTAAATAAAAATAATTATTCATAAAAAATTAAACGACAAGTTTTGTCACTTCTCTCACGCACTCAGCGAACTCTAATTGAATCAATGCCGCGAAAGAAATTCAGGAATTTCAAGAAAAAAAGTTTAATTAGATTTCGACCGTTCGCTTCGGGTCGACAACTCACGATAGTATAGATATTTTCTAAAAATCATAATATTAAATCATAATATTCCCCACATTTGGCGAAGATAGCTAATGTGGTTCTAGCAACTCCGGCCACTCAAGTGTCGGTGGAAAGAGCATTTTCCGCTCTTCACTTTATTTTAAGCGAGAAGCGCTGCGCGTTAAGTCCACAAAGCATAAACTCGCTATTATTAGTTAAATTAAATTCAGGCTAATAAAAAATATAAGTACTTTAAAAACAATGTTTGTGGTTTTCCTGCATAAGAAACAATAGCGGATAATTGCACAGCTTGAAATTATGTGGTTGAAATACATTCTTACATATAAGATTTTTTTCGAGACCAAATGTCAAAGTGCTCTTTCGCAATGTGCTCTCGCTCAGTGCAACTCCCTTACAAGTTTCTTTGCAAGTGTTTTTTTCGAAGGGTTTGATCGCCTACTTTGAGATCAATTTAGGCACAAATGAGCAAATTCAAAAAAACAAATAGAATCGAGCACTCGATTTTGCTCTTGCTTTCTGAATTTTTGTGCTCATTTCAGTGCACAGACTACTTAGAAAAATTTGGTTGAGCAAATTTCGGGAGCTCTGCCCAAAACTCAAATCCTTTGGAGTATTGGAAGGTTTTTGTCTCAATTATTATATGTTAATCTTTGAATCCTCAATTAATTTAAGTTAATTTTTTTTACGGTTTGTACTGTGATATTGTCTTGAAAGTCTGAATTTCAGACTTTGAAATACTATGAAATTAGTACTTTTGGTATTTGAATAAATAGAAGTTGGTAAAAAATGATACTATCGAATTTTTGTTTAGAAAAACTCGAAAATATCAAATGCCTCTACTTCGGAGGCACTGACAAGAAAAAAAAGCTACTGAAAAGAACGAAGGATTCTCTCTCACTTCAACTCATTCATTCACGGTTGCCACAATTGGCGTTTTTGCGCCAAAACTGGCTCTTTTTTTTCCTGTTGGCGCAATGGCACTTTTATGTTTAAATTGGCTCTTTTTTCGTCAGTTCAGAATCAGTGTTTTTGTATAGTTTTAGGATGAAGTAACTACATATTTATTTTTATTTAATTACATAGTCACTAGATTAAGGCCAATTTTTTCAATGACTAAAAATTGTGTTTGATAACTATTGAAAATATATTTTGACGTAAAATTATACTTTTTTTTTGAAAACTGCAAAATAGTCACTTTTTGCATGAAAATGAGGAAAAAAGGCCATTTTTGCAGTTTTCAAAACATTATAAAAAATATTAGCGAAGAGATATTTGAAAAAAAAAATATTGCGGTCACTATTAGAATTGATTGAAGAAACTTTTTGCATCTGAACATTTTTTTTTAAATCGAGGAAAAAAGTTGATAAAGTAGACGTTTACAAAAATTCGAAATTTTCAGTGGGTACCTGATGGGTATTGCATCATTCAAAAGGATTCCATTGATGCCAAACATTACATGAACAAATTTCAAAATTTTAGTAGAATTAACTTTAAAGAGTGCCAAAATACTTTTGGCCACCGCTGTATCTTAGATACAGTTTATAAAAAAAATTGAAAAAATGGCCCTAAGATTGAAATGTGAAATACTTTGGAATTATTATGTGTTTAGGAAAAAAATTCCTTTTGTTTAATTGAAAGTAAAAATAATACGCGCTAAAAAATTTTTTTTGGCTCTTTTTTAGTGAATTTGGCTCATTTTTTTTTTTAATTTGGTTCAATATGATTTTTTTAAGTGGCAACCGTGCTCCCGACTCCCTCACGCACACATCGCATTTGTCACTCTCTCTCTCTCTCTCTCTCCTCAACTCAAAACAAACTTGGCCTTGGCGGCCATTAAACTCACACCAAATAGCTAGCCGCATCACTCACACCAGCTGCTAAGCGCGCTCTTTCGCCCACACACTTTGCTAAACTGTGCTAAAAAACGATTCCAGTGCATCTACGTGCTATGTTAGTGTTGTTTCTGCTCGCCTGGTAGCTCAAGTCAGCTGTTCCCGGCATTTTGTGTCAAATTTTTGAGCATAGTTTTTCCGCGATAGAAAAGTTAACTTTTTTAATTTTGAAGCTAGAATTTTGGGAATTTCACCGGAATTTTCGTTGCATTTTTCTCGAATTTACAATTTTTTGGTTTTTCGATTTTTTCTCAACTTCGCCACATGAAGAGCGAAATGCAGCAAACCAATTTTATAATGAACTTCATTATTTTACAAAATGTTGAATTTTGCTGTTTTTTGAAATTGTTTCTAATTTTTTTATTGATTTTTGAAAATCGAAAAAATTTCATTTAAAATTTTGCGCTCAATTTGCAAATCAGCTGTTACTGTTATTTACAGACCGCAATTAGCTGTTACTGTTACCGCATGCTTCGCCTAATCTATACAAAAAAACTGATAACTGATAAAGAGCCAAATCGAGATAAAAGAGCCAGTTTTGGCGCAAAAACGCCAATTGTGGCAGCCGTGTGGGTACGCCCTTGACCAATATGTAGTTGATCATCCAGAAATTTGTTTAACGCTACAACATTGCATAGGCGAGTTACATTTCGCAAAAAAAAAACAGAAGGTGGCGCACTTAAATGCGTGAGTTGAGGGGACATCTGTTGTACGTTTAGTTGTCACTCTGCTACTGACGTGCTGCCAACTCTTGTGATTCATAACACAAGCAGTGTTGTCAAAAGTGACCGTTAAAAAAGGCCAGATTTGAATAAACATGTTTTAAAAAAATAATATAAAAATTTGTTTGTGTTTTAAAGTACACTGTTATTTTACTTCTACCTTCTTTGCATTCTTATTTAGAAATAAAATAAAAGTTAGATAAAAATCCCTTCAAAATTTTTAATTTTTTCTACGAAATTTGCTTATTCAAATCTGGCCTTTTTTAACGGACTGATTCTGGCAACACTGCAGACAACTGGTAAATTGTGGCGTCTGTTAAATTCAAAACTAAAAATCATATTAAATTAATTTATAAAGACATTTTAATAAATATTTTTAAAATTAAATACTTAAAGAATAAGTGAAAGGGCATTCGTTTTTTTATATTAATTTTTTTATTGCAGCTTTACATATTTCTTTAGGAAATAACATTAATTAATCAAATCTTATTCCATTTTAATTCACAAAAATGTAGATAACATATATTAATTAATAATTGGATATAAGGCGCTGCTGGAAGTAACTCGGAACTCGCTTCAATGATAATCCAATTAAATGCTCTTTTATAATCGGGTCTGCCCGGCCCCGTTGACCTTCCGTTCGGACTACATGCTCGACTGCCCAATGCCCTCTCTTGGCCACATTCGCTAATTGGCAAGCGCTTTTAATGTTAGGTTCTGCATGCAGAGAATACGAGAAATCATAACAATATATGTATGTATTTATGGTAATCCATTATGAAATGGCCAGCTCTATTAATATTATGTATTGTTGTTGACTAGTATGTTGCCAGCATGTAAATGAATTTGTTTTGCCATTCGAAACTATTAGACCGACCTCACCATTAATTCATTTGCACAAACGGTCAGTTGACCATTTGAACTTTTGGCCAATTTATTTACAGAAAAAGCAATTGCCAGCTCATTTGTTTAACTTAAATTGAAGCTCAATCTTTGGCTGCTTTTGTAAAAATGCCGCCAGTTGAAGGTCTTGAGGTTTTCCCCTTTAATCTAAGGTTAATAAACTTCAACTTGAAACATGCTAAAGGTTAGAAGCTCCTCATGTTCAGTTATTAATTGAAACATGTGTGTACGCAGATGAAAACAAACAAATTATCAACCAAACAAATGATTTGAGTTTGTTTGTTGGTACTTGAAATTATGGTTATTGTACTCTTTATGTTCACATCGCTTTGCAATTTTAGGAGCATTTTTCTTCACTCAAAGTTGTAGTGGAACTCAACATTGTTTACATTCATAAGTTCTTAATAGTTGCATCTGCTGTCATGCTTTTAATATTTAAATTAAACTTTGTGTTCGGACTAAAATTCATTTGCTGTTTTGTTTTAATTCTTTACAGTTAAAAATATATAGTGAATCACTAAAGTATTTATACACCATAAATTTGTAAAATTTGCGTGTAATAAAGATGTTTTGATGCGGGTTTCTTATATTATTCTTTTATTCACCTTAATTCCGTTCGAATGATAAAAAAATTTCTTTAACCCCTTAAGTACCCATGGAAAATTTTGAAATTTAAAAATGTCTATTTTTAAACTTTTTTCCTCGATTTAAAAAAAAAAAAATATTTTATTGCAGAAAAATTCTTCAAACAAATCTAAGAGTGACTGCAAAAAAAAAAAATTGCTAAAAGGCCACTTTTTGTATGAAAATGAGGAAATTGGGCCTAAAATAGTAATTTTTAACAATTTTCAAAAAATCATAAAAATACTAGAGAAGAGATTTTTGAAAATTTCTTTTGCAGTCACTCTTAGAATTGTTTGAAGAATTTTCTGAAAAAAAAATATATATTTTTTTTTTATCGAGGAACCCGCATCGAAACATCTTTATTATACGCAAATTTGGTTTCACTGTACCTAGAAATGTTAAGATAAAGTGCAAAGTCTTTAAGAAAATGTTAAATACACATGTAATAATTATTAAAAAAATATACAAATATTTATATAATTAAGTAATTTTTGTCACTTCTTTAAGTTTCTCAACTAAAAGTTGCATAAATTCTTTACAATTCCTAATTCAGTACGGGTGATTATAAATAAATATACAGAAATTTACATATTAAATATTTAAAAATGGTTTCACTTTTTAATTCAAATAAGCTGTGTGTTCAGAGGCCTCAAATGCCCAGTAGCAACTTGTACCAATCCATACTCATAATGTAGTATGTACCTAAAATACATGTATTGAATTTTCTGTTAGCTACTCGTACTGTCAATTACAGCAACGATTT